>JABXJD010000102.1:692500-1097500 GCA_013375575.1 Percina caprodes
AACCTGCTTTCTATCTGACTTCCAGCAGGGGGAGACTCCTTAAACCTGCTTTCTATCTGAATTCCTGCAGGGGGAGACTCCTTAAAGCTGCATGATATCTTATCCCCAGCAGGGGGAGACTCTTTAAAGCTGCATTATATCTGAATTCCTGCAGGGGGAGACTCTTTAAACCTGCTTTCTATCTGACTTCCAGCAGGGGGAGACTCTTTAAACCTGCTTTCTATCTGAATTCCTGCAGGGGGAGACTCCTTAAACCTGCTTTCTATCTGAATTCCTGCAGGGGGAGACTCCTTAAAGCTGCATGATATCTTATCCCCAGCAGGGGGAGACTCTTTAAAGCTGCATTATATCTGAATTCCTGCAGGGGGCAACACATATGGTTGCAAAAGGAGGTCTGTTTCTGTAGAAGTCTGTGAGAAAGTGACCCACTTCTCACTTGATTCATTACCTCAGTAAACATTTTTGTAATGAGTTTTTGGTCTCAATCACTAGTTTTAAGTCTTCTGCAACATAGAATGATACTTTTTTGAATTATGGTCTCATTGATTTAAAAAGTGTGTAACGTGGAGTGTAAGGACTCCTCCCACTCGTCTAAATCCGCTACAGCAACCAGGATGGCTGTGCCCGTAAAGGCGAACTCGACAACTCATAGCAGATCTCCACAAACCAATGGGTGACATCAAACATGCTGTGTCCATTAATATTATCAGTCTATGGTCTAGACTTTTCTATATAGCGCCCTAGTTCCACAATTAAACAAAATAAAATATGTCCACAGCAGGTGCACTGTGTCATCCCATAATTGATGCTTTAAATCTGCTCTGGGGATGACGTGGCCTGTTGCGCTACAATACATGATCTTCCAAAGTATCAATTAAGCTCATCATTAAATAGTTGGGTCTGTAAAATGTCAGAAAATAGTGAGAAATGTCCATCCAGAATCCATGGTGGTCTTCAAATGTCTTGTTTCGAGAAAACAAACCATCAAAAACTCAAAAGATAGTCAAATGACAATGATCTAAAACAAAGACAATAAGTAAATCCTCACATTGGAGAAGCTGGGACCAGAGAGTATTTTTTTACTTGATAGATGACTTAAATGAACAATTGATCATCAAAATTGTTGCTGATTAAATTCATGCTGATACACTAATTGATTAATCCACTCATTGTTTCAGCCCTGATAACATGAGCTGTATCTCCCAATATGTGCACGTCATGTGTTACTTGGCACCTTTAGTGATGATGATTCATAGTTGGTCAACATTTCTATTTACTGCTCACTTTAGAGCAACCTAATATACTCGTTAAGGGAATATTAATTGTGTGAGCAGGAGACATTGCATGGGTCTGTTTATAATAACCTTCCATTTTAAGCTGTAAATTACACCTCAGCTACCTAAAACACCCACATTTCAATACAGAGTACAAGCCATGGACCTTTGGGCTTCTAATGGAAATGCTGAACCCTCCTATCTGACAATTCCCATGCAGACAAATAACAACCATTGGTTGTTGCGCAACCATGTGATTCCAACAATAACATTACATCATACAACTAATTTGTATCCATTTGGTGTGTTAAGCCTATATTACAATCAGACTGTTGCCCCGGAGCTGTCCTATCTTCTCCTGCCAGGAAGCAAATAAGATAGCAGAGAGATTTCTCGCTTGTCGGTTTTGGGAATGAGTCTGCTCGCAAACTGCCCTCAGTTCTGAGGCTGCCCCGCTGTAGCTGCGAAAGAAAAAATGTAACTTAACCATCTTGTGAAATTAGTCGAGAAATGACCAAGGAGACAGTATCTTCTCTCTAAATATAGAGCCGAGGAAGTATCCTATGCCATTTTCTAGAGGCGACAGTGCATAGGAAACACAGATTAACCTGTGGCTCATGCTCCTCCGAGCGCATTTGTCATCTCCGCTGCTGTGTCAGCTTCGAGAGGACAGGCATTTTCTCACACAGGAATGCATATCTTCCCCATATTGCGATGTAGTCAGCCTTTTATCTGGAACATAAGATACTAGTGATTCAAAGGTTGGACACTTGAAAAGAATTCCCTGGAATAAGTCTTTAGGTTGAGCATCTGCTGTGCGTCGTGTTACAGTCTACGGTTTGTTGTTCCGAAAGTTGCTCCGAAAAGTTAACTAACTCAGCATTTGTAATCTTGTCTTTGTTTCATTAACCCTACTCAAGGCCAGAAAAACAGCCAATTAGCGCTCTGAACTAGCATTCTTGCCGTCATGTGAAACAACAAGGAGCCAGTTATTTCACATGCTGCAGCAGATGATTCAGCAAGGAACTTTTGAACTTTTGTTAATCTGTATTTGTTCATGTAAATTCCCAGACACTCAGATTACATAATGATAGTGTCACAATGTGTTAAAGACTCCAACTCAGCACTGGGCCATCCTTATTCTGGTGTGTATTCACGAGGCCTTTAAAGATTGATCGATTAGTTGTCAACTATTATATTAAGTGCCTATTAACTATTTTGATAATTGATTAATCGGTTTGAGTAATTCAAAAAAAATGAAAACAATTAAAATTCTCTGATTCCAGCTTCTTAAATGCAGTGATGTTGCTAGGTACGCGTCCTGGGACTCTGACGCATTCAAATCCGAAAGTATGCATCCATGCGCCGAGAGGACGCACACTATTTCACCCCCTGATAATTCTACGCGATGAACAACATTGGTTTAAAATCATAGAAATACACAAAAGAAATGTTGATGTCAAAAAACCAAATCCATCCACATGTCAACATTTTATACCAGTCTTCTGTGACGGAGCTCCGGTGTTGTGGCAAAGTCCGTTCCCCATCATATGGCTGTTCCTCTCATACAACAGCGGGATAGCCAGTTGACAACAGAACGGAGATTTCCTCATTGTTCGAAATCCTCTTACTGCACATATTCCATTTCTACAAAGGCTACAAACGTAGCATTGGTAAATAAATCATGTGGCCACTGATCTATACTGTATTCACTCATATTCAATATGACACCAGATGATGCTTTTCCCTCCAGGGTCTTGAAAAACTGTTTCAAGCGGGAGCCATCTTCTTACATCTGTGCTATTTTGCGCAAGACAAGATCCCGTTTTACTTATAGTCTCATGACTGAAAGTAATATTAAAAATTTGAATATTTCCTGGTTCCATTATTCATCCATTACTGAACATTATTAAGCTGTGGAAAAACCAAGACATCTTTTTTTATAGACCAAACAACTAATTATTAATGATGTAGGAACAGACAGATTAATCAACAATAAAAAATAATCGTTGCAGCCCTAATATTCATATACAGTATCAGTGCACATTTTATATATCAATTAGGGCTGCACAATATGAAGAGAATATGCGATGAAGTTGAATATCGCAACGATATTACTAGCAGTGATTACAGATGCAGTGTACTCAGTTCTGCTGCTTTCAGTATCCTGCTGAAATTTCAACAAATGAAAGGAAATGATTTACAACATGCTTTTATTCAACAAATTGAATTGAATATATAAGGCACCACTTTTGATGACATGCAGTTTTCTACTACTATTTTCTATCATTTACAACAAAGAATCTCTGAGTGTCTTTTGTAATATGTTGCAGCCTTTCGTGATGTGATTATTGCGCCAGTTGATTTGCCAATGATGATACAAATACAACATATTGTGCAGCCCTTATATCAACTAAATACACTGTGTACTCACTGTACTTATTGAGACAGGTAGAAAATAAGACGGCGACAACAAACACATTTAGGACTAGACAACCAGTCACTATGTTACCAAGAGTGGAATTCAACCCCCTGTCTCTGAGAAGTACAGTTACTTTTACTGTTGTTGTGTTGGGAGCAAGCTATGTACAGTATGTTAATGCTGGGTCACATGCACAATGGGGTTCAATCAAGTAAGTTTTTCAAAACCTCACATACTGAGATTAATAAGCCAGTAATGGTCAGGAAGCTGAAGAAACACCTAAAAATGACTGGAAAGAGAGCCGTTAACGGGCACAGATTAAAAAATGTTGTGCTACTGTGACTCACACAAGTCATTTTCACTGCTGACTATTTAATTTAATCCATCCATCCACAGAAAAGAAGGCTTCTTTAAAATTCTTCTGAGAAAAACTGACGTGCTGGGACCATTCGGTGCATGATGGAGATAAGTCTACACGCTACATTCCAGCCTCCAAGAGATTCAGTGAAATGCTCTTTGAAGTCTTTTGGATCAAGTCCAAGTCACATCTTAGGTCTTTGGAAGCCAAGTGAAGTCTCACGTTTGTAGAGCCTAATTAAGGTCCAAATTAAGTCTTTAGAGGACAGGTCCAGTTCAAGTTTTGATTGTTTAGAGAGCCAGTCCAAGTCTTCTCTCAGCCCCTTGGAAAGAAAGTCCAAGTCTGTCTCAGCTCTTTTGAGAGCAAGTCCAAGTCAGTTGTCCAATCTAAGGAAGGCAGGTCCAAGTCATGTCTCAAGTCTTTAGAGGCGATAATCTAAATTATGTCTCAACTTGTTAGAGGGCAAGTCCAAGTCATGTCTCAGGTC
Organism: Percina caprodes; assembly: GCA_013375575.1. Lineage (NCBI taxonomy): Eukaryota > Metazoa > Chordata > Actinopteri > Perciformes > Percidae > Percina > Percina caprodes. Next base: position 697,042 of record JABXJD010000102.1, read on the forward strand.
TATAGAGGGCAAGTCCAAGTCATGTCTTAGGTCTTTAAAAACCAAGTCCAGTCATGTCTTTATAGAGCAAGTCCAAGTCATGTCTCAAGGTTTTAGAGGGCAAGTGCAATTAAAAGCAGACTGGTCACTCATATTTTAAAATATTTAATTTAATATAATTAAAACAACTTTATTTACAGTGTTATTCTTTGGTAGTAATATTTTACAGTGCACTGTAGATTGCTGTCCATTCTCTAATCTGGATTTGGTGTTTTATTAGTGTGCAATCTACTAGATGCATCCCCTGTTATTAATTATTCATGTCAGTTTGGCAAAACTCCAAAAGGCATAACTACATTCATTAGAGCTGATTTCAATATATATGGGTCACCAAGTCAAGTCTCAGCTTATTGCCTTTAAGTCTCAAATCAAGTTGAGAACGCACCCAAATAGAAGGTGGGAGTGTCAAAATTGTGCATGTACAAACAGAGAACAGAATTGCATCATTCAGAGAAGGTTTAATACAGTTTGAATCATTAATAGCCTGTCTCATAATGCTGTTGTTGCCCCCAGAAAGAGCTGCTGCTTTCGCTGCAGTAAAAAAGCTTCAAGGTGAGATTCATGTTGAGACAAAAACCGGCATGCCTGCATACTGGTAAGTGCAGCAAATATTAGGTAACACCTCATTGGCAAGGTAGAGAAGTGTCAACACTGTCAAGTTACAGGTGTATTCATCTAATGGACCCAAAATAGTTTTTGTAGGCTAGCACTTTTCTGAAGTCTACTGCTTATTGCAAACACTAATTAAGATGGCACATGCTACACCATTTCCTCAGTCTGTAGCCTGAGGCTCCCTAATAAAAGGACCATGCACTTCAAACAGCAAGTTGTGCATCTAATTTAATTTCTGCAAAAATTAATGGGATACAATGTATCCTCCTCCGTGAGACGATTAGTGAAGCTCCTAAGAGCGTGCACCAAGGATTCTGATGTTTACAAAAGGGGCTGAGTGAGTCCCTTATTGTCTCACCTCTCACATACATGATATGCAAATAGTGACAGCTAATGTTTATCTATGGACCAAATCTTGTTGAAGGCCACTGTAATGTAACCAGCTCAGATTGCCTTTCTGTATTTACCAATGACTTGTATTCTCATATTGCTCTCATATGATAAATGCAAAATATAATTGCCAAAATGGTAATGTGTTTTTTTTTTAATACTGCCTGGAGGCTTAATTTGTGTTTTGGAATATTAGTCCTTATGTGCTTTAAGGTTAAACCACTAAATCTGTGTTACTTGCCAATTCGAACCATCAATAAATGTCAGCTGATGGCTTGTTGGAAACTGGAAGCCTCTTAAATGCAAAATATGTTAAATGTTTATTTAAGGACAGGCCACAAGAGAGTATTAAATTCTGTAATAAATAAAGCACAAATACATTGAAATTCAAATATATTCCAATAAGATACAATATATTATGCAAAACATGGGATTCTTGAACTTAGGAACAACAGATGGAAATTAAACTGTAGCTCAATTAGTGTCTAATGGAAAGAACATTCAATAACAAAAATCAAGGTGTTGCTAATCTTGTCATGATGCAATTTTCAGGAAGTGGACCGGTGGGTATACATATCAAAACAAATCTATGTAGTTCTTTAAGATACAGTAGATCTAACCAATTTGATTAGCCAGGTAGAAAATCATAGTAGTTGTAGAAAATGTTCTGGAAAGGGAAGTATAGTTTGACTACAGTGTGACAGGGACTGTTCACGAAGAATACATGCAGCTCTTGGTGTCTTTATTCAGTTATGAGGACACGCATAACTTAACATGGTGGCAGAAGCACAACAGCGTGGGGAAGGAGAGCAGAAAAGGTGAACTAAACCTGATTAAGTAAAGTAACGTCCAGGAGAAGCAAGAGCGATAGACGGAGAAATATCGGTGCAAGTTAGCCCCACAGCTAGCGCCGCCAGGCAAGTTCAACTTCTCCAATGCTAATGAATGGCCAAGATGGATTAAACGCTTTGAACGTTACAGAATAGCATCAGGACCGGATAAACAGTCACAAGAGTATCATGCGAATGGCTTTATGTGTGCAGCCGGCGATGACACCAAAGATATTCTTAAAGTTTTACCCCTCACGGACCAACAGAAGAAGTCTTACAACGCCGTCACGGAGGCATCCACGGCACGTTGTGTTGGCAAGCGGAACGTTATCTTCGAGAGAGCATGCTTCAATAAACGGAGCCAAGAGCCCGGTGAGAGTGTGGAGTCCTTTATAACACTGGCTGAGCATTGTGAATTCGGGGCCCTGAGAGAATAGTTAATAAGGGACCAAATTGTGGTTGGCATCAGAGATGCTAAACTGTCAGAAAGTTTACAGTTGGACGTTGACATAACGCTAGCAAAAGCCATGACGAGAGTGAGACAGAGTGCAGCAGTAAGAAAAAACAGGAGCCAGTGTTGCAGCGAGGGACAGAACAAACTACAGGACACGTTAAAGCAATACGCAAAGAACACACAATGTGGCAGAAAACCGCTGAGGATAAAACTGACACAAATACAGAATGTGGCAGGTGCGGACTTTCAAGGAAACACATGAGGAAGGACGGATAAGAAGGAACCGTACACATCTGCACACGTTGCACCATCCACCCTCAGGTGCCGCCGGATAATACTGTTGCAACTATGGAGCCAAGCAACATCAACACACAACAGAATGGGACCCTCTTGATGCGTGTTTTTATATCCTCCCACCCCAATTACTGCAATGCCTTCTTTACATGTCAGAGGAGTCAAGTGATGGAGCAGGTCCAATGTTTTTTATTATTTTTAATTCAGCAGCCAAACTACTGACTGGAACAAAGTGTTGCTAAATCACAGGAGCACTTTCAGTGATAGACCCATTCTCCCAAATTGCACCACAGAGCGCCACAGGAAGTCATTCCTGCCTGTGGCCATCAAACTTTATAACTCCTCCCTCTAAGTGTCTGACACACACACACTTAGAGAGGTTGAAACTGGACAATATTATCTGTATTATCTGTTTTGTGCAATAACACTGGCCTGAAATGTGAGCAATACTCAACTACTACAATTATTATTATTATTATTATTATTATTATTATTATTATTCACCATTGCAGTTCCTTAATTATGTCAATTATGTAAATACTGTATAATAATAACATTCCTTTAACTATGTAAATACCGTATATATCCACACTCTTATATTTCTTAATTTATATTTCTACTCTATATTTCTAATATTTGTGCAACTGCAACACAGAGTTTCCCTTCGGGGATCAATAAAGTATTTCTGACTCTGACTCTGATTTCTAACACCTCACTCTACATTTGCCTTCACTGCACTGGCATCCAACCTTTTTTTTTCCAAAAATTACTTTAAACTACTATTCATCATATTAAAGCCCTCGCATGGGTTGGCATCGGGAGTATATCACTGTTATTCATGCATATCAGGATTATTTTGTGATATTTTGATTCATAGTATAGTAGATAGTATTGCATGAGTAGTGGTTGGTTTCTGGGACTTGAGAAAATATTACAAAGCTGTCATGTGTTATCTGCAGTGTGCCTGAAGGATACTTTAACACAACAGGATACATACACAATGCAAAGATAACAGAAAGAACCAGGACGGTTAAAAGGGGCCCACAGTTCAAGGGTGCCCCAAGGCCCACTAGAGAGTTAACCTGGACCTGGCCAACATTACCACAATGTTACGAAGCACAAAGGCCTATTGTTATGTTCTTAACAAACCTTTACAAACAAAAATGTTAATGGTAGATTATTCATGCTTTCATTTTTAAAAAAAAGTTCCTTCTATACAGGGAAATGATGCATACAACTGGCTGTATGTCACGGAAAGATAAGAGAAGGCAGACATTGGCATTAAAGGCATCAGAACCTCATCAGCCTTAAACCTCCCAACTGCCTATAATAATAATAATAATAATAATAATAATAATGTGTCCTTTATTAGTCCCACAAGGGGAAATTAGTGTGGCCTACCACACTTGGAATGACTTTCTGGAACAAACGTGCTTTAAGTGAATTTCTTTCTTTAAATGTTTGTTAATCAATGCCAACATTTATATAAATTAGTGCCAATGTATGTTGCCTTGTATACAAGTACACTAATGTAGTGATGTTGCATTAACATATTATTTTAGGAAGCAAAAGGAGTGCTACTATGGTTAAGAAACCTTTGAAAAATACCTTCCACCACTTGGATGTCTTAGGACTTGTATATGTTAGAAAGAAAACTTTGAGTCTTGAGTAATAAAGACGATTTTGTGTGTCAATGTGTGTAAGATTCACCCATTTCTTCACACCAAATTTCTGCACTACAACGGCATAGCTTTCAGTAGTGAAGTCAGCTCAGTTACTTGCTCCCAGGGATGGAAGGGTACAAGAAGAGTATCACAATTTCTCTTCCACTTTGGAGCAGCCCTGCTTCCACTCAGACCTTTCTCAGCTTGTTGAGTATCTGACATCTAACTCCCCTCAGCCTCATTACCGCCTGCAAGGCTGCTGTAGCGACATGACAGTACAGGCCAGGAGGAGAGTCGGCAGGCGTTTCAGGTGCGGGTCACGGCCACTGTGAGAACTGCTGTCGGTGTGGACTTTGGCCCTGGCTGACGCTACACCTCTCCACTCCCTATGAGGACTGTAAAACTCCAACACAACAAAACTATCTGAGTAGTGCGTCAACTGTTTTGTTGATCCGGAGCAGACGTTCAGGTTACCAGAGGTGGAAGACTTAACCCTTGTGTTGTCTTCCTGTCAACCATGAAAAAAAGTTATGGGTCCTTTTGTGGGTCCTTTTTTTTGATGTTTTTTCCAACGTTATTTGATATTTCTAATGATGACATTTTCAGCTTATTTCGACGGCCCATTTTATGTGATGAAAAAACTGAAAACAGGTCAAATTTGACCCGAGGACATGAGGGTTAAACCTACATTGTGTAATTTTTTGAGTTGTTTCTTAGCAAAAAAACCCCTTTGTTCTTTCACAAATATGTGCTCATTCATGTGTAATTACTTCCACCAACTAATAAAAGTATTCTCGTACGCGTAGAATCTGCCTTTCAGAATCATTCAGAATACATGCGAGGGAGTCACTCGAACGGCGGCAGCCATGATGCGCCTCCATCTTTAAAATGGATTAGCCAAAGAGGGATACACCTCCACCTTTCGTGCTTGTACACTCAGTGGCAGTGTGACGAATGCTAGCGGGAGATTCCTCGTGACTGCCGGCAGATTTGAAAGCCCGTTCAGTTGGTTGTCATGTACAACTTCACCGCTAGACTGGAGAAATTCTTACACAATGTAGTAGTACTAAGTAAGTAGAAGTAGTAGAAGTACTAAGCATACTGTGTTACAAGTTAAAGTTGTGCAGTGAAAATGTTACTCAAGTATGTAAGTGTCATCAGGAAAATGGTCTGAAAATATTAAAAGTGAAAGTACTCAATGCAGAAAAATCCTCACATTTTAGAAACTGAAAAACAATCTAAGTGATTAATAGTCATTTCTGACTGTATTTTGTTTTGGTAGTTTATTTATAATACATGCTTTTATTTTATAAACTACATATTTATTTGTGTTCAAAAAGCTTAAGTTGTAAAGTAGTAACTAAAGCTGTCAGATGAATGTAGAGGAGTAACTAAAGTAACTAGTAACTAAAGTAACTAGTAACTAAAGCTGTCAGATGAATGTAGTGGAGTAACTAAAGTAACTAGTAACTAAAGCTGTCAGATGAATGTAGTGGAGTAACTAAAGTAACTAGTAACTAAAGCTGTCAGATGAATGTAGAGGAGTAACTAAAGTAACTAGTAACTAAAGCTGTCAGATGAATGTAGAGGAGTAACTAAAGTAACTAGTAACTAAAGTAACTAGTAACTAAAGCTGTCAGATGAATGTAGTGGAGTAACTAAAGTAACTAGTAACTAAAGTAACTAGTAACTAAAGCTGTCAGATGAATGTAGTGGAGTAACTAAAGTAACTAGTAACTAAAGCTGTCAGATGAATGTAGAGGAGTAACTAAAGTAACTAGTAACTAATGTAACTAGTAACTAAAGCTGTCAGATGAATGTAGAGGAGTAACTAAAGTAACTAGTAACTAAAGCTGTCAGATGAATGTAGAGGAGTAACTAAAGTAACTAGTAACTAAAGTAACTAGTAACTAAAGCTGTCAGATTACTGTAGTGGAGTAACTAAAGTAACTAGTAACTAAAGTAACTAGTAACTAAAGCTTTCAGATGAATGTAGTGGAGTAACTAAAGTAACTAGTAACTAATGTAACTAGTAACTAAAGCTGTCAGATGAATGTAGTGGAGTAACTATAGTAACTAGTAACTAAAGTAACTAGTAACTAAAGTAACTAGTAACTAAAGCTGTCAGATGAATGCAGTGGAGTAACTAAAGTAACTAGTAACTAAAGTAACTAGTAACTAAAGATGTCAGATGAATGTAGTGGAGTAACTATAGTAACTAGTAACTAAAGTAACTAGTAACTAAAGTAACTAGTAACTAAAGCTGTCAGATGAATGTAGAGGAGTAACTAAAGTAACTAGTAACTAATGTAACTAGTAACTAAAGCTGTCAGATGAATGTAGTGGAGTAACTAAAGTAACTAGTAACTAAAGTAACTAGTAACTAAAGCTGTCAGAGGAATGTAGAGGAGTAACTAAAATAACTAGTAACTATAACTAAAGCTGTCAGATGAATGTAGTGGAGTAACTAAAGTAACTAGTAACTAAAGTAACTAGTAACTAAAGCTGTCAGATGAATGTAGTGGAGTAACTAAAGTAACTAGTAACTAAAGTAACTAGTAACTAAAGCTGTCAGATGAATGTAGTGGAGTAACTAAAGTAACTAGTAACTAAAGCTGTCAGATGAATGTAGTGGAGTAACTAAAGTAACTAGTAACTAAAGTAACTAGTAACTAAAGCTGTCAGATGAATGTAGTGGAGTAACTAAAGTAACTAGTAACTAAAGCTGTCAGATGAATGTAGTGGAGTAACTAAAGTAACTAGTAACTAAAGCTGTCAGATGAATGTAGTGGAGTAACTAAAGTAGAATATTTCTCTCTGAAATGTAGCGGAGTAGAAGTAGAAAGTGCCATAAAAAGAAAAGAGAAGTACCTCAAATTTGGTCCAGTACTTAAGTAAATGTACTTCGTTACATTCCACACTCCGTTCCCGCTACGGATTGCGTGTTAGTGTGCGGGGTTTTACACAGAACGACTGATCACTCCTTCAGCAAAGCTAACACACAACCCGTTTGTTCTTTTACAAGTGGTTCCGTTCAACGAGTCGTTTCAAGGCGCACGTATTCCGTTAGAAAATAACTTCACTCTTTAATTTTGAAAGTCAAAGTCACAGCAAACTACTGAATTAATATTACAGTTATATTATGTTTATTATAACACGTAGGCTACTTGAAGGAAACAGACTAATATGCAAGTCCAAACAAGATTAAAGTGAAGCCAAGACCCAAAACAGTGTGAAGAACTTTCCACTCAGCTCCACTTTACGCACGAAAACTTTCTAGCGCTGTCGTACAAAAGCTGAGACGAGCTGTGGACACGCTGAACACAGTTCAAGTACCAATCGGCACATACATACTTTGTACTTTCAATTGTCTTACCTTCTCTATGTCGTCTGCAGGACCCAAAACAAGCGAGACAGGAGAGAGAAACAGCGCACAAAACCCACCAGTTGTTGGACAGAGTCATGCTGCTGAACAGGGGGCTGGTCCGCGCTGAATGTAAAGTTAGGAGGAAAACTTCATCAAGTTGTAGGGCTGAAGGTGTGTGTGTGTGTGTGTGTGTGTGTGTGTGTGTGTGTGTGTGTGTGTGTGCGTACTTCCGTTTGACAACACTATGCCAGTCTGCAGACACTGTGAGGCTAAAATTCTCTGTAATTTCCTGGAGGGACAAAATTCCCCTTGACTTTACCAAGAAATTCAATTTAAAAAAAAAACAATGAAGATTTTTGTTTATTCAGACCATGTTATCATATTTCCGGTATTTCATTTCTTATCATTTTTGACATAACTCAAACTTGAGCCAGCTCTCTCTCCCCCCCTCTCTCTCTCTCTCTCTCTCTGTTGGGAACTGATGAACTGTAGCAAGCCATTGCATCTTTTCAACCCCTCAACAACACTTTAATACACTGCATTTCTTCTAAAATTGATGAGAAACACTCATTTGAAACCCATCGCCGGGACCCGGCTGTCTGCTTCATTCAGAACAACCTTTGGAGAGGCTTTGAACCTCCTTTCAGCTCCACTGCTAGTGACACATAACTGTAATTGAATTTCAACCTGGAACATAAATGCTGAAATTATAGTCTGCCAACCCAGACGTGAATGAATTCATTACACTGTGTTAAGGAGGGGTGTTGTAAAGTCCAAATTTGTGATTTTGGGGAAAGGTAAAAGTAAAGGTATGCAAAGTTAAGCCACAGTAAACTGGCCTACTTCACATAATGGAGGCAGGGTCTGTGTGCAAAGATAAGCTGTACACAGCTTGTATCGTAACCAGTAGTAGTTGCTAGGCAACCAGCAGAGACTCCAAGAAGTTACTGGTACTGTCCACAAAACATTCGGGCACCTGAGGTCACGGCATCCTCATGAACAGGTTCGTAGAATATCGTAGGAAAACGTCCGTACAACAATTTGTATTATATACTTGCATATTACGGCAAATGCCGGCCGTTCACATGACAACCCATCACATGACAGTTAAGTGTAACCTTTATCTTTATAGTTTATTTTATTTAACACCGTGAGGTCCTGGTAGTTTTTATATAGCAGTTCTATAGCAGTTGACTCTAGCCAACAAAAGATGATCGTCATGCGGCAGTAACAGTTCAGTTTAGGCACCAAAACCATTAGTTAACGTTGGAAATGAAAGTTTGTGGTTTGGGTTAAAACACCAGACCCCTTAAGTAGTACTACTGGGACACCATCATCCGTTTCCTGGGTGAAAGTGTTGTGTTTTCTCCTTAAATTCCTTGGGACACAAACTCTACTTCCCCACTTAAAAGCCCTGTGTTTATGAAAGTGTCAAACTATACCTTAACAAATCCAATGATATTTTGGACAATATGTGCTTCCAAGTGTTTGAGGAAGGCCCTTTCCCAGTGATGTCAGTCTTCTGCTGGTTCAAACTTTGTTTGTTCAGTTCAGTAAAAAAAAACTAGGCAGTTTTAAGCGCTGCTAATAATCGTTAAGGCTCAGAAACCATTCACTTTTCTGTGGCTTTTGCATTGTTTAATAAAGCTTAAGTTCTAGACAGGAACATGGTGCATAGGGAAGAGGAGCTCCAAAACCCAAAGCCACTGATTCAATCAGTAAAACTAATGATACAGTAACGAGTTAAAGATTCAGTGTTAATATTCATATGTACATTAAATGAACACGGACTACTTTGAATATTGTTAAATACAATGTCCCTAACTTTAGGTACTCATAGTCTTGATTAAGAGGTTTGGCTTTTAGATAAATTTGACTGTTGAAATTGTCAAAGATTGATCAAATTTCCCTAGTGATTTTAACGTATTGTACTCTATAACTCCAGCCGCCGTCAAAGAAAGTGAAAGATATTCAAAGAAAGTGAAAGATATTCAAAGAAAGTGAAAGATATTCAAAGAAAGTGAAAGATATAAAAAAAAGTAAAAGATATTTCAAAAGGACATTGTTCCGAAACTGATGCCCACACTCAAACATGTTGTGCTGTCCTCAGACGGTGTCACAGACAAGCTGGACAAGACAGAGACATGGGGTCCTTGCCCAATTCCCTGGAACAGCAGGAAAAATCTGTGCTGGGAAAGTTAACATTTGCTTCCTCTCCCTGAAGGGACGCTGAGGTGCCATCAAGCCAGCCGTTGAAACCCCAACTGTTGCCATGGAGCTCGCAAACAGCCAGCAGCAGAAGAGGTGGTCGTACCGGTCAGCTCCCAGGAGTGACCCCGTGGAACGGTAGTAGTGTGACGCAGAGGAGGAAAAAGAGCAAAGATGACCTATACGCCTTCCTTTGGCAAATAAAGGTTTGGAAATACAATAATAAAAAGATAAAAATGCTATCCCCCTTATGTCATTAAGATAACTGACTGTGGCAGTCCCTTGGAGATGTTATTAAAAGTGAGTCAGTCATAGTTTACTCAGGGTGGGTTGATGTGATGTGTGTGATTTCATTTCGCATGGGCCAGTATCTAACTGAGAAATGCTTTTTGTGACAAATCGTGTGTCATCGTTAGGAGAGGTGTCACATTCTGAGGTGCAGCCTGCTGTATAGTAGAAACAGAGTCGGGATTTCTGGCATCACTTCACCTACTTTCAAGGGGCATGAAAGTAGGACAACTCAGTCTCATTCCCAACTAGTAAAATACGGATGCTTAGGCAGTGCCTCGCAGCATCGCAAAAAGCACCCTTCAGCGTTTGTATGGAACGCACCGAGCCGAGCAGCAGCTCTGCGATGCTTTAAGATGACATAGAATTAGGAGCGACTGTGGTGGCGAGTAGTATGAAAACCCGAAATTCCGCTTAGGAGGTTGGTTGAAGTGATGGATGGGTCAAACAACATACGTCTTTAACTGCGGTGACCGAGCTTAGTGTAAAATTCTTGTCCCACGTGGCACTGAAACATTCATTTTATAACCAGTAGCAACAGCTGATTTATGAGAAGGGGAAAAAAAAGCTAAACCCCCCCGCTGTACAATGTTGGCTCAGCACCAAATGGCATCCAGACACAGTTAGCAACTAGTTAAGAGGCAGATATTTGCCTCAGGAGTTGGTGGAGACCAAAACAGAACTAAAAAGAGAGTGGATATTGGACTTGTATTTGTCACTTCTCAGGAATGGCTCAATGTTGGTCCATGTCTGCCGAATGTGTCAACTGGCGACAGCTGTATACATTGATAATATGTCTTTGTTGTGTTGACAGCGTGTCATGCTGCCCCCAAGTGGCCACAACTGGAATTAATGCAGGTTGAATATATGTAACTATGTTTGCCTAAGCTTAACCAAACAGTCTTAGTTGCCTAGATAAGGTCTAATTCATGTTTTTAAGTCCTTGGTTCACCTGGTCTCCTTGTGTAATCATGCTTGTATAACCGCAACCTGGTTATGCAGAATCAAGTTATTGACATGATTACTTTCAGGAGATCAGGATGTGTCTGCTGCAGGGATGCCACATAAATGTATAAATTGTTATCCAAAAAAAAAACTAAATCAAATTGCAATCTTACAGAAATGTATTGAAATTGCATGGAGAACAATAGAAACTAAAACGTTTTGCTTTTGAAAATTGTTATCAAAACTCTTGCCAATCCAAGGCAACAAAATAAACTCTGTAACCAACAAAAATGTGAAACTATTTAGATTTTTACCCATTAAAGTCCATATGATTTTATCCAAAAAGTCAGTTGTGTCATCTTCAATGCATTTTCTGTCTGCTATTAGACATTAGTAGGCCAATTTAAACTCATTTCAACCTCCAGGCTTCATTCTTCATATATCTGCCAGGCTTCTGCCAGGAACGTCCAATATTCACACACACACACACACACACACACACACACACACACACACACACACACACACACACACAGTAAATAAGGCCCTCCTGTATGGGCTCTCCATTCACTGCAAACTGAATCCTCATATGACTTCATGTAATAAATCGGCACAGCTGTCAGTCAAGGCGTCACAATCCAAGATGGCAACGCCTTATATATTTATACATTGGTTTTTAATAGCCGTTCAATCATGGATTTATCACTCTGGAATAACTCATGTAATGTCTCCGAAAAGTCACTGTTGTCACGGTTTCAAACCGGATTACCAAGCTTCTAGAAGGGCTTCAAAGGCATGGAATACATTGCTGTAAAGCTCCAGCTGTTAGCTATAAAGCTAACAAACACTACTAGGGCCTGGGTTGAAAGGTTGCAAAGCAAAGGAGCGATTATGTGAGTTGATTTTTGTTTTTTATTTATTTCACAAAGAGACTGTATGATGGATTCCATGATGGATTAAAAATATTCTGGGTGGCTTGCAAATGTTGGAGGACCACCTTTAATTGTTCCTAAGAATAAAAGGAAGTCTCTACACTGTATTTATCTGGAGATATTAAATATTATATTAAACCACGCCGGTGATGCCGGTGCCTGGTGAGTGTCCATATGAAACAAATAGTTAACAATTAACACAAAATGTGTTAAATAACATTCTGGTGCATCCCAGGACTGTGTGCTGAGTTCAGTCCTCTACTCCCTATACACCTATGCCAATTCACTGGTCCAACACCACCATTTAATGAGCCAATGACACAACTGTCGCTGGGCTCATCACCAGGGGGGATGAGTCAGCGTACAGAGACTGTCAGAGTTGTGTTCAGTGAATAACCTGTCCCTAAACACCACAGAAAAACAATGAATTGGTACTGAACTACAGAAAGAAATGCAACACAGATCCCCTCCTTAGTATAAGTGGGACATGCATGAAAAGACCACAGACACAGAGTGCTCAGGAGATCCAACATGGGGAGAAAGCTGTCCGACCTCCGAAAGCCTCTTGACATACTGCATGTCAGTGTGGTATGCTAGTTGCTCTGCTGCAGATAAGAAAGCGCTCCAGAGAGGGGTGAACACTGCAGAGAAAACCATTGGCTGCCCTCTCTGGAGGAGACTGCAACCTCACACTACCTCAGCAGAGCCACTGGCATTATCAAAGACTCAACCCTCTGTGAGGCGTTATAGGTCGGCCAAAACACACACCTACTGATTCAGGGGCAGTTTTTTTCATACAAGCAATTTGCACATTTAATACAAAAAAACAATAAGTTCTTTCATCCACTTACGCTGCTACGCACCTGCACTTTACTAAAAATGTGCAATACAAGTACATTATCATCTCCACATTCTCTGCCATATATGTTCTTAGTTCAATGTGTTTGTTTTTATGTTTGCACCATATAGCAGCACTTTTAGTTTAGTTGTATGTACTTAAAGTCAATTCTGATTCTGATTCTGTCCAGGGTGGGACTAGGGGTGGCAGAGATACAAAATTGCCACATAAAGATGCAAAATGACCACAAAGAGTCAGTCTGGTTGCCTTGCTGCTATGTAGAAGAGGTGGTGGGCCTTACATGTCTGTGTACATTGGGATTATTACAAATAATGTGTTTACTATTGCCAAGAACCAAGGCTTTAAAGCAACACCAAAGATTCTTTTGTACCTTAACCCTTGTGTTGTCTTCCCGAAAATCAACACTTTTGTTGATGCTTTTTTTCAATGTTTGTCACTTTTTTGATGTTTTCAACACTACGTAACACTAATTTATTAACTTTAGTTTTACAGTTATTTTTGGAATTTATGGTCAATAAACCTCATTTATAGAAAATTATACCTAATGTTTGAGTTAGAAAAGCAGAAATTAGGAATTATTGAGTAAAATTAAAGGAATGTATGTTGATAGATAATTACAGACTGGAATATGTCAACTTTTACTCTCAATACTATTTCAAAACAACAACAATTGTTTTTCAAATGCTATAAAATTGAATAAAGCAACCCAAAATGAATGAAAGTAGAGATTTGTACTTGCCAAACAGCGTTGTGTGGAATCAATCATGTTATTTTGGGTAATTACAATTGGGTAGTTAAAAAGAACATTGAAATTGGAAAAACGGGTCAATTTGACCCAAAGACAACACAAGGGTTAAAATAATGTTTCCAAAATCATTTTAGTGGTTCATCAATTCATAACAGAGTGAACAGCACTTCTGCATACCGCACTATGTAAGCTTGCCAGATCGGGTAGCGGATGTGTAGTTCCAATGAGACAGCGGTAATGGACACATCCGCTTCCAACCTGTAGGGGGCCAGAAGAGGAAAAGTACTTTAGTGTTGCTTTAAATGGGACAGTTTACACATGCCCCCTTCTTTAAAACACTGCCCCAATCTGGTCCTATCATTCAAAAAGTCTAAACCCATCACTGATGCTGTCTTGTTTAGGGTTAATACCACTATTTTTTAAGGTTCCTGAAACAAAATAAACCACACTGGAAACAAGCTGAACTATTTCAAGCCATTGACAGATTTGTGCCTTTTGTGTGAGGAAAATGTCACTGAATCACCAGTCCACTGCAGGTCAGTGTGTGCATGCTTGGTTGTACATCTGTGCACATGTGTGGGAAGTCAGTAGACAAGAACGTGCCCGTCTGTGAGACTAATCAGTGCTATTACTCACGCTGTTCACAGAAACAGTTCCTCTGTGGTCCCCCACCTTCTGCATGGAAAGTCTTAGAGTGAGAGGATGTAAAAGTCACATCGTCAAATCTGCAGAAATGCTCTGCTGGAATTTCCTGTGTGCTATTTTTCTCACAATATCATAACCTCAGTATTTTTCTCTTGAAACAGTGTGTTGGAGGGGACGACTCCGTACATTTGGCTTGTAGCAGAAGACATGTAATTGTATGACTTTCGTTCTCAAGCACTGTCTTCCTGGTACCTTCAGAGATGAATGCCGCTCCTTGATTTTATCTGTCTACAGGGGGAAAACATGCCCCCAAACACCTTACATAAAAAGCAGCTGTGGGGGAAACACTGCTGTAACATCCATTGCCCGCAGGTGGTTCATCTATTAAAATTGCAGCAGCTATTTTAATACTTGCATGTCTCTTAAGACAATGGTTTCCCAGCCTGGGTGTTGGGACAAACCCTCAAGATAAATTGGATGGGTCCCAATAATATTAATAATATAGGAAAAGAGAACACACCATTTTTCTGACTTTTCTTAAATCGTTGCTTTTTGTTGTGGAATGCTTATGGATTTCTACCACCACCGTGCCCTTTAAAGGTCTATCTGACAAAAGTATCTAAAAAGGAAACATCAATCTTTGGTTTCTACTGCGCGCAACTCTGATATAAGCAAACTGTTGGGAGGTAGACATTGCTTGGCTATAAAAGTCCAAATTGGTGAGAAGCAGTGTTTAAAGGGGTGACATCAACAAGTCTACATCTGGAAATCTAGTCTACCACTGGCATTACTTTCCTGTCCAACATGTGGTGCAGGTTAGCATGAAAACTGGGCTGACAAGGACCAAACAGCTCCATCTTGTGGAGAATCAGCAGGCTGCTAAACTTTTAGTGTGGGTTTTTTGATGTAGTGAAAGAGTTAAAAACCAGATTAGCGACGTATCTTCATCATTCCATACATAGTTGCATGTCAGTCAACTAACAAAAGTACACCCAGTTGCTAAGTGTCAGTAGGTTTGGCTGGGGTTGAAGTCTCAGTCTTCAAAGACATCATTTTCAGTCCCATTGCAGCACCCCCAAAAGACTTGGATTAAGCCCAGCTCAAGATAACTTCATCCTGTCATACCCTGTTTGGCTTAGATAACACTTGCAGTGCTTTAGCTCCATCCACTCCTCTGTTGCAGCCATACAGTACATGTCTCAAGTTATACTGAAAAGAAGTTTTAAAAATAGCCAAAGTGACATTGGTGAGAAAACCCAATATGAGTGATTTAGCAAGGTGAGTAATGGGGCTTCCAGTAAGCTTTATTGTGTTCATGTTTTTCGAATAACACCCCTTTTTTTATAAAAGTTCAACTTCAAATAATTGTGCTCTTTTATAGTTACACAAAGCAGCTAATACTTTACATTTGCACTCCACAGCAAAACCTTCAGTTCAATAATTAAAGGAATGATGCAGTAGAAGTTGCCCTTTTGACAAAGGCTGATCCTGTAGGTGGTGGATGAGAGAGCAGATACTTGAATACGGGAATACGGGCTTGCAGTGTGGGTTGAAAAATGCAGACACTGGATTAATCATGGTGCGGAGCATGATTCACAGCTACAACACCTGGTAGCTTTAATGTGAAACTCCCCTGCTGGATGCTGTAACAACCTAGTGTACCTCATTGCCTTTCACAATATATCTTTGCAACTTTTCATGACTCAAGGGGCCGCTGAATGAGCAGCTCTCTTTGATTTAAATGATGCCATGGTTACGGTCCACAGTGTTACAAAGTCTTCATTGTTGCACTGCCGCAGCCCAAACTATTGATATGTCTCAAACTAGGAATTGGTTATCAACAATGACATAGGGAGTAACAGGGTTAGGGGTTTGCATTTTTTCAATAAAAAAAGCAACTTGCCCATACATTTTGTGTTTCTTTGAGGGATTTTGTTCCCTTGTGGATTTTTGCATCTCTTTGAAGTTAATAACTAAAAAGACAAAAGTGCTGCCCTAACTGGCTCAGGTGCTGGACCTTAACCAGACTATGACCCTGGGTTATATGTATTATGCTTAGATATAAAGATGAAATGCTACACCGTGCTATACATCACTGCACATGTTCATAGTCTAGCACAGCTGTTCCCTGGGCATCATCTGAACCCATGTTGCATTAACCAAGTATCCTTTGAGATGCTCTAATTGCATCTCCAAGAGATGATGTGTCATTTTGCATCAGGAGAAAGACAACATTATATTTTACACTCCTTAATATACATGTAATACGCTGCTGATGCTTGCTTGCTGAGCTGCATGTCACTGCATGGCAAGTCAACGCAGTGACAGATTCAATTGCATTGACGTATGAGTGCATTGTAATTGGGTTTTCTTTCCTATGATAAATTAAAATGTATGTTAGGCAAGTAAAAAAAAAAACAATCTAATACAATTAGGTTGACATACTTACTGCCATCAAGTATCACAGTCATGTAATGCGGCCACCATGTTGTGAAAGGTCATTATTAAGTAAGTTAAGTAGTTCGCAAAGAAGTCTTATTGGACAAGTAATTCAAACACAGACACAAAAGATAATCTGTCAGTTAAAGTCTACAAAGAACTGGTAAGCAAAGAACTGATGTTATATATGAGTATATATATATATATATATATATATATATATATATATATATATATATATATATATATATATATATATATATATACACACACACACACACTTGAACTTGGTTATAGGGATGGTAAGGAGTAATTTCACCTTGGGTCACCATGGCCTCGAGCCAAACACTCCCCCCAGAAGCTTTTTTCCTTGGTCTAACATTGGGCGAGTCAGCGCTATTAGCTGAATGGATTAGTGCAGGCGCTAATGGAACCAAATGTGTATCTCGTAAATTATCCCATTAATAATGCCCGGAATGGTACCAAACTTCTACAGTAGTACAAACAGGTACTGCACCCAAGGCATTGGAAAGTGTGTTAGTCCACCAGGAGTTTATTTAAATAGCACTTGCCTGAAGGCTTCTACTCTCTGCTGCTAGCACTGCTAGCTAGCTAGCGCTTTGATTCTCCTCCATAGCTCCTCTCCTGTATTCAAGCTCGAATAGGAATGCAGACCTTTGAAATTGAGCCACTCATTATCACGTTTGATGTTAACCTCAAACTCTGCCATTTCGTCTATCTCTTCTTCTGTTCTCTCACTTCTTGCTCCTACTTTACCGGTAGTCTCTTCAATAGATGTCGTGCTCTGTGCAGGATTTCGCGTGATCCTGCACAGAGCATAGCATCTATTACCGGTGACACAGCTTTAGGCTTTCAATACAGACACACCCAGTGCCATGAGGGGGTAAAAGGGGGCTTTGCCACCTCAGTTATATTTTCTGCCCCCTTGTTTCAACATCTCACATACATAAAACGTACAATCACAATAACACAGTTACAATTATGGTCTCCATGGTGTCTTTCTCTACCGGTCAAAATCACACCAATTTTGATGGTTCTATTTTCATGGTTATTTTCTATCTAAAAATAAATGTGGATTTTAAAAAAATTAACCAAATGGCAATTTGTATGTATATCTGTGCAAGCTTTTACCTCACACCACATGGCAATGCAGTAACTTGTATCCGTCCAAGTACCCTTGGTTGGAAATCATTTCACCATGTACACAAATTTAGTTCAAAGAAGGCTACTTTCTCTTGTTGGACAAAGCATATCTCTGTCAGCATGAATAGATCACATTGCATGCACACATTAAAGGAAAAGTGGACTGGAACTTGATTAAAATGGATTTACGTACTAGGCTAATGTCAAACAAAGGAGCCTAAGGGGGATTTCCAGCTCACACAATTACTTCATACAGAAATAATACAAAGGCTTTGCTCTGCAATTAAGGTCCTTGTTCTATCCCAAGTTATGACTATCTGATTGTGGTTACAGGGCAAAACTAAAAGTAGGAGATTGGAAATCAGACATAATAAAGACACTCACAAAGTCAGTCCATTTTACGGTTATTCCGAGCTTTAAGACGACACTGCAGTCACACTTTGAAGGAATTGTCAAAGTCAATTAGAAGTTTTGGAGGACGCACGCACACGCACATTATTTTGTGCTTGCATCTGCTGTATGATTCCTTTTTG
This sequence comes from Percina caprodes, assembly GCA_013375575.1. Taxonomy (NCBI): domain Eukaryota; kingdom Metazoa; phylum Chordata; class Actinopteri; order Perciformes; family Percidae; genus Percina; species Percina caprodes. The sequence goes on from JABXJD010000102.1 coordinate 715,453, forward strand.
CTATTGTTTGTAGGCTACCATGAACACATTTTTATTCGATCAAACGTCAGGCTATATTACAGGAACAAGACATTTATTTAAATTGAGTTAACCTTTCCTTACACTTTGTTCAAAACCTGACAATGAAGTGCATTATACATGGACTACAAAGAACATTCATTTTCTTTTGAATCCAGGGGCCACATGTATAAAAGATTGCACAGCTTTCATACCAGAAGATGGCGTACGGCCAAAACATTAAAAAAGTAGCCTACCTACGCACAGAAATATTCACATGCATAAAACCGGGCGTACGCCAGGTCCTGCACACCTTTCCCAATACATCCCACTCAACATGAAGTTGAGCGCACAGGAACGAGCCACAGACCCCACCTTGCCTCCCCCCATAAATTAATATGGAAATGACTCTAAATGCGCCCCCAACGTCATTCATTGTCCAATCACCACGGGTTATCCCACTGCAGATGGAAAAAAAAGCATATTGTGATGTTGGAGGTGCTGAGACGAGAAAAAAAAAAAGTTCTGTTTGGAGGTTTGTCCAGGGACGTCGTTAGATCTATTTTAGGGGGGCTGAATCTACACCAAAATGTTCCTACGCACCCTTAAATGATCCTAAGAACAACAATAACAATTTGATTTATCAATAACTGGATCCTCATTCATATAGACCCAACATTTTGCAGCTTTCAGAGCGTTGCAGACCGGAGCGTTGCAAGTAACTGGAGGATTCATCTCGTCTCGTTGTTACTCTTTGGTCTGATGCCCCCCCACACACACACGTTAATGGTGAAAGGAAAATTGATAACATGTGATACAATAAGAGAGACACGAGAGTAAAATTGTACGTTGTTTTTAATTACCTGCTTACCTTTAGCTACGTTTTCTTGAGATAAAGGAGGAGGAAAGGGGATATTTTGGATTGCTGTGGAAAACTACAGTCTAGCTAGAGTGAACGAGCAAAATACAAGAAATGGTTAACTTGGCAAGTTAATCACAACTCTTTAATTCAATAATATAGCCTATCTCTAGTAGGCCTGTGCTAAAACAATATCAGTCCCCATAGAATGTTGTTGTCACTGAAAACTAAATGCCATACGGTCCCTGTTAATGCTATTGTACCGTTGTATCCTTCAATTCGTTGAGCAGATGAGATGGACATTGGAAGATATTTCAGCAGAGAGAAAAGAAGCAGGAGATTGGCAGGGCAGCTGATTCTGAGGGAGCCGGTGTGATTGAGGTCAGTAGTGGTCTATAGGTCTGAGGATTGGTTTCTTCTAACAATAAGCATTTGTTGGCAGGTCTAGACAATATGCATAGCCTAAACTAAATTATTTCATTATATTTACTATATATGCTAGCTATATTTTAACCAATTTAACTTTCTGCATTCACCAGCTATGATAAACTAAATAAATATGTAAATGTTACCTAAATGTAAGCTAAAGATGAGCACAGGCCAACAGATACACAGCAGCCACTTTAAATAGGATCCGTCTCAATAGCTTACATGATAAAGTATGCAGTGATGCCTATTTTCTTTTCTTTTTCTTATATATTATGCTATTACTTTATCATATATTGACATGAGCAGACAGATAGCATTTATTAAGTCATTGCTTACAGAAGAACTCATCAGGAGCAAAGTTCCCCCCCCCACCCCCATGCAGCTTTGATGTGTCTAAAAGTTAACATTACAGTAGCTTTTGTAGAACAGTGAAGAAGAGGATATGTGTGTCACTTTATACTTGTTAACATTGGTTTTGTTGACTGGTTGTTGACATACAGTAAGTGGAGCTTTAATACAGTAACAAAAGATGTGAGTGCAAAGATTTTGCAAACGCAATTTACAAATACCCTGGGGGCTAAGCAGCCCCCTGTCTTTCAATCCTCGTGACGTCCCTGCAGTTTGTCATCTCAGATAAACGCCCAGAGTAGCAAATGGTGACCGAGCAGTGAATGCACCAAACCATGGCAATAGAAATTTAAAAAAAGTCTAATGTCAAAGTGGAAATGAAGCCAATAGTGGCAGCGCCACACCAGATACAGAACAACATGCATCTCAGGGTCAGTCCAAATTATGCATAATAAGCGGCTTGATCTCACTGATGTAATGCAATATATTTTTTATTTAAGTTTTAGCAGGCTCAGTGAAACTGAGTCCAGCGCGAGGAAGATCCGACTAAGAGGATAGGGTTAGTGACGCTGCGCCATGCATGGATAAATTAATGAAATAATAAATAAAACTACAGTACAGCACATATCTTTGTTACTACAGTAACAGAGATATGTGCAGAATTAAGACAGCCAAGACGGTCCAGTATTTGGTGGACCGGGTATACCTAGTTCACTTAATAGCCTACAAATCATCCAGGGGATCGATCAGGGTTTGTTCCTGGGGAGATGGATCCGTGCGTCCCGCCTCCTGTACACCATGGATGTCTGGGCCTTCGCAACTACAGACTCACAGACGCTATTGCATTTTCCTGTGCTGATCTTTTTGTTGCACAGTGAGTAAGGCAAGGCAGCTTTATTTGTATAGCACATTTCAGCAACAGGGCAATTCAAAGTGTTTTACACAAAATCAGTTAAAAAAAATAAATAAAAACAGTTAAAAGAAAATAAAACACGGAAGAAACAGTTCAAAATAAAAACAGATAAAACACAAGAATAAAAGTTACAGTGCAGTATAAGAGATTAAACATTAAAGAAATGAACATCATTTAAAGATCTGCAGGTTTCTGGGAGTTTATTCCAGATATGAGGCAAAGCAAGGCAAGGCAGCTTTATTTGTAGAGCACATTTCAGCAACAGGGCAATTCAAAGTGCTTTACACAAAATCAGTTAAAAGAAAATAAAACCGATAAAACACAGAAGAAACAGTTAAAAAATAAAAACAGATAAAACACAAGAATAAAAGTTACAAGGAGGAGGAGCATAGAAACTGAAAGCTGCTTCCCCCTGTTTAGTTCTGACTCTAGGAACAGAAAGTAGACCTGTCCCAGATGACCTGAGAGGTCTGGGGGGGTCATAGTGTACTAGCAGATCAGAAATGTATTTTGGCCCTAAACCGTTTAGTGATTTATAAACTAGCAAAAGAACTTTGAAATCAATTCTTTGGGGCACAGGAAGCCAGTGTAAGGACTTCAGAACTGGAGTGATGTGATCCAGTTTCTTGGTCTTAGTGAGGACTGGAGTGATGTGATCCAGTCTCTTGGTCTTAGTGAGGACTGGAGTGATGTGATCCAGTCTCTTGGTCTTAGTGAGGACTGGAGTGATGTGATCCAGTCTCTGGGTCTTAGTGAGGACTGGAGTGATGTGATCCAGTCTCTTGGTCTTAGTGAGGACCCGAGCAGCAGCGTTCTGAATCAGCTGCAGCTGTCTGATTGATTTTTTAGGGAGACCTGTAAAGACCCCGTTACAGTAGTCCAGTCTACTGAAGATGAAAGCATGGACAAGTTTTTCCAAATCCTGTTGACACATAAGTCCTTTAACCCTTGATATAGTCTTAAGGTGATAATAGGCTGACTTTGTAATTGTCTTAATATGGCTGTTAAAGTTCAGGTCAAAGTTCAGGTCAGAGTCCATGACTACACCAAGATTTCTGGCTTTGTCTGTTGTTTTTAACATTGTTGTTTGAAGCTGAGCGCAGACTTTTAATCGTTCCTCTTTTGCTCCAAAAACAACCACCTCAGTTTTTCCCTCATTTAATTTCAGAAAGTTCTGGCACATCCAGCCGTTAATTTGTTTGATGCACTCAGTCAGTTTTTGTATTGGACTATAGTCCCCTGGCAATAAGGTTATGTAAATTTGTGTGTTGTCCGCATAACTATGGTAACTTATTTTGTTGTTTTCCATGAGCCAGTCGAAGCATGTAGATGTTAAACAGAAGAGGCCCCAGAATGGAGCCTATGGGAAATACGGAGGATGAAATATTTCCTAAATGTTTAACAGAGGTTGCGTATTGAATTATTAATGTGGGAAAGATGTGTAACATTATCCACATAAATGATCCAAACTTTTATGGAATATCAGCAGATAAAATTGTGTTTTTTCATAGAAAACGTCCCAGACATATGCCACTAAGTGAAGTGGAAACGTTATTTTGTTTGGTGATTTCCGGCATTTTTAGTAAGATTTCGCCATCTTACAGATCCAGAAAAGCCTTTGTGTGACGGCCCGCACATTTTCACGTCAAGTTCATTTTTTATAAATCACAAAGTGTCCATGAAAACCAGCGTAAGCAAGCTTTTTGACTGTATGCAATGTGTATTCATGAGGCCCCAGGTCTGTTAAGTGGCCCGCAAATCATTATGGGCCTACATCATGAAGTACACAGAAACAAACAAATCCTTCAGCAAACGCGGATGAAGTAATCCTCTAAAGTTCTCATTGCTCATGTGAAGAATTTGCTTTTGTTAACCCATTAGGGAAATAGTTAAAAACAACAGTGGTTCTTTGTACACTAGTTTCAGCCTCAGAGGTTTTGTAGCCATTTTGTGCAACCACAAAAGATACAATGTCAATGTAAATTTTATTTCTATAGCACATTTAAAAACAACAACAGTTGACCAAAGTGCTGAACAGAGTCGATGTCAAATACATAAATAACAAGTTTAAAGATGACTACAACCAAAGTGAATCACAGGGAGACAAACAACCACACTTTAAAATGTCAGAATCCAAGTTAACGAAGGTTAAAAGCTACAGCAAAAAGGTGCGTCTTAAGCAGAGATTTAAACGTTTGTAGGGTCTGTGCAGCTTTAATATGCATGGGGGAGGTTTTTCCATAGGGTGGGGGTGCCCACTGCAAAGGCTCTATCGCCCTTATTTTTAGCTTTGATCTCAATGTGTGGCGAATTACAAAAAGAAGCCCAGTTAAAAAAACGTGCTCATCACTTACTTTGGTTTAGCTTGAGAGAGAGGGTCAGACCAACAGTTGGAGCTTTCCCCACACTGAGCTGCCCAGGAATGAGCAACACCGACCCACTGACTGGGTCATGGTAGTCTGAGAAGAGGTCCGCAGGTTCTGAGCAGACCATAGATTTCCATTATTAAATTAATTAAACCTGGTGTGTTATTTATAAATGTGACTTTTGTGGGTCTATAGATCACGCTAACGTATGAATCATTTAAAATGCTTGTCTCAGAGTCTGAATGAATGAATGAATAAATAAATGAGCGGAGACGTAATGAATGCAAATGCGTGCATAATCACGGGATTGTTTAATGAAGATGAAAATGATGTGCATGTTACACCACTTTTTTCTCTTTTCTTCTATTTGGTCTGCAAACAACACGACTGAAGCTGGTAATGATTTGGTTTGCAACCATTTTTAATACATCTCCACCGTCTGTACATCTGTCAAAGTCGTACCACATTAGTCCATATAATGATTTCTCTGATGCACCAGCAACAGAGTTTATTTCGTGTTCCGGTTTGGTTTTCTCTTGTTTTCTATTTCAGAAAATTTCCTTGAATTTCATACCCATTTATATACTATAATATATCTTAGTAGATTGTTGATTTGACATGTTAATTCCAATTGGAGATACAAAAGATTTCACACAAATGTAGCTCAGCGTAAATTCTTTCAGGAAGACCTTAATTTAATTGATGCTCCTAAATCAAATCAGCTGTTATCCAAATGTATAAATGTATATTTTATCATGCTGTGTATAACTGTCTCATATCTGCAAACTAGTCTATCCTTTTTTTGTTGTTTTTTTTTAACTTTTTTTTCCTCATATCTGGAACAAAACTGCAGGTCTGCTTCTACTCTCAGTTCTTTTAAATCAAGGATGAAGACCTTTCTTTTTGATGTTGCCTTTCCTTAAATGATGATGTTCATTTCTTTAATGTTTAATTTCTTATGATGAATTTTGTTGAGGAAAAGGAACAAGTATAAAGGTTGTGTAATACGGAGAAAGAGAAACACAAAAGGTCACACTTTAAAGAAAAAGTGTGAAGGTGTAGTTTCGAAAGATCTGAAAATCGTGCAAAGACGGTCGTTAAGTAGACAAGAAAGGCAGCACTGGATTGGCTTAATTAGTCTGAAGAAGAGTCCGAGGAGACGAAAGGTAACGTCTCTAAAAATAGAGTCGTGAAGGGTAGTAACACTGAGGGTGATCACGAAAGGTAACACTAAAACTGACTAATTAGTGTGAAGGTAGTCTCACGTGGGTTAGGGGTTAGGGTGTTAGTGTTAGGGTTAGGGTTAGGGGGTTAGGGGTTAGGTTTTATCTGTCTTAATGTTTTTATTTTTAACTGCTTATACTTGTGTTTTATCTGTTTTTTGTTTTTTTAACTGATTTTGTGTAAAGCCCTTTGAATTGCCCTGTTACAAATGAAGCTGCCTTGCCTTGCTATCCTGATTGAAATGTAGCTCAGTGTAAATTATTTCAGGAAGACCTACTCATAATCAGTGCTCTACCTAACTTGAAACAGCTGTTGGAGGTTACACAAATTGCAAAGGCCAATCACAGAGTCACAACCCGGCTTTACCCTCCACCCCCCCCTTCCACCTCCAGTCACCTTCTCCAGCCCACCGGTCCGGAGCCTCCTTCGGTCTGGTCTTCGGGCTCCTTCGTCACCACCACCGGTGTCTAGATTCCATCTGGGGGTCTGATGGTTCTCTACCCCTATATAAATATAGGAAATATTCATATAGCGATGGAGTCTAATCGCCAAAGACTTTGTACATTTTATTATGCTGTACAATGAACTTTTTGCATATCTGCAAACATCTCTCCTGATTAAAATAGGCTTGTTTAGCTATTAAAGAAAAACATATCACTAAGTAAAATCTTCCCCATTAAAAAGTGAAAAAATTAAATAATGGAGCCGATGTACATTAAATCATTACACATTAATTACAATCACATTAGTCTCTGAACAAGAAGCTTTCGAGACCCAGATGCTAACCCTTTTAAAACCCATTTGGGACATTTAGCCGTGATGTTCTGAGGCTGTTCTGGCAGCTCGTGGTAAAACATCACCTCACGACGACCCTTTCATTTTCTTTCATTGACTTTTTGTTTATCAGCATGCCTGTCAGACCATTCAGGCCATATAGAGCTTCTTGTGTCAATCACGGCGTTAACCCTCGTGTTGTCTTCCCGTCAAAATTGAAAATCAACACTTTTGTTGACGCATTGTTTTTTAACTTTTTCATTAACTTTTTGTCCCTTTTGTCAATGTTTGTCACTTTTTTTGATGTTTTCAACACTACGTAACACTAACTCATTAACTTTAGTTTTACAGTTATTTTTGGAATTTATGTTCAATAAACCTCATTTATAAGAAATTTTACCTAATGTTTGAGTTAGAAAAGCAGAAATTAGGAATTATTTAGACTAAAATTAAAGGAATGGATGTTGATGGATAATCACAGACTGGAATATGTCAACTTTTACTCAATACTATTTCAAAAACCCTTTTTTCTTTTTCAAATGCTATAAAATTGAATAAGACTCCCAAAATTAATGAAAGTAGAGATTTGTACTTGCCAAAGAGCGTTGTGTGGAATCAATCATGTTATTTTGGGGAATTAAAAAGAACATTGATATAGGAAAACGGGTCAATTTGACCCGTATACAACATGAGGGTTAAGCAAAGTGGTTGGCTTATATTATTTCTCTAACTTTTACTTGTTAAATGTTTGTAAAACAGGTTGTGTTGAGTGGGAAGATCACTGGACAACACCCCCCACCAGACTTGGACCTATTCTCCCTACCCACCCCTCTACTCCAAACCCTCAGGGTTTTTAGTTAGTATATATTTATTCTCGGATATGATTATTGACTATGTATTGTTGGATGTTGTGTCTGAATGTGCCGGACCACAAATGACGTTCCCTTGCCGGAAAAAGAATTTTCATTTGATTTGATTTTTTAAAATTTGGTTATATTGTCTCCACCAGCTGTTGGCTGAATGTTGCCAGTATCCTGGAGTTTAGTGGCAATTCACTGATCGCAGCCCATTAAATAATTGGAAAATGCATTCACCTGTGTTTCTTCCCTCAAAATGGATGTTAAATGAAAACCTGAATGACCTCCTAAGTCATTCTCGTACTCGCTGTTACGGACGTAGAAATGACAAATGTGATGAATGCAGCTGGTTTGCATGAGAATGCCTGAGGGAACATTAACCAGACTGCCGTTCAGTCACGGAGGACATGCCGCAGAGGCTGTGCTGAAATAATTACATTACAAGCTGAAATTAGAGGCCATCGTCTCAACACATTTGCCAAATGGCAGTGATTTCCCTTTGCAAAGCTATTCTCCATTGCAACAATAGGCTTCCTCCTATGATGCAATCGCATTGTGCACTGCAAAGCCAACTCTATAAACCCATTTTAATCATCTCCTCTTTGACGGTCTAAGCTTTTGTCTGCATGGATCTGAAGCTAGGCGATGAAATGGGCTGTGACCCATCCTCTGGGTAGATTCACACCATAAATAATACATTCAATATCTGTATCATTTGGCAGCAGTCTTTTAAGGCAGGCACTTTACAGTGACAGCATAGATTTGAACTACTGACGGTGAGCAGTGAGAGCTGCATCTCCATCTGTGGCAAACTATGTATCACACCCTGAAATTAGGACCTGTAGGCCATAACGAGTGTTGTCATTATAGACTCAGATCTTTCAAAACTCACATGGGTCTTGAAATGTCAGTAACGGGGGCATTCTGTGCAGACGAATCTCCTCACTTTGTGTATGGGTTGCAAAGTAACTGAAAAAGAATCCTGAGGTGGGATGCATCGTCTGACAGCGGCTGTTGATGGCAAGGGCAGTGTTGGGAACACAGCAGTGTCTATTTGTAACACAAAAGGATTTATCATGTGTCAGCACAGATACCTTTCCTTATCCTTAAATATGCTTTATCAGGCTGTTCTCATGAACCATTCGTACATATATGTAGCTATGAAAAGTAATGCACTGTAATTTGTATGCATTCTTCTTATTAATTGCTGTATGCACAGTAAACACAGCGCTTTCAAGCGTGAGAGCGGAGTTTGTGGCCATATTGACAACATTTCATTTCCAGGATTGTTCAGGTGCTGTTGAAACTCTTGCCGGGAGTCCCTTATTTTTGGCAGGAAATCTGTCACCTTCCACTTTTTGTGTTGCCATTCTTAATTCTGGTAGATTTCTGAGGACTATGGTTACCTGCTCCTAAGATCTCTGCAGGCTAAAGCCAGACAGCTAGCTAGAGTCGACTAAAACTACTTCTGAACGTACACATGTTCCACCAAAACAACTTCCTTTCTGAGACTATTTAGCAGAGGCACCGTGGCTCTTAGCGCCGCCCATGACAATTGTGATTGGTTCAAAGAAAAAACTGTAAACCGTTTTTCTCTCATCCCGAAATGCTGTGTGGACTAGCCAGACCTTCCTCTGAAGGGCTGTGGAGGAAGGTCTGACATGACCTGTCCAAACAAGGGTTGTACAAATATACCGGTGTTTGACTCCTTTGCATATTTGATTTATTCAATAAATACAATAGTGTTCTTTGTAAATGAATGAACACTTTAAAGCTGAAGTAACAGATTTTTTTGTAAAGTTGCTAATGTTATCTGTGTGCCGTTTGGTACAGTGGCGTTATCAGGGCTTTTCCACTGAAACAGCTGTCTGCCGCTCTGGGAAACACGGCTGATGAGAGAAACCACAACCATGAGATAAAAGATGCTAAATGCTTCAGAGCTGAGGGGAACTACAGAGATGGGTGGCATATGTTTTTCTTTTCATGACTCTTTTATTGTTGTATACCCTGTTGTCTCTGCATCTTTGGGTCTGCCATTTTCCAAAACCTAACAAAGGCATTTTCAAAATAGACAATATACAGTGTTTAGGAAAGACAGCTGACATTTCAATGCATCTGAAACCTGCCAGCTTGCCCTGTTGGATCAATACTTTTCTCTCATATTACTGTTTGACAAAAGGTACTGCAGACAAAGCCAATCAATCAAACACACTTCCATCTCCAGCTTCGTAGGTGACCTTCCTGATACGTCTCAGATTGCATGGAGAGCACTCATATGCAGGGCTTGTCGTATATCAATAATGCTTTTCTCAAGAGGGTGCCAGTGGGAAGAAGTCAGGAAGAAACATTACATGATTCAGTAGTGTGGACTTTGCCTGCAAGGGCTATTTCTAATTCAATCAAACAAGACATCCAAAAGCTAGGTCTTATATAGCTACACAATGTAATCCCTTGGTATGAGCTACAAATAATAAGTGCTGCTCCCTGCTGCCTGAACCAGGGTACAGATCACCCCAGTGGGAGGCAGAAAACAAATTAGGAGGAAACATTTTCCAGAGATTAGACGGTTCGAGGAAATTACAAAAAAAGAAGACATGAAACAAGATGTAAACCGAGGCAAGATGACAAAAATCTTCAGTAAATCATTTATCAGTGCATCTTTTTTGATTTGTCATTTAATTTTCATTTATAGTTGTAACATACGGGTAGAGCTTACAGTATATCGTCACTGTCAGGCAAAAACCTTGTATGTCCAAAAAGTAATTTGAAAACATATTTAGCTATTTACCTTCAACAGAGTCAGATGATATGACCTTACTGTTTAAATATCGGTTTAACCCACAGGTGGACGTAAAGGGTGACCAATAGCATTGATTTATGAAAAAAAATTAAAATTACTAAATATGAGGACACAGTCCAAGGTCATTTTCAGATGAAAAATAGCCTTTTGGTTAATTTAGGCATTTTTAACACATACATATAAAATCCTGTGTTTTATTAATTTGCACTCTACCCTTCTTAAACTGAATTGAAGGTTTCTGCCCGACAGCCAAAATATGGTATTTCATGCTTAAGCACTGTATATGTTGGGCTGTATTCTCTTTTCTGTTTTGACATATTTGTTGTTTTTTGCTCATTGGCGTATACTGGTGTGAGTTTATGTATGCATGCTGACAATACTCTGATCCCTCATCCGCAACAGGCTTCACCAACATGACTAACGAAGGGAGAAAATACATTTCTCCTCTTTTAAACTCCTTCTGTACCCCCCCCTGCCGCAGACGACAACTGGATGAAAAGCTGCTCAGCTTCTGTGAGATCTATTTTGAGGTTACACTTTCTTAATGCATCTGCCAAGCATCATCAAGAAGCATTAGCAAGGCACAGCAGCGCTAAAGAGGAGGATAAAAACATTCTCTGATAATCAATGCAGTGTATGTAATGTACCTTAGTTGCAGGAGAAACTGTGCATGAACGAGCATGAACATGATCGGTCATGGTGGGGGGGGGAGCATTCATATCATACTGCAGACATATTGATTAATTCAAAGCCTTGATGGAAATATTTGATAGAAAAAATAATCAGCTTGTCAGATATTGGATCTGATGCACATTCAATCAATGGTATGTACTTAATACTAATAAAACGCTGCATACTGTTTGGTATGTACAGTATGTACATATACTGAGATAGTCAATACCATAACCTTGGAGGGTTTAAAGAAAGAAGCTACGTTCTCATACTAACTCATAAAAACTAAACTGCATTCTCAGTTCTCTCTCTGACAAACAGCTCACGCAGGGTATTGGACTCGCAAATGCACTCGTTCTTAGGTGTCAAAGTACCAAAATTCAAAAGTCAGGGATCCAAAACCATAAGACAAAGCAGAGTTGAAAACCTAACAAGAAACACACGGGGAAAACAGGCTGGAACATTGGCCCAAACCGTACAAGACACACTGGTACAGGACTATGGAAAGGGGCAGGTACCCAGTATATACACAGACTCCAACCCGGTCTCACGACAATTCGTGAAATTGTCACCTTATTTTGATTTATTGATTTGTCAACAGTAACACGACTGTCTCGTTTATTTTGCCGCCGGTACGCAACAATGGGGAAATGAAACGCCGCACATCAGTGGACAGACCGCCACTTGCATGATGCGCTAAAGCAACGGGATGGTTGTGGTTAGGAAAAGAACAACGGGGAAAGGCGCCCGCCAGGACATGATCCCCGGTCTCTGGGGACGCAACAACGGGGAAATGAAACGCCACACAGAGGCGAACAGACCGCCACGTGCTACATTCGCTACAACAACGGGACGGTTGTGGTTAGGAAAAGAAAGGCCTGTGTTGTTTGACCCATCCACCACCCCGCCCAACCTCCTTACGCAGATTTTTTATATATATATATATATATATATATATATATATATATATATATATATATATATATATATATATATATATATATAATATCGTGCTGTTATCACGGAAAGAGCTTCCCATTGAAATACATTAGTTTAAAATACGTACACACCACCATGAACAGAACGAGAAAATTGTGTCCCTGTACATGAATCAATAGATTTAATAACGTCACCCCCATTTCACAAACTGCCTTGAGACTGGTCTGCTGACAAAGGGGAGACAATTGGCAAAAAACACGTATTGAAGAAATAACGTTAAATAGTGAGCTTTAGATGTGCTGGTAAACAGACTTTAAGCCATTTGCATAGATCTAGGCTAGCCGTTTCCCTCATTCTTTATGCTAAGCTAAGCAAACCAGCTTATGACTATAGCGTCATATTTAACTGACTGGCATGAGAATCAATTTTCTCTTCCAATTCTCCGCCAGAAAGCTAACAAGGTTACTTCCCAAAATGTTACAATGTTGCTCTAATATCAAGACACAATGTCTTGCCAGAAAAGCTCTTTACTTGTTTTGTTTTTCCCTTCATATAAAGTAAAATAATTAAGACTGGCTCCGCCATGACCAGCTGTGCTAATGCTAAGCATTAATGCATCAGCAATGGTAATCTAGTAATATAATCCAATAGGTTTTCTGCAGAAACAGTGCTTCTACTTTTATACTCAAATGCCCTTTTTTCTCCTTATACTTCTGTACTTCCCCAAGAGGGATTTTAAATCAAGCCTTTACTTTTGTATTGTTACATTGTTGTATTGGTACTTATATCTGAATACTTCCAACACTGATAACTGATGTTTTGAATATGTTGTAAATACTAAGGTACAGATTGTCACAGACAATGTCTACCTATTCACTTTATATCAAAGAAAGGGCTGTATTTAACAAAACATTGTGATGGGAAAAAAAACACCAAAAAAAACAAAAACCTGCTGCTGATCTTCACACAAGGTCCTTCTTCAAGTCTTCAACAACTCTTTCGGTCCAACCGTGCGCTTTGAGGTAGCCCATTTCCTGATGGATTCTACCACTACTCCATTAGAGGCACAAATGAGCTACATTACTACACACACAGTAGCAGAAGGTGACCAGCTACACACAACGGAGCATACACCAAGTGCTGCCGGCACGGATGAGGTAAAAAAACAGGAGTGAGTGAAACTGTGAACTGTGAAACTTTTTATATTTGTCTTGTTGACTGTAATCTTCTTATTTTTATTTTTATTTTAGGGAGACAATTTTAAGATCTGTCCAGGGACAACGGATGAAAAATAGCCTTTTGGCTAATTCTGGTGCATTTACAGCAATGTTAATTAATGTACACTGTCCCTGTCAAATAAATTAATAAAATACAGTGAACCGTCGCTATATCACGGTTCACCTTTCACGGTCTCGCTGCTTCACGGATTTGCATCGTGTGTTGTGTTCTGCATTCTGCAACATAATCAATGGTGGCATGTCGGTTTATAAGAATCTTTTTGCCCAGAAGAAAAAAGAGCGACAACCACTACCGATAACTATGTTCTTCTCTTGGAAAAACACACCTGCACCGCGGGCTTTAGAAGAAGAAACACACCTGCACCACGGGCTTTAGAAGAAACACACACCTGCACCGCGGGCTTTAGAAGAAGAAACACACCTGCACCGCGGGCTTTAGAAGAAGAAACACACCTGCACCGCGGGCTTTAGAAGAAACACACACCTGCACCGCGGGCTTTAGAAGAAACACACACCTGCACCGCGGGCTTTAGAAGAAAAACACACCTGCACCGCGGGCTTTAGAAGAAAAACACACCTGCACCGCGGGCTTTAGAAGAAAAACACACCTGCACCGCGGGCTTTAGAAGAAACACACCTGCACCGCGGGCTTTAGAAGAAAAACACACCTGCACCGCGGGCTTTAGAAGAAAAACACACCTGCACCGCGGGCTTTAGAAGAAGAAACACACCTGCACCGCGGGCTTTAGAAGAAAAACACACCTGCACCGCGGGCTTTAGAAGAAAAAAACACACCTGCACCGCGGGCTTTAGAAGAAAAACACACCTGCACCGCGGGCTTTAGAAGAAAAACACACCTGCACCGCGGGCTTTAGGAGAAGAAACACACCTGCACCGCGGGCTTTAGAAGAAACACACCTGCACCGCGGCTTTAGAAGAAAAACACACCTGCACCGCGGGCTTTAGAAGAAACACACCTGCACCGCGGGCTTTAGAAGAAGAAACACACCTGCACCGCGAAGAAGAAACACACCTGCACCGCGGGCTTTAGAAGAAAAACACACCTGCACCGCGGGCTTTAGAAGAAACACACCTGCACCGCGGGCTTTAGAAGAAAAACACACCTGCACCGCGGGCTTTAGAAGAAACACACCTGCACCGCGGGCTTTAGAAGAAGAAACACACCTGCACCGCGGGCTTTAGAAGAAAAACACACCTGCACCGCGGGCTTTAGAAGAAACACACCTGCACCGCGGGCTTTAGAAGAAAAACACACCTGCACCGCGGGCTTTAGAAGAAACACACCTGCAACGCGGGCTTTAGAAGAAAAACACACCTGCACCGCGGGCTTTAGAAGAAAAACACACCTGCACCGCAGGCTTTAGAAGAAAAAACACACCTGCACCGCGGGCTTTAGAAGAAGAAACACACCTGCACCGCGGGCTTTAGAAGAAAAACACACCTGCACCGCGGGCTTTAGAAGAAACACACCTGCACCGCGGGCTTTAGAAGAAGAAACACACCTGCACCGGCTTTAGAAGAAAAACACACCTGCACCGCGGCTTTAGAAGAAACACACCTGCACCGCGGGCTTTAGAAGAAAAACACACCTGCACCGCGGGCTTTAGAAGAAACACACCTGCAACGCGGGCTTTAGAAGAAAAACACACCTGCACCGCGGGCTTTAGAAGAAAAACACACCTGCACCGCAGGCTTTAGAAGAAAAACACACCTGCACCGCGGGCTTTAGAAGAAAAACACACCTGCACCGCGGGCTTTAGAAGAAAAAAACACACCTGCACCGCGGGCTTTAGGAGAAGAAACACACCTGCACCGCAGGCTTTAGAAGAAAAAAACACACCTGCACCGTGGGCTTTAGAAGAAAAACACACCTGCACCGTGGGCTTTAGAAGAAGAAACACACCTGCACCGCGGGCTTTAGAAGAAAAACACACCTGCACCGCGGGCTTTAGAAGAAAAACACACCTGCACCGCGGGCTTTAGAAGAAAAACACACCTGCACCGCGGGCTTTAGAAGAAACACACACCTGCACCGCGGGCTTTAGAAGAAGAAACACACCTGCACCGCGGGCTTTAGAAGAAGAAACACACCTGCACCGCGAGCTTTAGAAGAAACACACACCTGCACCGCGGGCTTTAGAAGAAAAACACACCTGCACCGCGGGCTTTAGAAGAAACACACCTGCACCGCGAGCTTTAGAAGAAACACACACCTGCACCGCGGGCTTTAGAAGAAAAACACACCTGCACCGCGGGCTTTAGAAGAAACACACCTGCACCGCGGGCTTTAGAAGAAAACCCGCTACAGAGCGGAGTCGGGATCCAGCGGCTCCGTCAGAAGAGCAGGGAAATACACCTGAGTCACGTTTTTTTCCTACTGTACTTTACTTTGTATTTGTTTTCATAATCATTTTTCATTTTCTCCCGTTCCAATGACTCTGGTCGCGGTGGGGGGGGGGCGGTGCTGATCTCCGCAATTTGAAGCCTTCGGTTCGTATCGATGATTAAAATTATTATTTTACAGTACAGTAATTATTTGTAAAAAATCGTTTATACAGTACTTTTATTTGTTAAACAAATGCTTGGGCCTGTAAAAAGGTTTTGTTCTTTGGTTTCAGTGTATAATGGAGTATTTCATCGTATAATAATGGTAAAAAAAAAAAGGTTACTACTTCACGGATTTCACTTATCACGGGTTCTTCTTGGAACGTAACCCCCGTGATAAACGAGGGCTCACTGTAAAATAAAAAAACAATAAAAGTTGGACATGGTATAGGGACAGAGTAAAGAAAAGAAAATATACACTTTAATTGTTCACTTTTTGACTTTTGGTTTCACCTTCTATGCAGCTGGGATGTGACTGATCCCTTTGTTTGTGTTTGCGTACAGATTCAGACTGACTTCCAAATGAAAGAGGCCCACTCTCATTTCAGATAGGTTTGTTACTTTGTGTAAGAAGTGCGACGTGAGATGCACAGCAGGCCCTTCAAGTATTAACATCAAAGAGCCGTTGAAAATGCTAAGTTGATTGAATTTTGGCTTTTGCCAACGCTTTTTTGTTCCTGCTAATTAGCTGCCTGGGTTTCCCTTCATAATCATATTCATTCACATGTCTTAGCAACTGGAGAATATGATGCAGCACACGTTTTGAATCTTTTAATATTTTCTCCATCAGCCAGCTTCGGCAAACACACTTAACTCAAAAGAAGCCGCCCATTTGCAAAATAACTCGTTTCATCAGTGGTGGAGTGGAGCTAAGTACATCACGTACTTCAGTACACATTTAAGGTACTTGTACTTTACATAGGTTTTCTTTTCATGCCACTTTTCTGCTTCTAGTACATTTCAGAGAGAAATATTATACTTGTTACTCCGCTACATTCATCTGATAGCTTTAGTTACTAGTTACTTCAGTTACTAGTTACTCCAGTTACTAGTTACTCCACTACATTCATCTGACAGCTTTAGTTACTAGTTAATTTAGTTACTCCGCTACATTCATCTGTTACAGCTTTAGTTACTAGTTACTTTAGTTACTAGTTACTTTAGTTACTTTAATTACTCCACTACATTCATCTGACAGCTTTAGTTACTAGTTACTTCAGTTACTAGTTACTTTAGTTACTCCACTACATTCATCTGACAGCTTTAGTTACTATTTACTTTAGTTACTAGTTACTTTAGTTACTCCACTACATTCATCTAACATCTTTAGTTACTAGTTACTTTAGTTACTAGTTACTTTAGTTACTCCACTACATTCATCTCACAGCTTTAGTTACTAGTTACTTTAGTTACTCCACTTCATTCATCTGACAGCTTTAGTTACTAGTTACTTTAGTTACTAGTTACTTATACAAGAGTATTTTTACAGTGTGGTATTAGTAATTTTACATATGTAAAGGGTCTAAATACATTTCCGTGTTCCTCACACACACACACACACACACACACACACACACACACACACACACACACACACACACACACACACACAGGTGGGATCAGTGCCTGAGGTCGGCGGCTGTGCGTGCTGGAGTTGAGAGTGGTTGGCATCCCGTATGAGATGCAGTTTATTGGCTGCGGCCCACTTCCCTCTGACTCACCCTGTGGCACTGAGGATTAACCCGAGCCCTTCTGCTCGCCAATCACGTCTCCCCAGCCCTGCTGCTCCCAGGCAAACCCAAGCAGGTGGACACCAGGCTGAGGACACAAACATTTTCCTTTTGCAGGCTTGGTTTGGAGAAAATGTTACTTCCTGTTTAAAATGTTAAGAATAATTGTTGGTGTGTCATTGAATTTAATTTTGCTTGAATGTGAAGCACTTTGTGAATTTTACTTTGTGGAGTTGTTGAGTTCAGGATAAATATCTCTTGTTGTTGAAGTACTGTGTGTTGTGGAACAGCCCGACATGTACGGTCTGTCCTGACCTGGTGGTGTAACATCTGTCTGGAGTGATCCCGTCACAAGTGGACAGCTCTAAGTACGTGTGTCTTGACCCGATATCAGTGGTGGTAGAAGTATACAGAGCCTTCACTTCAGTAAAAGTTCTAATACCAAACTGTAAAAATACTCTGTTAAGTAACAAGTCCTGCATTGAAAATGTTACTTAAGTCAAAGTATGTAAGTATCATCAGGAAAATGTACTTAAGAGCTTAAAGTACTAAAAGAAGAACAATCCTCCCATTTTAGAAACAGGAAACGATCCAACCAGCTGTGTGTTTAATGGTTTCATCATCTCAGCTGGACTTATAGGCCGTTATATTGTTGGGTAGTTTCATTTATTATAAAACTGTAGATAGATAGATAGATAGATAGATAGATAGATAGATAGATAGATAGATAGATAGATAGATAGATAGATAGATAGATAGATAGATAGATTAAATATGGGCATTATAAGGGAAGGAAGTAGACAGTAAGAATATGTAAAGTAACTAGTAACTAAAGTAACAAGTAACTAAAGTAACTAAAGCTGTCAGATGAGTGTAGTGGAGTAACTAAAGTAACTAGTAACTAAAGTTGTCAGATGAATGTAGTGGAGTAACTAAAGTAACTAGTAACTAAAGTTGTCAGATGAATGTAGTGGAGAAACTAAAGTAACTAGTAACTAAAGTAACTAGTAACTAAAGCTGTCAGATGATTGTAGCGGAGTAACAAGTATAATATTAACAGCATTAAATATGGGCATTATAAGGGAAGGAAGTTGACAGTAAGAATGTGTAAAGTAACTAGTAACTAAAGTAACTAGTAACTGCTCACTCACACAGAACACTGAAGTGAACAGCTCTCTCCCTCTCCCTCAGTCACTGAGGTCCGCGGGTCTTTTCCGTTAACGTTTAGGGTTTCTTCAGCTTCAGGTTGTTTTTTTTTACTCCGGTTTGTAGTACTTACTTAACCAGTAGATTTATGGTAACGTGGGCCATCAGACAGCGCGTGGTAGAATGCGACTTGCGCTGCGTTTCTGGCGTAGGAGTTTTTTTATTTTTTTTTAAACCTCTGCCTTCCGTAGAACACAGCCCCCCCCGTTCGTTTGTAACCATGACAACACCACTGATATCAAGCTCAATGCTGATGGAAATAGTTTTCTAATCAGCAATAAATATAACAATTTCTGATCAACCCACATCAATTGCATGCTTAAAATTATATACCGGCTAAAGCCCCGCCCATTTCAAGACAACCCGACCCACTTCGGGTTAAATCCTGCCCACTTCCGGGTTAGGCCCCGCCTGTACTCGCTCATCCCCAGTAGAATGTGTCTCCCAATGCATCCTGAGTGACCTTGCGAGCGGGTCTCACTTTCCCGCCTTATATGCAAATAAACATGCACATCTGTGTCTTTATAAAGGGAGTTGTTACGCTCATATAAATCATACATTAGAAACGTGTCGTAACTAATCCTAATGAAGAAGGGCTGTCGTGTCTGAGGGGCGCTGGGACCAATGCAGGAGACAGAGGTTTTTAAAAGCCTCAGTGTGTTCAGCTCTCAGTACATTTGTAGCTTTTACCTGAGTCTCTGGTTTGAGGTTTAGTTTCTGTATTATAACCGCTTTATTTTATGTTTCATGTACAATTAGAGGAGTTGTGTAACATAACTGCTAGGAAGGTCTAGCTAGTCCACGCAGAACACTGGGACTGGAGAAAAACATGCTCTGGTTTATTGGCATTTCTTTAACCCAATCACAATCGTCTTGGGTGGGGCTACGCTCCGGACGGCGCCACAGTGAGAAACCAGAGTAACCAGAGTCCTCAGAAATCCACCAGAGGTTAGAACGCCAACACAAAAGGAAGAGGAAGGGGACGGACATCCGGCCTAAAACTGGGGACATCGGTGGAATTTTCACCGGCACCAGAACTGCACCGGAAGTATAACGTTGTGGATATAGACTTTGTTACGCTAACAGACTCAAACGCAAGGCTTCAAAAAGTAAAAGGATTCTTAGAGAGAGGGGAAGTGGGGAGGTAGACGCCAGACACAGGGACACAGAGACGGGAAGGTAGGGGAGTCTCCGGGGTGAGGGTACTTGGAGACGCTGGAGCTGGGCGCGGAGACAGAGACAGGGGAAGATGGAAACGGCAATGGAGATGACAAAAGGGTAAACAGAACATCTAACACGGAGGCACAGAACACTAGAGGAATATAACAGCTTATGAGAGTTTCAAATGCTGGAAGGCAGGTGTGAGCGGCGGGAGCAGGTGATTGTAGAATGTGAATCAGGTGTGCGTGGTCACCTGGCAACAGCAGGAGGGGGAAACAGCAGGGACATACAGGGCAGACCAACAGAAAAACTCAGATAGAAAATAGTAAATAAAACAAAAACTCACGACCAGCCGGACCCCAACCATCACACTTTGTTTCTGCTTATGAAGACTTTGACTTCAGGGTTTATTTTTCAGACAGTTTTGAGTCTGCAGAGTAGCAATATGAGAAATGAGAAACTGGATTATTCTTGTTATTATTATTATTATTATTATTATTATTATTATTATTATTATCAATCCATCAAATCATTGAAATCTTATAACATTTTCCGAGTGTTCAGAGGGAATAGAATTTGTCTAGCTATATATGCAAGGGGCAATTGCTTTCCCACACTAATTAACAAAAATAGCTCTTTATTCTTCTGTATTAAAATGAGAACTAATAGGACAAAGTGTGCATTTTAACATCATTTTGGACCATCACAGTAGGGGCAACACTTAATTATGTAACTAGAACACCAAAACTTCTGAGAAGACTTACTTCAATGCTGAGTCACAGGGGCATTACTACTAAGGTGAGGTTGTCCTACAAATGAAATCGGATATGTATATATGGAAAAGAAGACCTTTCCAAAATGCAGCATCAATAACTTTTGAAAATTAGAGATTTATGCAATTTTGACCAATGGCTGACAAGCACTACTTTTTTGGGGGAAATGGCTCCAAATTCTTTATGAAGGATCTAGGCATCTTGCAATTATTTTTTAGGGGTGCCGGGATTTAAATTATGGGCAAAAAAATGGCAAAAATCGCCCCTGCTATTCATCTTCCTGGCTGGCAGATCCCTCTCTGCACCTCATTTTCTAAACGAAGGAAGAGTCAACTTCAGCGAGCCCGCATGTATCAGCAATGCCACGAGGCAGAATACTGATGCTCAATTAAAGCGAGATCGTCTCCAAACCTGGGCTGGGGAATCAATATAAACCTCAGTCCGGTTTGAAATCAGCAGCGATGGCTTCTGCGGTGTCAGTGGGTGAGGCGTCGTTACTCACGACACCTGAGGGTACTGACAGCGGGTGTAATGAGATTCTCAGTACCCTGTCTCTCATACACATCAGCAGCACTAAGTAGCATGAAGGGAGCTGCGGATTATGTTTATAAATGTTCTTCGCATGGCAGCCTGCAGAAGATGGGTCCTTCGAATAGAGCTTCTTCTCTCTGATAGTTTTCATTTTTTAAAAGTATGGTTGCGTCATAAAAACAATCTCATGATTGATGTTTTGAAAGAGTTTTGCTAACAGGTTGAATACAATCATGTATTCAGTGGGTGCTGCTATCCAGTGTGGCAAAAAGTAACAAGAGGGCAAACATTTATTGGCTTTGGGGCGACATGTCCTGCTGGTTGGCATGCAAATAATTGCTACACTCGGTTTAACCTTCATTACAGAGGGCTTTCAATAGTTTTGTCAATAAACATTTCTTTTAATTGCAACAATGAATAGTGGAGGTAAGAGAAATTTTGCCATTTAATTTCTTTAACCCTCCTGGTTTCCTCGGGTCAAATTGGGCGTTTCTATATCAGAAATATGGGTTTCTTTCAACCAACCATTCTTTCGTAACCATAACATAGATGGTTCCATGCAACGTTCTTCGCAGGTAAAATGCTTACTTTTACTTTCATTGAATTTAAGGTGTTTCTTTCAATGTTATATAGCACTGACAGGGTTGAAACAGCAGCAACTTTCAGCAACATTAGAGTGAAAAATCATTCCAGTGTACATTGATGTTAAAATGTATACAGGTCGGCAGGACGGTCTGACGTGTTTTGCTGTACATTTTGTTAGTAAATGTGAGATGTTCACACACGTCTGGTCTTCATATCGAAGATGGCGCCAGTGTTTGTGGCCTGTCTTCTGTCACTGCCTGTGCTATGTGTATTTGTGCGGTTTGTTTTGCTCCTTGCTCTGGATGTCGACTCTACTGGTGTATGATCGCCCAACACTGCTGGATCTTCGATCTGCTGCCAAAGAAGTAGTAAAATTGGATGATGGTGGACGTACTTTTGGCCCCACCTTCTCGGCTTAAGCGTCCCCCACCGCTGGGGAAAACGCAGCGGCCGGCTGGTGAGGTTGAAGGCCCATCTTGTGCGCTGTTCTACGCCTTTTTGGACTGAGACTGGAGCCGTGCCTGGCCTTGTTGTTCCTCGCCGCTCGCTGGACCCTGTCGATGCCTGGCTGGTACCTCATCGGCCCGGAAGGGGTGTTCCGGTCCCACGGCCCCTGCCTGCCCTGGCGCGGGTTGAATCACCGCAACTTGCGGCCTCTGGGTCCAGTTCCTTGGACAGCCAACGCAGCGGTCCCACCGGTTCCTGGCAGGATTGGCCTGGTAAATGCTAGATCACTAGCGAACAAGACTTTTGTCTTTAAGGACTTCTTATTTAAGGATTTCTTATACTGCACTGTAACTTTTATTCCTGTGTTTTATCTGTTTTTATTTTTTTAACTGTTTTTGTGTAAAGCACTTTGAATTGCCCTGTTGCTGAAATGTGCTCTACAAATAAAGCTGCCTTGCCTTGCCTTGCCTTCACGTCCCGAGGATTTGATTTTGTCTGTGTGACTGAGACAAGGCTGAGGGTTGGTGAGTCCAGAACTTTCACTGAACTTTTACCTAATGATTGCTGCTACTTTAACTCCCCGTGGACGTCGAGCCGAGGAGGAGGAAGAGTGACTGTATATAAGAGTCACAATAAAATGTAAGCAGCTATTGCTATCATCCTCTTCAACCAGCTTTGAACAGAGCTTATTTGAACTTGGTCGCTATCACACGGTGTTGTGTGCTGTGGTCTATCGGCCTCCCAAGTACAATAAGGACTTTTTAAATGACTTTTCTGATTCCCTGGTTGAAATCATGCCTAAATATGTATTCTTATTTTGAGGATTTTCCATGTTCATGTGTGTTGTCCCGATAAAACAATGGCAAAGGGTTTTTTAGTCCTCAATGATTCTTTTAATCTTGTGCAATCCGTGTCTGGACCCACGCAAGAACACTGACACACACTTGATCTTGTTTTATCATATGGCCTGCCTGTTTTTAATCTAGAGATATGCGTTATAGATATGTTTTCTGAGCAAATGCCTGTAATATTTGAGGCTGCTCTTGCCTATAATGCAGTTAAACTTCGTGCTGCTACCCAGTGCTGTCGCATCATTAACCCTTACACTGCTGTTCAGTTCTCGGCTGCTTTCAGTCAGAACTACATCATTCCTCAGTCTGAGTGCAATACAGAGCTGCTTAGCTCATGATTTCACTCCACCTGCCAAATAGTTTTGACACTGTGGCTCCATTAAAATCCAGGCAGCCTAAAACTAAATCTGAGCCCTGGCTAAACGACTTGACTCATGCTGTCAGATGTGATGCCATAGAGCTGAGCGCAAGTGGAAGAAGGCCAAACTGCAGTTGTCTTTTCAAATGTTAAGGGACTGCTGGTGTCATTATCAGGAAACTGTGAAAGATGCTAAAAGAAAACATTTCTCAGATATTATCCTGTCAAACTGTCACAAACCTTGTGTTTTGTTTAACACTATTGACTCACTTCTAAATACCCCGCAGACTGCCTGTAGTGAGGCGTACACTGCTATATGTGCAAACTTCCTTCACTTCTCTGAGGGTCATAAGCTGAAAAGGTCACTTTTATTAGTGATTTTCTTTCCTTTCTACAGGACATTATTGGTCATTTGAAGCCCTCAGGTTCTCCAAATGATGCAGTCCGTCCACGACTATTTAAAGAGGTTTTCCCAACTGTCATTATAATTGAATTTATACTGGTTATTGATAGTAATCACTACACACAGGCCTGAAATACACACACACGCTCAGGACCTATTCATGCACTAATGGAGAGATGTCAGAGTGAGGGGGGGCCTTGCTCAAGATCACTTGGCAGTGCCCAGGAAGTGAAGTGGCATCTCTTCAGCTACCAATCCACACTCCGTACTTTGGTCCGTACGGGGAACCAGCGACCCTCCGGTTCCCAACCAAACTCCCTACAGACTGAGCTACTGCCACCCCATACTCTATTAATAGCCGTCTGTCCTCAGGTGTGGTCTCTGAACATTTTAAACATGCAGTAGTACAACCCCTAATTAAAAAAAACAGCTCTCCTGCAGTCCTTGAACATTTCAGGCCTATCTCCAAAATGCCTTTCCTTTCAAAAATCCTGGAGAAGATGCACAGAGAAGGTGCACAGTCAATTAATGGCCTTCTTGGAAGAACATAATATTCTAGAGGCTTTCCAATCTGGTTTTAAAACGTTGCACATCACAGAATCAGCTCTTTTAAGAGTTTTTAATGATATATAGTTAGCTACTGATTCTGGTGACTGTGTTATCCTTGTGCTTTTGGATTTAACGGCTGCATTTGACACAGTGGATCATGAAATATTGATCACATGTTTGAAGCAATGGGTGGTGTTGGATTTTATTATATCACTGCTTTAACTATAATCATTATAGGGGCTGAATTTCAAGCCCGACAGTGGGCATCAGGCGCATAGCACAGGAGTGGTTCAAATCGTACTTGACTGACCAAACTTTATGTGTTAGCCTTGGTGACTGTGTATC
The DNA here is from genome assembly GCA_013375575.1 of Percina caprodes. Lineage (NCBI taxonomy): Eukaryota > Metazoa > Chordata > Actinopteri > Perciformes > Percidae > Percina > Percina caprodes. Next base: position 740,214 of record JABXJD010000102.1, read on the forward strand.
CTCCACTGCTCCTCTCTCGTGTGGGGTTCCACAGGACTCAGTTCTTGTCCCTCTCCTTTTTTCTCTCTATTTGCTCCCACTTGGCTAAATACTTAGGAAGCATGGCATTTCATTCCACTGTTACACGGATGACAGTCACATTTATGTGCCTCTAAAAAGAAAGATGCATACTCCATCAGATTGCTACTTATGTGTCTCAACGACATAAAGGCCTGGATGGCTCTGAACTTTTTAAATTTTAATGATAAAAAGATGGTTTTTGGTGGCACCACTGGGACCCTCCCCTGTAGATCTGGGTTCCTTGGCACAATTTGTTAAACCCTGCATCAAAAACCTAGGGGTTAAAGTGGACCTGGAGCTTAACTTTGACGGTCAGGTAAAGGCTGTTTCTTCTACTTCCACAGGTCTAAAGCCACAACTGTCAAAACAGCACTTTGAGACGGTAATCCACGCCTTTGTTACCACTAGGCTGGATTAGTGCAATGCACTTTATGTGGGGGTAAGTGGGTCCTCCATCGCCCGTCTTTAGATGGTACAGAATGCTGCTGCACGTCTTTTAACTGGCGCATGTAAACATGAGCACATTTCCCCATTTTAGCCTCGCTCCACTGGCTGCCTATTACATTTAGGATCCATTTTAAAATTCTTTTATTTGCTTCTAGAGCCTTGAATGGTCTTGCCCCTCTTTACCTCGTTGAGCTTATACTCCCTTACGTACCGACACGCTCTCTCAGGTCAGAAGATCAGCTGCTCCTGAGTGTGCTTAACACTAAGCGGAAGCTCAGAGGGAACCGTGCCTTTGGGATGTCGGCCGTAAAATTGTGGAATGATCTTCCTCTGCATGTTAAACAGGCCTCTTCTTTGTCTGTTTTTAAAATCACATCTTAAAATCCACCTCTTCTGTGGCCTGGTAAGATGTCGACCTCATTTACTGCACTTAATTATTTAGTTTAATTGCTTTTATTGTGAAGGTATTTTTTTTTAACCCGTGTTATAATGTTGTATTCTTGTATTTTTCTGTACAGCACTTTGGTCAACTTTGGTTGTTTTAAAGTGCTTAACAAATAAAGTTGGATTGGAATTGGAATCACTCAATTCTCATTGGCTTCCTGATAATGTGGCAGGTGGATTGACAGTGATACTCGCCAATTGCAAATATCACCCGCATTTGGCAGGTGGTCGGGTGTTAATTTCAGGCCCTAGTGGTGGATATACTGGTCAGCGACTAAAACGCCGAAAGAAGCAAAAAAACTAAGGAAAAAAGCATAAAAAGCTGTTATGATTTTGGTATATTGCTTTGTTTTCTGTGCCTTCTTTTCTGGTATTTTGGTTCAGTCTTGTCTCCTTGTGTTCTAGTGTCCTCCCTGGTCTTGTGTTGTTGGTGTTGTGCCTGTCTGGTGTCTGTATGTTCTGTTTCCTGTTTTATTTTGATAGTCTGTTCCCCTGTTTAGTCCTGTCTAGTTTTACTACCTGCCTTGTGTTTCCCGCCTTTGTGATTGTCGTCCCCACCCTGATGTGATTCACCTGTCTTATCACCTGCTGCTTGTTTGCTCTTGTATTTAACCTCTGTGTTCCCTTTGTCTCTTGTCAGATCCTTTTGTGTGTTTGTTTGCCTGTGTGTACCAGTTGTCAACATTTGGTCGCTTCCCTGCAGTCATCCTTCCTCTGTGAGATTTTGCCAACCCCTGAGCTCTAGTTTTTGCTTTTTTTTCATTCTTTCTTCTTTTTGGACTCCTTGGGTTATTTATTTTTGCATTATGGGATCCTTTTTGTTTTTTCTTGCAATAAATCCCATCAAATGCTATCCTGCCTGCCTGTGCATTTGGATCCTCTAATTATGCTAAACCACAACAAAAACAATCAAAAAAGCAACACATGTCAAAATTAACTTAAAATTTTGGCAATTTGCATAGTCAATGTAAGACATTACGAGGGTTAAATGATTTTTGACAATAAGGAAAAACCTGAGCTAAATTAGGTCTTGGGTGATGTTGGCAGAAGTTAGCAGCTTTGGCCCCCCTGTGTAGAGTTAGCATGATCTCTGTGTGTGGATTTTCACTGTGTTCTCCAGTTAATTAACTTGCAGCTACAATAATTTGTTTCTCCATTTCTGATTCAACGTCAAGACATCAGTGGATTCTGATAGGCTACACAGCCTCCCGCAAATATCTTGCTCAAGCGGAAATGTAGAAATTAAATTTTCACTGGGATAATACAGTACAGAAGCTAAAGGCACTCTTACACTGGGACTCTACGGTTATGGCAAATCAACTGGCTAAGGTATGGTTAAGCCATGATTTATAAAAAAAAATTAAAAAAAAAATTCACTAGTCACTATTAGAATGTGATGCCAACTGTGGGTTCCTGATTTAAAGTCCGTGGCACTAACCTCCATACCTTTACATTCTTCTAACTTAATTTCCTGCATTGGCACTGACAAATAGTGCACTGCAGAATCCTCCAATGTGAATCAAACTTCCTTGTTAAAAACAGTTTGAGATAGCTTGCTATCACACATACAAACTGCCTGTTAGTACAGAAAACGACAGGTTGTCCAGAGGGCAGCGGTTGTGGATGCTGTAAAGCAAACAGTTGATCTATATGGACTCTGAGTCCTTTTCTGATGTGACTCCACACCTTGTGAACTCACTTTCTTTCATTCCAAGATTTGTCCTTGAGCCGCTCGTCGAGTCCATAATGTGAACAAATAGAGAAAAACTTTGATGTAGTGGAAATCCATTTATCTCCCTGAATGGGTTGTCTCATCTGACATCTGAGACTCCTGTTTAATGTCTTCCTTGGTGTTAGGGGCCATTTTAGATTTTCAAAAAACAAGCCGCGGGGAGATACAGACCAGACACAAACAGACAAACAACAGTAAGAGAGATTGTAATGATTACAGCCCCGACACCTTCTTTCTTCTTCAGTTTAGTGTAAAAACAACGTGGATCGAAATCTAGTAAGACATTTCTTTTAAGAAAGATTTAAGATGTTAAGATAAATGTGCACTTGGCCTTGTTAGACAGTGGGGTGAGAAAAGATTTGGATGCACTGCAATCTGCACTTACTCTCAGATTGGGTGTTAAAGAAATCGATTGATAGTTGACTTAAATTAGAGAACATGATGGCTTGAGTTGCAAAAGACAAAAAAAGAAAAAAAGAAGTGATTAAGCAAAAACTGGACGTGCACAGCAGAAAAAACAGGAGGAGCAAAAAAAAAAGTATTTTCCATACAATTTTCACTAGGAAAAGGTTTATCATCACCTGTCTGGATTGTAGCCACCCTCAGACAAGTCTATAGTGCTATGTTTCATTTCTGGGATTGTTCAAGTGCCGCCAGAAATTCTTGGGGGGGGGGGCAACGCATCTTTTGTCTCAGTGCATGCATTGTTTTAGTCCGGTGCAACACCAGTAGTCAGCTTAGCGTGGTGAATGGACTCCTGTTTCCGGTTAGCATGTTGTGAGTAAAAGTGAGCCAACAAAAAAAAAAAACTAATTACTTTGTGTGGCCTGTATAGTCACAACGAGTACAAATTGCAATGCAGATTAAGACTAGATGATTTCCTAGGCAGATATTAATTTGGGACTATATTTGGTGGAAGCCCAGCCAAAGCACTGCTACACTGGCGCAGAGATCACACAGCACCTTAACCCCCTTTTACTCACATGCTAACCGGCAGCATAGGATTCCATTCACTGCGCTAAGCTAACTAGCGGCGGCGCTGCTGGTGTTGCACCAGACTAAAACAATGCATGCACTGAGACAAAAGATGCGTTAGCCCCCCCCCCCTATCTACAGCTTGGGGAGACCGTGATAAGCCCTATTTCAACAAACCGTGGCGTGTTCCTTTAACCAATTATCTCTCAATTAGGTTCAATTAGGTTGCATAATGACTTGACTGCCCATTTGTACCTTAAACCTTTTTGTGAAACTTTACCGATTGCCTTTATCATGTGCCCTTCAAAATGACAGAGCCTTTGTTAGCATTGGATTTTTAATCTTCACACAAAAAACAAAAGAACAAAGTGGAAATAATGTGAGTCAAATGGGTAAAGTCAGCGCCTGAATTGGACCAAAAGAGGTGCCATTACCCTTATTCAGCAGTTGCATATGATTATGAACATTGCAAGTGTCTTGGGTATCTATTCATACATATCTTGTAGGAGTAAACCGAATAGTTGACTATTTGATCTAGGGAGCTTGATTTGCCAACCTAAAAGTTAAGTCATCGCAGTTTCTCATATACTGTAATGTCAGTCTACGATCTCAGCCTTTTTAATATGATTAATAACACTCACTCACACTACTCATATACTCATGGAAAAAAACCAGGAGTGCTGGTACATTTCAGGCACTGGGTAAAGTACCAGCAGGTGATATGTACTAGCATACATCTACCATGCAATCAGGACCATTAAGCTCAGTTCGGGATGAGAGTTTCTGCTTAAATTTAACATAAAAGTGAAACTACAAAGAAAAACACAGGCTGTTAATTGGAAAAACAAGATGGTATCAACAAGGGGAATAATTCTTCTGGGAAAAAGAGCAGATGTTAAGTCCCTAAATAATTTCCCCCTCTCTCTTTACAAGCGGTGCTTTATCTAGCACCAGCACACCTGAGCTAGAGTTTGTGAAGGCTGCATAAGAAATGGAAGCTATAAAATACTTTTTCACATTTTCTTCACCTTCATATGTTCCCAATGTCGACAGCTCATGTAAGAAATAGTTTTATTTACTAAGACAATTTATTGTGAACTGTTGTAAAATGCTAAACAGATGGATATTAGGCATATACTTTTTTATTTTTATTTTTAAATGTCACAGTCTGACAGAAAATGATCAAAAACAACTACAAACAACTGCGTGAGGATATTGCTAAAACCCTGAAAGTCAGTCCAAACTAATCATCAGAGAGGAATGGAAACTTTTAACGTAACAATAGATAGGATCCAAATTTGAAAAGGTCCATTAGACATTTCTATTCCCAACTAAACATTTGTGCTATGGATTTTACAGTTATTTATTTATATTGTTTTACAGTGATCTTAACATTTCTTTCCTCCACATACCCTCGTTTCATAACGCTGTTTGTGTGTCTTCTATGAGAGGCAAGTTGATTAAAGTACAAACTTAACCCGATTTTGATTTTAAATTGAAATGAATTCACAATCTTTAATAACGACTAAAAAAATAGAATTGTTGATACGGCCACGTCACGTCCGATCGGCTTGTCAAATAGCCACAAAAGCCCCCAGGAACAGCGCCGTGTCTTAATGCAACCATGGGCTAAGCGGTCAAACAAGACTTTCACCCAGGAGAGCGGGGTTCATGTCCAGTGTGTGTCCTTAACCGTCCGTTATTCCTGCGAGTCACGGAACCGTAAGCCCACCCACCTTAACCTAACGGCATCAAAAGGGACGCCCATAGTCCCGGCCAAGTGCGTGTTACATGACGCTAAAGGAGAAGACCAAGCGCGTGTTACATGGCGCTAAAGGAGACGACCAAGCGTGTGTTACATGGCGCTAAAGGAGACGACCAAGCGTGTGTTACATGGCGCTAAAGGAGACGACCAAGCGTGTGTTACATGGCGCTAAAGGAGACGACCAAACGTGTTACATGGCGCTAAAGGAGACGACCAAGCGTGTGTTACATGGCGCTAAAGGAGACAACCAAGCGCATGTTATGACGCTAAAGTGGCCGCCCACGTCACATTGCACGCCCCCATCTTTTTTTTCTGACAAGCGGAAAAAACACAAGTTAAAGTGCTGCAAGTCGTATCCTCTGCTAGTCACAGCCAGTTTTAAAAAAAGATAGGATGGCAACTGTAGAAGCAGATGCTGGTGACCCATCGACTGAAGTAGCCGGCATGGAAATATTTTGGATTTCCAGTGATTTATTTATCACAGTTAAATTTAGACAACAAAAGGTTACTGGGAACCAGGTACAGAGCACCTGGAGCTGCCGGTCGTTTCAGAGGCTATTGCTAGTTGAGTTTAGCCGACAAAAGAGGAGTTTGACCCGGGTACAGAGCCACATTCCCGTGTGTGTGTGTGTGTGTGTGTGTGTGTGTGTGTGTGTGACAGTACCCCACATCTTACAATGGCTTTGGGTGTTTTGGCATGTGTCACATGCATGCGGTGTGTTGCCCGTAAGAGCTGTTGCAGTGACATTTGAGCATTCGGCTACTCAATTTAGTGTGAGCAGACAGTCACAGAACACAAGAGGATGCTTTATCATAGAAGACAGAATTAAGTGATCTTCAGTATTTCAACGACAGATGCTGTCATTTATCTGGCAAGGACAGCCTCCGTCAGCCATAAAAACCTATGAGATAATGAAACACATTTGCCGCTTAGTAAATCAGAGCATGAATAATTTAATGAATGCATGGCATCACATTGCCCATCCCTCTGATTGCACTGTGATGTGGTTCCTCAGTTCATGGGTATTCAGATAACCTGAAGTCCAGCTAGAGTCATTTGCTCTGTGTGGCCTTTTCCCCGCCTGACCTATCAGTGATTAATGCAGGGCCAGTGGCTCGGAGTTAACTACCACACACCTCTGGCACAAGCTGCCCTCAGCTGTTAGATTACCAGCCAGATGTGGAGGCTAGAGGGGCTGGGGACATTTTGTGTGCTGTGTGTAATTATTGTGTTTGACAGCACATTAAATCTAGACCACTTACAGGGTCTAAAAACTCTCTGAGGAATATACACACACACACACACACACACACACACACACACGGTGTTCTGTGAGGCACAATGCTACGTCACTTGCAGAGCACTGTCACGCTGGTTTCAGCGCACAATATGTTCTCAATAGCTGTAACCTATTTTCAGCCATTTTGTGTGTGAGGCATTAATGTGTGGCCAGCAAAGAAAAGAAAAATTAGCCAGAATGCAATCAAGTTTCAAAAATGAAAGGGTGAATGTGTAACCTCATTCATCAGGAATGCACCCATTGTCATCGACAAATTGAAAAAGTAGATGCCTGGAGACTGTCCTCCTAAAAACGCCCGTAGAAGTGTTTTCTTCACGCTGCAATGTTGACCTACATTTTCATTCAAAGTAACGGCGCCCTCTAGTGGTTGTAGTAGTCATGACGTGAGCAAAGCAGGAAGTGAGGTGCGCGAGTGTAAGAGCGCCAGAGTTCCAAGGTGGTGGATGAGTCCAACGAACACAGGACTTATACCCAGGAGACCGGGGGTTTGAGTCCCGTTTGAAAATAAACGGGACTTTGAAAATAAAAGTAAGCGGTGAAGTAGCATCCGATTTAACCCCCATCCACAATCTTTTTCTAAATTCAACCAATTAGTGTTGATGCCTAAATATAACCAAACTGTGACCATTTCACAACGGTAAGGGCGCTAATTTATGAAACGCTCCTGTGGGTTGTATTAGTGGGCATTCACACCAAGAAAAGTGAATTTCTGCAGGGTGGTGTGGCGGGGGGAGTGTCAAGGAAACTGCGCTTTGTCTGACGTCCTGTTGTGTTCTTAAACCCCCTAAAAAAAGCACAGGTAGACTTTAAATTTCATGATTATTGTTTTGATGTTTCTGACCACACTTGAAGGCAGCTTCATTTTACAGGAGAATGAGAAAAGAGAGTTAAGCGAGACATAGCTAGTGCTTGTTGTTGCAGGAAACATTTGGATATCACACAAACCCCCGGGCAGTTGAGTCCTTGTGTTTTTTTTTTTTTACACCCTCATAGGGTTTTAAAACGTTCTAAAAAGGCAGTGTGCTGTTTCCTGTACGGGATCCTCCCACCGCCTCACACCATAGCTCCAAACACACAGATAAGTCTGATCGCTGGTTACGTGATTGGCCACCACAGCGTGACGTGGGAGGGTTGCGTTTTTTTTCAAAAGTTGAGTCAGAGTCTACTTTTTTTTTAATTTCCCCCACGGCCTACACACACTAACCTTATTCAACGTAAATGGAAAGACCTGCATTTTTGTCGGACTGTCACACAGCCAATGCAAGCAGTGTGAACACGTCCTTGGAGGGTGAGAATAAACGACCGCTATTGTTGTAAGATTTAGAGGAGTTGTTGGATGCTTCTCTGAAACTTTAAAAGATGGCTTGAGATTAAATTGAATGACTTGTCAACAGTGGTACTGTATCTGTGATGTATTCTGTGTAGCTGTGTTACTGTGAATTTGGGAAATTTGAAATAAAAGCACTTATTTTATGGATAACAAGTCCCTTTTCTGACTGTATATTTAACGGGTAATTCCAGCTCAATTACAATTTGAGTCTTAGCTTTGTAGGTATTGCTATCATTTCTATTGATAGTGATAACATTGTACAATCAGTACAAGCACTCAGGACTATCAGACAAGCACAAAACCAGCAGTCAATTATAGCCACCTTTTATTGCAAAAATTAATATAATATAATATAATTGCATCTAAAATGTTAGTAATGTTCTGTGTTGTGAGCAGAAGACTGTCAAGCCAAATACCTATTAATGTCAATCATCTTTTTTTCCCTTTTTCACATCATTAACACACAGGTGTAACTAATAACATTGACGAGTGAGTGAGCCGGCACAGCAGAGCCCTGATCCTGGAACACTTCATTTGGAGTGCACACGTTAAAGTTATTAGTTACACCTGTGTTTTCACAAGTCCAAATCTCCATTTTATATACAAGTTCCAAAATTGCAACGTTAAGCTGCTTAATATCTGTCCACAAAACACTGTTTTATACAACTACGGCTTCAAGCTGTCAATTATCTCCACACGAGCGACAGATTCTCTGTCAGGCTGAAGCTGCTGGTGCGGTTGCTGGGAGCTGAGAGAGTTTAAGCCTACCTGTGGTAAGAGTTGCCACAGGTAAAACTCTGCAATCACTTCAAACAGCCAATCACAGCACTGCCCGCAAGCCATCAGCCACACACACACCCACACACACACACACAGAAAGTGAGGCAGAACAACAGCACTATCGGCGATAATATAAATATGCAAAATAAACAAAGATACCATACAGTGCTGTGAAAACTATACATGAGGCAAATGAGATTCATAAGAAAGACAAGAAATAAGATTGTTTTTTCACATACAACTCTTATAGTAGTAATACAAATGTATATTTAGCCAAACAATAAGTGTTGACTGCACGTTGTTACTATTGGAGTCATACCTTGGAACAGTATATCCATGCATACAGATGGTGTTCCTCCCTCAGGGGTCAGTATGAGTTTAGGGTACTGCTGTAGATATCATTACGAGTAAGACGTTGCGTCATGCTGATGCATTAGAAAAGTCTCCATTTACATACTGTACAACACTGTATGGTCCTTGATGTGCACCTTAAATCTCATGATTTCTTATTGTTTTCACCATTACTGAACATTTCAATCCATTATGAATAGCACCAATTTTCTCTGTTTGACAAAAAAAACTATTAAATATGTTTTTGTTTAGAAATCACAGACTAACTTGCACCCATTTTCCCTCTTGGAGGAAGATCTGTATTGCTCTTCATTTGCACAATGCTGTGACGCAGCAGTTCCTCTCAGACGATTTATAAACTTCACATGTCAGCACGGCTTGGCCTCTGCTTAAAAGGACGGCGCAAATATGCCATGAACTGGGAGATTTACATAATGAAGAGAAAGTCCTTTCAACAGTTGCCATCAACAATTATATGTGTGGCAGGAAGCGAGCGTGTACTTGTTATTCAAAGGAAGTACACTATTGGACACAGATGTAGAACAGTCCCGCGTACGCCTGCCAAATCCAACACTAACAGCATGACACTAAAAGCAACAAAGGGGCCTTATTTTATTTAGACACTGTCATGTGGTGTTGCAACATATGGTATTTCTGTTAAGAAGCATGAAAAATTATAGCAATTAGGACCTGTTCAGACCTGGTATTAACACGTGTCCTGGGTGATCTGAGCAGAAGTGGACAGTGTGAACACACCCAATTGAGGATGCATTGAGATCTGATTGCTCAGACCACATTCAGGGGTGGTCTGGGCCACGTATTGCCACATTCTTCTAGCAGTGTGTACATGTGCGGGACTGTCCTCCCAACACATTCTCACTCCCATCACGTCAAAGTGTGACGGCTGGTCAGGTGAATTTTGGCGTTTGTTGTTGACACAAAAAAGTCTCCTTTAGCATCATATTTAGACATGCTTGGTCGGGGCTTTTGGCGTCACTATTTGACGCTCTGGGGACTCGTGTCCAGCCCTTTGGCGTCATATTTATACATGCTTGGTCGGGACTCTTGGTGACCTACGTTTAACCCTCAGGAACCGAGAGAATTGTATAAAAACGGCACCTATACATGATACATTTTTCAATCATTTAATAACCATAAAATACAGAAATTTACCGATTGTTGCAGCTAAAAGCTAACGAGCTAGCAATCAAGGAGGTCTCTTCGGGGTCTTTCTAGCCTCTACAGGTGATTTTCTATCCAGCCTGGAACTTGTGCCTTTTTCGGGGTCGTTGAGCATTAAATTCAAACTGTTACATTTAAGATTTATCCACTTATTGTCCATAATTCATCACGTTTTTGCTCATTTCTGCCGCTAGCTCTGTGCTCCGTGGCTGCTTTCCGTTTGTTTACGGAAGTGAAGGCAAGCGTTATGCCCATATATGGGCGACAGCGAGAGCAAAGAGTATAGAGTGGGAAAGAGATAATAATCCTCCAAGTCAAACTAGTCTAATGTTACCAAAGGGTATACAGCGGACAAGATAGATATCTAGCATTTTACAGAGGACAATGGCGTCACTGGTTTGAGATTTGGCATATTTGGGTCTTTTTAGAAGAAATGTAAATAGTTTGTGCTTTTATGAGTTATGTTTAGGTTTATTTTTTGCATATAGAACTGTTTTAGACAACACAAATGCTCGTCTAGCATTGCTGTGGGTGTAATATCAATAAATATGACATGAGTAAATGTCATGAGGGCAAAAGCGTCTGGCCTTTATTTGAGAAAATGTATGTATTTTGTCAACTGTATAAGTTATGATTATTTCTTCACAGTTTGACTCCCAAGACATATGAGAAGTGTTTTAGAGAGGAGACTGGCTTAGCTTGTACTTCTCTGTGTGTGATATCAATACATATCTGGAAGATTCAAGTTCCGTTTTGTTTATTTTTTTTGTCTTTAAGGTCCTACAACCATTTTTAACATTCAAGTGACCTCCCTGCAGCACAAATATTCTAATAGCCCAGTTTGTCCTGAAAAACATGATGTTCATATCTTGACTGCAGACAACAGGGTTGATGTTTTACAAGTTATTATAGAAAATAAAACCAGACGGACAATGAACTGTAAAAATGACCTTAGGTCTCTGACATGCGGCACAAGAACGGGACAGTTAGGTTTAAGGAAAGATCGTGGGTGGGGTTACAAAGTGGGTTACTTTTCAGTGACACGCGGGACGTTACCCTGGTCTTCTGGGTCAAAGTCCTGTGTTCTTTGACTACCAAAATCTCTACATGGACTTAACACTACATCATCTGAAACTCTGTGCGGGTGGCACGCAGGTCCGGGAGGACGCTTGACAACAACCATATTTTTTATTTCATAATTGTATCCGAAAGTTCAAACATTTTATACACATACCACAGTTAGGCTGGAAAAAAAGTCACACCCTTCGGCACAAACACATAAAACTGTAGGCCGGGCTTTTCCATTAGTCATTGCAATAGGCTAAATAATGCATGTTAGAGTAATTATTGAAATGTACAGTATACACAGACTCAAGATAATAACAAAAAACTATTTTAATATGAGATCCGATCACTAGTGGTCACTCAAGACGCATGTGGAGCGTATTCTAATGCTAGGTGTGAACAGGAACTGTTTATCTGTGATATATCACGCAAGACGCATGTCAATGCCACGTCTCAACAGGGCCTTGGAGTCCATTAATGAAGATTTGAAATAGGTGGTGGAGAGAAAACAGTAGGTGAAAGATTGAACATGTCAGCTAAAACTTTCAGAAAAATCTGAGGCTCACATTTGGCGGGTTTCTATCCAAACGTGGCATAACATTTTAACAGAATTTTGAGAAAATGAGCAAAAGAAAATGCAAATTTCCATCCACAACTGTTATGGAAATATGTTGGGAGTGCGTGAAGCCGCTTATTCTCCAGCTAGGCGCCATTACACCTTTGCAGAACAGGGTACAACAAGATGATGTAATAGTTAAAAGAGCAGCACTCAAAGATAACCAGTAAATAAGAATAACGTAGAAAAACATGATTCATACGTATTCATTTGATGTTTTCTTCTGCTGGACTTTTCCATCCTCCAGAAGCGTGGAGGCTTCAATTCGATTCAATTCAATTTTATTCATATAGCACCAAATCCCAACAACGGTTATCTCATTACACCGTTTTATAAAAGAGCAGGTCTAGACCGTACTTTGTGATGTTATTTACAGAAACCCAGACGTCACGTGTTTCATGGATGACATAAAGCATTTATTTTTTTTATTTTTTATTAATACACCACCTGTTCCACCTCAGCCAAGTGTAAAAACTTTTTAGTGCATTTGGTTTTTTTTTTTTTTTACATTTCAGATGTTACCATTATGTTTTTCTTCTGTTCAAATTTGAAAATGCTCATAAAAACAGGAGGGTTGGAAACCCGCTTAAAGAAATACATGACACAAGTCCCATTATTCTCATCTAATTCAAGCTTTTGGCTTATTATCTCTTCAATCACTTGAAATCAGGGAGAGGACTCCAGATCTGTATTCATATATTAATCACATGCATGATCTCAGATGCTACTGATCAGACTTTGATGAAACTCATTACACATGTTAGATACATAACCTTGGTCATTAGTGTGCTCACGGGCCATCTGCATTCAGTCAGACAACTCTGATGAAAAGGAACGAGAAGCATAACTCATCTAATTGTGACAAAATGACATGACTGGTGATAAAAGAGTGGCCACAGCCATGTGGGGAAGTTAGAGGAATTTGTTACTGACCCGCTATAATAAGGGGCGACATCATTATGGACCACATGTCATGGACCCTGCTGCCTTTTTTTTTTTATTCCCATAATGTCATAACAGGGTTAGACTTGGCAGAAGCTATCTTGTGTAAATACATAGAGTGGTAAGTGGTTATTTGGGTAACTTAATAGTACTATTGTGTTGTCTGTTTCTTCTACCAGTCCCATAATAATGGAAACAAGCAGTGTGTAATCCTTTTAATTAGAGATCCCATTTGTATATTTTATGCCAATGTTTAAGTGGATGTACAAGCCCACTAAATTTCACTAGCAACTTGTTTTCATCTTCACCTACCCAACTGTGACTTATACTATTGATAGATAATTCTGGCGTATAGCAGGCTGGGTTTTATTTTGTTGCTTTGGCCATTGTTACGCCCCAGTCTAGGGGTGCCTAGGACGCAACGTGAACATAAAAAAGGTCCCATCTTCCCTGTCCTACCAAGTAGCCACAAAACTAGTTTTAATTTCACAAACGTATTTATTTGACATTAAGTAGAACTCGATGTCCATCTGAAAAATGACAAAAATAATAAATTAAAAAAACTCTGTCATTATTTTGTTGTAATTTTGAGCTTATTTTGATTGCATGAATCAACTTACAATAGAAAAGACAGACAATGTGGTGTAAAGGGCATTCTAAGACTAAAACAGTCATTTTAATTTAATGCTGCTTTCTTTAACGCACACAGAATTACACAAATAATATACTGTGTAACAAACAATGTCTACTACATCAACATGACGATGCCACAGTCAAAAACCTTAGATATCAGAAAGAAGTCAATTATGTAATTGTTTTACAGTATTAAAGTATTCAACTATTAATATATACATACATTATTATATATTATACATACTTTATATGGAAAGGTTTCTAAAAGACAGTTGCATTAAATGATAAGTCATTAAAATTATCAACATAGGCTCTTTTGATGAACGTGCGTCACTGGTTCCCATTCGGGCCAGACCCTCCATGCATCCCTTTCCACGCAGTCACACTCCACACATCATTTCAAAAGGCTTTCTTTAATGGTGTCAGTTTATTTACTCAATTGTATGAAATATGTTACTGTTGGTATATTTAAGAAAACATCACTGACATATGCCTTCAAGGGGTGAAGGTTGCCTCTGTAGTCTTGGATTAATTGCACCGCCAACAGCGAGCAGTCAACAACTGCTTTGTCTAGATTGACATCTCCAGTCTTCCTGAAATCCCATGTAAGTTGATAAGCACCTCGGAGCCGCCAAAGTCAGATCCCCTTCAGCACTCCAACAGAGACATCAACGTTATTGCCAGTGACAGTGCCAAGCCCCAATGCTTTGATTTTTTTCCACCTCGCCGTGCACTTCCATGAAAACTGCAACCCGTTCTCACTCTGAATGAGTAAAATAGCGACGTTAGGGCAGTAGCTGTCAGCGTCTGATGCAACGAAAAAGGCGCCCTTTGGCATGTGTGTAGAACGTACTGGGGAGAGCGAACCTGGTCGGGGTGGGGGGGGATGGGTCAAACACAAGACTTTCTCCCAGGAGAACGGGGTTCGTGTCCCGTGTGTGTCAGGAAACCGTAAGCCCAACCACAACCTTTTCCTAAACCCAACCGTCCCGTTACCGCGAGCCACAGAACCGTAAGCCCCCCCACAAGCTTTTCATTAACCTAACAGCATCAGAAGGGAACGCCAATAGTCCAGACCAAGCGCGTGTTATGGGTGTGACATAGATTTTATGGTAAAATCTACAAGAAACAGTTGGATTTTGCAAAGTTTGCCGTGATTTAACTAAGCCTCATAGTGACGACTATGTTGTAGTGTAAAGTACTTCCACTCTTGGTTACGGGTAACCAGAGTACAAAGTCCCATGATCCCATGATGGGGCCCATGATGGATGAGATGATCAAGACATATGGTTCTGCCTGTATAGAGCGTCCTTATTGGTCAACAAAGTTTGGGTTTTCACAAAATGGTAAATGCGCTCCGATAACGTGTGGGGGGGGGGCGGCTTATCTACTGTACCATATTAGCCGTCTAAAATCTATTTTATCTGCTTTTATATGTTTAAGTGTTTTTAAATGCCCTTTAATTTCTTGTACTGCGCTGTAACTTTTACTATTTTAATTTTTATGTAAAGCACTTTGAATTGCCCTGTTGCTGAAATGTATGCTGATGCTGCTATACAAATGAAGCTGCCTTGCCTTTAGCGTCAACAACAACAACAAAGGCACCTGACCAAGCATCTATGACTGAGTGTGCACTTGAATGTCAGTATGCTTCTGAAATAATAGAGGCTGCACCCCCATATTACTTTTCATTTGGTTCCATACTATTGTACAGAAAGAATACACTGGACTTTATTTAATACAATCTGCAAAGGTTGAGATGCATTTGTTTATTTTCGCACTCATTCAAAAATGCCATGTTCATTTTAATAACCTATTTGAAGAGAGAGCAAACATAAGACCAAAGACAGTGCTGGTGACCAGGCAAAAAGATGAAACATGTTACTGGTTTAAGCACTTGATGCAATTCAGACACAGTGGAAAGTCCTATTAGAACTCAGCCGTCCTTTCATTGTTTGATGCAACCGTTTCATCCTAGTGTAAATATGGTGAATAAGTGCTGAAAAGCCATGCTAAAGTTTAAATGATGATTATATAATCTTGTGTGCACGTCATGCAATGTACTATCCTGCAAATGGCATCACACCATTTCACTACATCTGGTTGTAATGCACTAAGATGTGCAGCAATCCGCCAACAAAGAAATGGAAGAAGACGACTGTAGAGGATCAACCTGCAAACATCTTGCTGTGAGGCGACAGTGCTTACCACTGCACCACGGTGGGCCAAACCTGCGGCATGGCTCTAAGGATGGTAACATTGGTTGGTCAGTTGGTCCACCACTTTGGTCCAGATAGAAATATCTCAACATGGATGGATTGAGGTAAAGATTTAGACATTTGTGGTCCCCAGATGAAGAACCCACTTCTGCTGATAATCCTCTAGTCTTGCAGAGACTAGAGGACTTATCCACAGACTTATCCACAACGGCAATGTGGAGTAAGGTCTGGCTACACCACATACATTTCAGGATAGGGGAACAAAACGCTTTGAGTCGTATTGGGTGGCGCAAAGCTGCAGACACAGCGACGGTGGCTCTGCAAAATAGCCTCGGGAAGGAACTTGTTTTGGTGGAACATTTGCACCCCATAGAAGAAAACACCAAATTCAATATTAAAAGAAGTTAACTGTTCACACAATACAGTAATGTTAGCCATTTAAATTAGCTTGACACAACGTAATTTGCTCTTAGTAGTATATCGTCGTGTACTTCTTGCACAGCAATCCCCACCAAACGGTCCCAAAACGTCCCAGTTAGATACTAAATACCGTAAACATATTCTTTGTAATTCTTTACAATCATTCCTTGAAAAAAAACGAGCAGGTCTGCCTTGTTACACCATCCAAATTTTCTTCAAAAGTTGCCATTTTCAGTGTGTAGCTTGCTAGCTCAAAGGTTGTTGTTGTTTCCAGTAGTGAAGTGATTTTGACAAACGGCAATACACAGAGAGCAGAAGCAAAGTGGCAAAGCTTAACATCACAGGCCGGATCTAAAAAATTGGCACATTTTGTGCAGCCATTCACGGTTTTCAGACCATAAATCAAAAAAATATTAAACCTTTTCTGATTCTGATAAAACCTTTTTTTGATGTATCCCAATGACTTTTGTTTTGGATGCATGCTAATATAGCATCTAGCATGATAACATAGTAACATAACAATACACCTGCTAGACATTAGCATGTTAGCACGGTTGTTGTGAACATGTAAGCATGGTGACTAACTTTTAGAGAGTCATTCTCAGAACAATCAATGTATTTTTTAAAGGATTTTTTTGGTATGGTATGCATAGGGAAATATGTGACAAATCAACAATGGTTAAGGTATGGTTAATGTTAGGCTTCACTATATAATGTACACACTACCTCCTGCATTGGCACTGAATGTTGGTACCGGACACAATTGTCTGCTGTGACCTGTCCCCTAAATTGGTACTCAATGCACAATGAGTACTCTAAAACATGGTTAAAGTAAAGTGAACATTTGGGACTAAGTTGAAGACTCAGGAAAAATCGTGAGCTACGGTATAGTACTGTCTCTGGAACTATCATCCATGAGTTTGAATCATGTGGCAACTTGAGGATTTAGCTTCAAGAAAAATAAGTGCAATTCAGCTTTCATTTACCATATCCGTATACCTTCTACAAGACAAATTCTTCGTTATTGAGTTACCTGGTAATGGATGTGGACATAAATTCACAGCAGCCAATCTCCACAGAGCACACTCTTAATTTCCAGCCAGACCACTCAGCCTGAGCTGCTAGTTCAATATGTCTGAGCTTTTTCCAATTATATAGGCCTACTCTATGCACTCTGCATGCTCCGTGAGCTTTACAAGCTCTACTGAGAGTCAAACCCCAGGTCAGTTCTTACTGTACGCCGTTGATAACAATCTCTCATGGGACAAATGCTGCTGTGCAGTCACACACCTGCTCACACACTGTCGCCTCGCTCATCTGCCCAAACCTGTGTTTCGGTTCCCATCGTATTTCGTTCTATTGGAATCTGTTTAAGTTTATATTTTCTCAAACTCCTCAACACTTAATGTGAATGTATGCTGTCAAGTGCTTTGACCTTAGAAAACATTCACTCTGCACCCACAAAGAGATTAATTATTAGTGTTATTATTAAGACCAGTGGGAAAGCTAAGCTGTAGCTCAACAGCAACAGCTTGACACTGTTGATGCCTAAAGTGACACTCAAAATGTAGTCGACACATTTTCTGCTTCACTTTCATTGCAGCATACTCTGTATTTATTTCCCTTTTGCAACTGACCAAAACCCAATTAAATTATGCAAAATTCACACAAAAATATACTCAAACTACATTTTGGTCTTCTCTTAAACTCTGTTGATGTTAGTCTCATACAAACATACATAAATTCCTATCTACACCGATTTCCTTAACCTTTTTTTAACTGCTGTGTGTTTCAGTGCTTTAAAGAAATAATCTGTTAGTCTATATTTTTCTTATTGTCAAAACAATCTCAAGCCCTCTGGAACCGAGAGGGTCGTGCATGACCTAAAACAGCACTTTGATTCATATTTTAATTTAATAACCATAAAAGACAGAAACTTATCAATTGTTGCAGCTAACAGCTAACAGGCTAGCGGTCACGGAGGTCTCTTCGGGGTCTTTCTAGCCTCTACAGGTGATTTTCTATCCAGCCTGGAACTTGTGCCTTTTTCGGGGTCTTTGAGCATTAAATTCAAACTGTTACATTCAAGATTTATCCACTTATTGTCCATAATTCATCATGTTTTCGCTCATTTCTGCCGCTAGCTCTGTGCTCCGTGGGTCCTCTCTCTCTCTGTGCGTTCACTTTCGTTTACGGAAGTGAAGGCAAGCATTATGCCCATTTATGGGCAACAGCGAGAGCAAAGAGTATAGAGTGGAAAGAGATAGTAATCCTCCAAGTCAAACTAGTCTAATGTTATCAAAGATATTATACAGCGGACAAGATATATCTAACGTTTTACAGAGGAGAATGGCGTCACTGGTTTGAGATTTGGCATATTTGGGTCTTTTTTTAAGAAATGTAAATAGTTTGTGTTTTATATGAGTTATGTTTATTTTTATTTTTATATAGGAGAACTGTTTTAGACAACACAAATGCTTGTGTAGTATTGCTGTGGGTGTAATATGCCAATAATTAACATAATGTCATATTTATTGATAAGTAAATGTCATTTACTTATGCGAATTTTTGAGAAAATGTATATATTTTGTCAACTGTATAAGTTATAATGATTATTTCTTCACAGTGTGACTCCCAAGACATATGAGAAGTGTTTTAGAGAGGAGACTGGCTTAGCTTGTATTGCTCTGTGTGTGATATCAATACATATCTGGAAGATTCAAGTTCCGTTTTATTTAATTTTTTTGTCTTTAAGGTCCGTCCTACAATATACTTTAATATTTAAGTGACCTCACTGCAGCACAAATATTCTAATAACCCAGTTTGTCCTGAAAAACATGATGTTCATATCTTGACTTCAAACAACAGAGTTGATGTTTTACAAGTTATTATAGAAAATAAAACCAGATGGACAATGAACTGTAAAAATGACCTTACGTCTCCAAATCCAACCTGCCTCATTTTTGTCTCATTACTGTTCAACTACCCTGCCTGTGACACTGCCAGCCCACTGGTTCCTACATAGACACCATCTTCAAAAATGACTCACAAATACAGTTTTTTTCATTTTTATGAACTCAATAATTTCCCAAAGCAGCTGTGCACTGTAGTTTTAAGCAAACATTACTCAAACAGAAGTAAATGGTGCTGGGATTGGTTGGGGATTATGACACATTTGTGTTGTATAATAGGCTTTGGATAAACATAAAAAAATATAAAAAAAATCACCAGCTATGACAGAGGTCGGGTATGACTCCATTTCAGTTCACTTTTTTTAAAACATGTAATTATAAAACTCTGAAAGAGGACATGAAGAAGATGCTAAATGAAAATAAAACACAGACCTCCTGTAGGTCACCACAGCTCTGTCTCACCCTGTAGGTTTGGACATGAATTACAACACACCATAAATAAAGCAGCAGACCAATCAGACAAGGGGACTATGTGGGGGGGTCCGTTATAAGTGCAGTAGCCTGATTGATTGATAATCTTATTCATTCATTTCTTTGATGGAGTCTTGTTCCTTTTACTTCGTGAGGCATGATTTATGATTTGATGTTTAATTGGTCCAAAAAAAGAATCTCTCACTGTTTCTCTCTCTCTCTCTCTCTCTCTCTCTCTCTCTCTCTCTCTCTCTCTCTCTCTCAAGTTCAAGAAAAAGGACATGACCTGTGTGTTTACTCAATCAATTCAACATCAACAGTTCAGACTGATGGATTATACTGATGTGGCAGACATGTTCAAAAGGCCTGGCTAGCTGAGTACCCCTTGCAGCAATAATTCATAAGGAGGGATATAATATGTGATTCAAACCGATCATCTCTATGGCTAATGGAGGAGCTTGGTGAATAATTAGCTCACACAGGCAGTGTTTCCTCTGCATGGCAGGGAGCGTGAAACAGATGTAGCAATGGGTGGAGAGAGGGTGCTTCCTCTGGAAGTTAGTCGCTTATTTACTGTCACAAGAACAATAGACTCACTTTACCAGACCTTCCTTTATTCAATACATAAAGACTAGTTTGTGGTTTTAGGGTAAGTGAAGTGGGTGTATTTTTGAACTTTGGAGAGAGCTAGCTGTTTTCCCCTGCTTCTGGTCTTTACACTAAACTAGGCTAATCCCCTCTCTGCTCCACATCCATTCTTATGGTACATACATGTCCATATTGTTTTCACGGATGGGATTGCCCCACTTCCCAGCTAGTGGGCTTGCCACCAGTTTCTCTTCAATGACCATTGACGAGCAAAGAAAACGGCACCTGATTGGACGAACGCGTCACGTTGGTCTGGCTGCTCCTGGATTTCAAAACCAACCATAAAGGCGGCTCGTTTGGAATACGATTACGAAAATAGTTTCCCGAAACATGTATCTGAAAAGATTTTAAGTGAGAAATCGGCTGTGCAGTTGCAGAATCTGTCTTCATTTCAGAACGACAATGGTCAGTTTAAAAGATTTTTGTCAGCTTTTGAGAGGCGGTGAGCCTGGCCGGTCGCTCCTCATTTGCATAAAGTTGGTTGGATTCAACTTTATGCAAATGAGAGTGGGCAACTCGACAATAAAATGTTAAAACGCTACCAGAATGCTTTGCATGGCTGCTCCTATAGAAATGAATGGGAAGGGTGCCCGGATAGCTCAGTTGGTAGAGCGGGCACCCATGTATAATGCAACAGGCCCAGGTTTGATTCCGACCTGCGGCCCTTCGCTGCATGTCATTACCGCCCTCTCTCCCCTTTGTGTCTTCAGCTGTCCTGTCAAAATAAAGGCCTAAAAATGCCCCAAAAAAGAAATGAATGGGAAGCATTTATCTGACGCTTACAATGGACACACACCATTAGTGCGTGAGCTACGACCAGTGTTGGTCTGTAATGTGATTACTTTCTTTCAGTAACTTTAAAGATTTACTGCTATACATTAGACGTTTCAGTTTGCTGTCACAGCAGGTGTTTGACGGTTGATATCAGTTTGGTCTTTCCATATTCAGTGGAGTCACTGGTGGGGAATGTGTTAGCTTAGCATAGAGACCAGAGGCAGTTACCTCTACAGGTAGCACAGAGGTGCTACTTCAAAGTTGTCTTATATTGAACATTATGTGCTCTTAGCAGGCTTGCCACTGGTAAATCTCCACTCAGGAATTAGGTGGCTGTATGGAGGGTGTGTGAGAATGGGATTTCTGGAGTGCTGTGTGCAGTCACCGGGGCTAAGCTAGCTGTCAGACAGTAATACCTCTAAACTGAAGACTGTCTGCTTGTTGAAACGGTAATTTTGCAAGTTCCTTTCCCAACACTGACATAACATGAGAACGGTGTTGATATTCTCATCCATCTACTCTTGTTGGCAGATAATCTTCCTTTATATTGTCTTGTGTTTCTTCTCTCTGCACATTAAACCTTTTCAATAGGACAAATAACTGTAGTTATGAAATCTTTCTGCAGTTCCACTGAGTGCAGCTCAAGCAGTCCTGTCCTTAAGGCTGTGCTGGATGTTTGGCTGGACTCTGGCTGATCAATAACTGGCCCCCTGGCAGCCTGCTCACACTGACTGTGGCAGCAGCAAATGAGACTGACAGGCATGGGTCATTAATGACTCAGTGCAGTCCGTGCACTGCTGCATACCATTTAGATACGGTATAACTATTTAGCACTTGAAAAATGCTATAAATCAAACGCAGGGCAACAGATCAGCAAGAAGCATACATTACATTGTGTAATATGTCTTGGCAATATGACCATGATGTCTTACTATACAAATGACATCATCCATGTTTGGATGAAGATGCAGGATAAAAGATTCCCAGGTTTAACTTCAAAATCAAGTGGCGGACATTCAGGTCAAAGAAGAGAGTGAATGAGCATGTATCATATCCCCAGGGATCCAAATTTGATTTGCAAATTAAAAAAATAATAATATGAATAATAATAATCTTGGGTTTTGGCCCACATTGCCTGCAAACAGATTGTATATAGGCTTCATAGATACTGCATTGGTTGCTGCTCTTCATTGGAGCGATACGTCGCAGGGCTGTGGTCAAGTCCACCTAGGTCCAAGACAAGTCCAAGACCAGGACTAGTTGTGACTGAGTCCAAAGAGGTTTAAGTCCAAGTCAAGACCCAGTCCAAATGAGAGACAGTCAAGAACGAGAAAGAAAAAAAAGAATCCCCTTCAAGACCACTCACTTACCTGTTCATAATTTATGTGAGAGAGAGTATGTCTTCTATTTTAGGATGATCATTTTGCATTATTACTTTTAATGGTCAAAAAGCCAGTGCAGAGTAGCAAGACCAAATTAGGCCATATTACTTAATTAAAGTGGCTATATTTAACTTTCCGTTGTGTTGGTTCTAGAGACCACTTTGGACTAGAGCAGTAGTGTTTTACCACTCCTGCTGTCGTAGAGATCTTTTCTGTACAGTGCTGTATTGGCCTCTGTATATTACTGAGTTAGCGCCAGGAGGTCATATAGTTGCGATGAATGTTTTACTTTACAAGAAAATCATTAATTTACAATAAGAAGATAGGTTCCAGATGCATTGTGTCATTTCAAGTGTTGCACACGGTAACTTGGCCTACTTTGGATGTCTCGTGAGCTAATCCGGGTATCACTGTCACTGGGTCACGAGCCGAAGCATTAAGAGTTTGTTGTAGCAACCAATGTAATAACTTAGAATTATTATACTGGACTCAACACTGACACTTTAATAATAATAATTTATGGTCTTTTCTTTGTTTATTTGACAAATGTACTTATTGTTGTTATTATTGTTATTTTGTTGTCTTCATATTGTCTTTTTTATCTATTTTTATTTCTTTTTTCTTGCTAAAACTGCTGCTGGAATTTTCAATTTCCTTGCGGGAGTCATCCCAAAAGGATTAATAAAGGGAAGTCTAAGTCTATAGCGCATGTCATGAAACCCACGGACACTTAACACAAGCACAGGGGGACTAGGCCAACACAAACATGGACTAAAAGGAATTAAACGCCCATGCTAAATGGAAGGGGGACATTATTTAATGTCAGCTACTGACATACAACCACATCGCACATTGTAAATGTATTTCATGAATGAAATATTACATATTACACACCGTACAGCTAATTGTAGAACGTTTTTGAATCACTTACAATCCCGTAGTTGTCTCCATCTGTTGAAAACCTGTCCGAGATTAACTTGGTTTTGCCCGTTGTCTTACACTTTCCCTTTTCTTCGTTTAATTTCCTTCTTTTCTGTGATGGCCCTGGTCCAGTATCAGCCATAACTACAGCAGATGACAGCACCCTTTACCTGGCTGGAGACAATAACACAGGCTTTTCCGGTGGTACACCGAGTGACCCGTCAGAATGTGTTCTCTAGCGCTGTCTACCTGACGTAAATCATTCGGTGACTTTGCAGAACAAATCAGACCCGGGCAGAGGCAATAATAAAAAGTACATAAAACTAGCGTTCTTTTCACTGTTAGTCTTGTTTGCTTTTACAGGTAATTTATGATCATCATATGGAACATTACATAGGTTCAGAAATGTGTAAAAAGTTACATACAGTCACTGTTTAGGTAAAGCAATTTCACTCAAGTCACATAACGTTGTGAAGTGCAACAACACAGGCGACACTAAAAAAAGTGACATTCTTGAACTTATTACTTTTCTTAAAGAATATATAATACAAAGTGCTTGCTGACACTGTATCTGTGGCCAAAATGAAAACGACTGATGCCTGATGATTGAGGTATATGACACAGAGAGTCATATATCCCTCACGATCAATGTAAATGTCTGTTGGAGCTTGAATTAAACCAGTATCTGTTTTCTAACTCGCGCCTCATCAATGGGTTTTGTTTTGAAGGAGGAAGTTACTTTAGAAAAAAGGCCTACAGTGCTGGACTCTGTCAAGACCAACTACAATATTTTGCAATGACCAAGTCAGAGACCAAAGACCAACGAGTCCAGGAGACGTCCAAGACAAAAGAAAAACGTGCCGAGTCTGAACTCAAGAAGTACAACCCTGATATGTCGGCGTGGCTGCCATTTTGGGACGGACATGCCACACCTCCAAATGCATGTGTGCGGCTAGCAATTCAGGAGGTTTATCCACAGTTGAAATCCTCATTTCCAACCGATTTTCAACAGTTTTTCTTTGCTACATAAGCCAGGCATGTATTTATAACACAGGATACTAGGTAAACTTAAAAATCTGGGGTTTCATTCAAAAATATCTTATCTTGTGTATATAGTACACACACGACTAACATCATGTAATAGCCAGAGGTATATTTTACATTATTTACATTATGTAATTTCCTGCTGCTAGAGGTCTCTCAATCCAAACCAGGGATGTGAACACAGACTTTTGATGAGGTTGTGGAGTTGCGTCGGCTCTTGGGAGTTGTTTTTGTCTTTAATTTTAACCGCCATTTCCGATAAGAATGTATATTTTTCAGGAGTTAGTTGATTTAAATTGTATTCAAGCTACGTTTGGAGGTGTTTATTCATGTCACGTTTCATCTAGACTGCATTCCAAGCATCGGATATCTTCTTCTATGAATACGCAGTTAGAACAATACCTCCCTGCAGCCTGCATGCAGAGCTACACAGTACCTGAGCATCTGGTATAATTTCCATGCCAAGTCTTTTTCTCCAAGTCCCCCTCCTCCCCCTCATCTCTATCTTGCCTTGGGCAGCAAGTACTGTATGTTGGCATAGTCTACTAGACACAGCAAGTGTATGCTGTGACATCCTGTGTGACTCCTATTGTGTGTCATTGTGACAAGAATGCATTGCATCCTGAGCTGACGTGCAGGCATTGAAATGGTTGCAGGGAGCCACTTGGGGGACCCTGGTTCCAAACAGATTCTTCTGAGGGAATAAGGTCTACTTTGTTCTTACCGACAAGCCCGAGACAGCTAAGACAGGGCAGTGTTTGTTTTTTTACTTGATGTATGATAGATAAATGAATGAATGAATGGATGAATAAGAAACAAGTCACATAGCAAATAAATATATTTGAGGAACGCGCTTGATGTTACTGTTTGGGAGCTGGCTGGACACATCATAATAATTGAACTAAGAGACTATCTTGGCTGCTTCAAGGGATTGGTGACTCCACCATTCCCTGTTTTCTTTTCAACACACTTTCCTGAACAACAGAAGCCCTGAAAGGCAAGGTTTGTGGGTTGTAGTAACTGAGATGGATCTCTGCCACAGCTATCTTGGGATAGACGTCTTTTCTGCAACATTTGTGTTGCTTTTAGATGTTCATGCGAAAGAAATTCCAAATGAGGCAACATGGAATAAAATTTCACGGATGAAAAAGGTGCTTTACAAAATGTTACTGTTAGGAACGTGTCGAATTTAACATCACACGAGGAAACGGTCATCTTTC
This sequence comes from Percina caprodes, assembly GCA_013375575.1. Classification (NCBI taxonomy): domain Eukaryota; kingdom Metazoa; phylum Chordata; class Actinopteri; order Perciformes; family Percidae; genus Percina; species Percina caprodes. The sequence continues at coordinate 765,848 of JABXJD010000102.1, forward strand.
TTTTAAGCAAAGATAAAGTTAAGTGCCTATCTTAATAGTGAAGGAAATCCTAGCTTGTGTCAGGTGATGTATTTTATTTGTTGTCATGTTGTTATTTATTTTAGTAATTAGTTCTATATCAGTGAAATGCTGAAAATCACAGTCAAGGAGGAGCCACAGAACTCACCTTAACAGTATTAACATACGCCAACCCAAATCTACCGATTAAAGGTACAGTACGATAGAAAATAGTTGAATGTCAATGTCCTCTTTAGAGTATAAGGCTGGTGATATTTTGTTTATGTTATTGACTTCAAATGCCATGGAGACACCAAATTCTTACTGAAGTCAATCTATGCACGCGATGCTTACGCTTTCATTCTTAAGTAAGATAGATTTTTTTCCTAAAACAGCTGGGCGCTGCTGTTGTTATTATAAGTTACTCAAGAGTAAAGAGTACATTTGTTTGCATTTGAGAACTTGTTTCAGCTGTGGTGAGTATTTACAGCAGCAGGTCAAGTGTTTGAGTCAAAATGAAGTACAGTGTGCGTTCATGGCAATGAAGGAACACCCAGTGCAACAGTGTGTCTTGAGCAGCCCAGTCTCATGGCAGTTTGTGAAATGGTCACGTTATTTAATCTATCGATTCGTGTACAGATCACGTTAACGTCCTTATTTTCGTGTGTTGATTAAGAATTATGAAGTAGGGCGCCCAAATAGCTCAGCTGGTAGAGCAGGCGCCCATATATAGAGGTTTGCTCCTCGGTCAGGGGTGGGTGGGTCAAACAACAAAGGACTTTGGACCGTGTCCCGCGTGTTGTGGGTCCTTTCAGCGTTATTCTCTTCCTAACCACAACCGTCCCGTTGTTGTTAGCGTGTCCCGCATGTGACGGTTCCTTTCCCCATTTTTTTTCCCTAACCACAACCGTCCCATTGTTGTGGCCGGCGTGTGCCGTTTCATTTCCCCGTTGTTGCGTCCCCCGGAGCATCCCTGTGTCATGGCACTTCGTGAAATCGTCACGTTCAAAAATCGTGACCTGTACACAAATCAATAAGTCAACACAACGTGACCATTTCACGAACTGGCATGAGAAGCGAGACCAGATTGGTCTTGAGCATCAACATGAACATCAACATATCATATTGATCGTCTCAACAATGGAGCTCTATGGCACAGTAGATTAAGAAATATCAGGCTGTTGATACAGAGACAATACATATTTTGGGATCAATTCATTGATAGTTTGAGTTTGATCAGATTGGTAGAAAATACAAAAAATATGGAATATCACCACTTATCCTTTAGTCTCCCATAGCCAGACCTTTGTCCACAGCGCTGTGGAGTAAGGTCTGGCTACACCACAAATTCATTCCAGGATAGTAGAAAAAAACGCTCAGGGTTGTTTGCATTCATTTAAACCAATCACAATCGTCTTGACGAAGGCTCTGAATCACAAAGAGATGAGATGTATCTCATCAACTCCTAATAAGTAGCTCGCCACTGTGGCCTTGTGGAAAGTGCTTGCACTGTGTATCATTTCCAGCCGTGCACACTGATAATAAGCACTGTGTTTTTCACTTGAGGCGTGGAGAGGGGCTGATGACTGACCCATGCTAAAACCCTGAATGCTTCATTCACTCGGCCCATGTTGGCCTCAACTGGGCCTGCACTGGACCATTTGGCTTTGAAGACAAGGAAACAGACAAATTACCACTCTTTTGCTGCGTTAGTGGGTCGTTCCACCGCTGACATGCATGGCTGGTGGATTGCCAAGATTCATTAAAGCCTTGACCTACATTCCTGCACATTCTTTTGGACATTAGCAGCTTTGTTTTCATTTTGCACATTTGTTTTGTCCTCTAGTTCATCTTCTTCTGCCTCTGTCCATCTTTCTCAGGCTTTTTTCTGTATGTCTTTCTTTGCAGCGAACACGCTTAGTGACACCCAGGCCAGGGGATGTGGTTTCAGCCCATTGCGGGAAAAAGTAGGAAGTGTTGATAGAGCAGAAAATTACCCTTGTTGGTCCCTTAAGTGAGGCTGGGAAATTAGGTAGCCATGGTGATATACCTCCATAGCTGCCAGAGAGGCTCCACTTAGCAGCTTACCACACTGGCAGGTATCAACCATTTCCCTTTGGGCACCCGGCTAGCCTCGGTCTTTACCTTTAAAAAAAAAAAAAATCCAAATGTATTAAGACTCAGAGTAAATAAGGGGGTAAGTAGAGGGCCATACCCAGCAGGACTCACATACAGGAAGTATGAGTGACAGCTGTGTTTCTAGTTGTCTTTGTTTAACATTTTTCCATGTGTGGATGGCATAGCCGTAGGATAAACAACCCCAGTGAGGAAATATGTTGAAAAATATCTGTAGATGCATTCTTCACCCACACCATTGTCATTTAATTCCCCCCTAAGAGGAGTTTCTGCTGGCCAAAGTGATTTTGCTGCAGGCCATCTTCCGCATACAATGAACAGCTTGGGTTGGCTTTTCCAACGGCCTGATGAGCTGTCATGAAGCTCCGACTGACCGGTGTGTTGTGTTACAAACAAAGCGGTTATTCTTCGCCTATGTTTCACAGCGCTTATCTTTCAATAACATTTGGCAAATGAAAATATCATGTTTCCAACTGTTTTATCCCTCTCTTTGCTGACAGTGCTTTAAATAAGTACATAAGTAGTAAATGAATCACTGCTCTCACACACACACACACGTCCCATGCTCATTGATCTGAATTATTAAGCACCTAATAAACATTTTGGCTGCTTCATCACACTTCATAAACTGGGTGACAGGTGGGAAATATGTGATTTTATTATGCTGATTTGAATTTCCTGTCAGGCATGTCTAATGGCAGCAAGCACGACAAAGAGATCCGACTGTAAACAGTGTTTATTCAAAATCCGCTTTGTGTTTTTATGCACTTCCCCCCTGAGGTAATCTTAATGGTCCAATGCAAATTTCTGTTTGATGAAGTCTTATATAGGGTGATTACTCCTAATGAGCCAATCTGCCGGCACTCTGCTGTAAAATCTTCCTCATGATAGCGTTAATGCGTGCAAATGTGGACCACATTGCCTCTCGTCTAGTTAGAGACCACACTCAAATATAAGACCTCGATGCGATGTGACTTATGATATGGCTCCTTGGAATTCTCTAAGGGTTTTTGATTGACTACGCTGTAATATATGTTGGATTTTTTACAGCAATGGATGCATGTGTATAGATTCTGAAATAGCAGAATTGCACATGATTCATGAGCTTGTTTAAGTCAAAGAAATCTTTTTCATTTGTTAAACAAAAATTTCCTTTCAGCTTCTTTGAAATAAGAAAGACCAAAGCCGGCATTGTTTGAGAGAGCAAACTTTATTTGTGTCTGAGCACAGTATTGTCATGATAAAATGTCCTTCAAGTTCCCTCTTTATCCTGAAAGGCAGGAGGAAAATCAATGGTTCAGCTAAGTAATGACTTCCTATTGGCCCGCAGCAGCATGCCCACTGCCACTGCCACTGTGCTGTGTCAGTGAGAGACTCCAAACAATGTGTTGGAAAACAATTTCACTTCTCACCGACGAGCCATAATTCACCCTTTAAAGACCACTCTCACCATGACATCCTTATCCATAAAGCATGCTTCCCCTTGGCTATTACTACCTGATTTAGCTCTTGAAAAATTAAGTTTTCTTACAGCGCGTAAAAAAAAAATGGATAAAAAAAGTTGCATAACTGACATGAAGAACACAACCCTTTTTCTAAGATGGATTCCTAACTGCAGCCTTGTTTCACTGACATGTTTTCGTGGGGATGTGAAAACCAGGGAAGTGTTTTTTTGTGGCAAATTTTGTGTTTTGAGATATTATTCAGGTGCTGTTAAGCATCAAGCTGCTTCTCCTGTTTCACCAACATGTCTCTGTTTGTTTCTTTGATTGTCTGTCAATGTGGAGAGCCAACACAGCAAGCAGTGGCTAATCCCTCAACCTGCCTGGCTGATATTTGTCTTCATGAAATCTTTTCTTCTCTTTTCTTTTGTTTTCTTTTTTTTTTACTGAGAAGAAATATCTCAACCCGGTCTCACGGCAGTTCGTCATTTTTGATCTACTGATTCGTCAACAGGGACACGATTGGTGGTCACCACGAAATGACAATTTTGACATGATACGCCGTCTCTGGGGGACGCAACAACTGGGAAATGAAACACCACACGCAGGACGGTGACAACAACTCACGCCAGGACACGATTTGAGTCTCTGGGGACGCAACAATGGGGAAATGAAACACAACATGTGGGACGGTGACAACAACTCGCGTTGGGACACGGTCCACGGTCTCTGGGGAACGCAACAACGGGGAAATGAAACGGTGACCACAATGGGACGGTTGTGGTTAGGAAAAGAACAACGGGGTAAGGCATCGTCAAATGCGTCCAAAACTTACTTTGGTGACTACGGTGCAAAAGAATTGCTCATAATCTGTGTTCAAGTTCACTTACCCCAATGGAATCAATACACTTGGACCTGCCGCTAGTCTCCTAAAGAGGCGTGGCGGTGGCGGACCCACGTCACACAGATACAGGAAACTACTCTGAGTTGGGGCGTCTCGGTTCTAACCAAGGGGGTCAGCCTCTCCTCTCTGAGGGTAGCTTCCATGGCACCATTTTAATGCTACGAAGCCATCACCTGCCGTTAGCATCCCATTGACTGCCATTCATTTTGGCGCCACTTTGACAGTGAATAACTTTACATCTGAATGGTTTAAAGACTCCAGTTGTCAGTACAATGTATAACAGGCTCGTTACCTTGTAGCTCACGTTATGGCTCCGTAGCAGACGTTTGTGTAAAAATAGGCTAACGATTGCGTCATAACCACACAACTTACCGTCACATAGTTGACAAATAGCCGTATTGTCAGGAGAAGCACGCAGACAGTTTGGACTTACATCAGCTGTTTAGGTTTAATTACTAACGTTAACTAGCATGTTAGTTAACAGTAATTAGCCTGTGCCTATGTTTTCTCCTAACATACCTACGCTCTCCGTCTCTGCTGATTGGGAATGATTGAGATTTCTCTTGCACAGCTACCAGAAGACTTACAGCTTTCAGACAGGTTGCTCACGTCACATCTACGTCTTCAAGCTCAGTTGGAGGCTGCGCAGTAACGCTCAGCATCACTGGGAAAGAGCTTCTAGTACACTTCACTGGTCTCCGTTCAGAACAACGGGATCTGTTGGTCCATTTCTTTAACTGTCTATGGTTATAAATTGCCTCTGATACGATGTACGCTACATTTCACTCCTGTATACCATAATGCAACTCAGTTGTGTTTTCCCGGTGGAGAAGAAGAAGAAGCAGATGCTTCTTCTGAAAGGAATAAGGGAAAGGTCTTTCGTTTCTATACAGTGGAAATGTAACATACATACACAACCTTTAAATATCTTCCTGAGTGCTACTATATTTTCAGTGTAGTGTCCGAAATCTATCGTTTCCTATATAGTTCTCTATTTATTAATAGGGAATAGGGAGTGAGTGAACCGTTTCACACAGCTTTTGTCTATTGTCAGATCATCATCGTCCCTCTGTCTTTTTCTGTGAAGTCAGTTCCTTGGTGTTCTTTTCTAGAGTTTCCAGGATCATGGACTTAAACCTTAAAATAAACCTTCAACATCTTCTCTTGATGGATTAACTGCAGATGATACCCAAAAAAAAGCCACATTGCTTTACTTGAATGCACAATAATATCTAATTCATGGTTCAAGTTCTTATTTTTGGAAATGTGCTTGTATTCTGAATACATGAGATTTCTGAAACAATATAAAACAGTAGAAAAGAGGTATTGAACTGCAATCAATTTTCCCTCCGCTGTCTGCTTTGGCATCACCCCCTTTGGTGATGCTAAACTATCTCTTTTCACACACTGACATCACTCCTCCCCACCTCCCTCACATATGAGAATGACCAATTTTATAGATTGTGAAATAGTAAAGACAGACTTATCACCCATGAGCACTTAACCTAGTCCTGTAGATACTGAACTTGAAAGATGCACTAATCAATACCATTAGCCATAACAACTTAAGAAGTCCAACGTGAGTGTGATGTTCAGCATTTTGTGGAGTTCTGTCCCCAATGGCCCAAAGGAAACTGATTAATTCAGCTTCTTCTGCTTTTAACCATTATGTTGTCACCTTGTGACATAAATGTCAGAACTCTGTTGACAACTTGATGAGAGAAAAAGTGTTCTCCTTTTGCAACACTCACAAGCAGTGACTCTCTGCATCAAATACGACGCAAAAAGCTCCCTTCAGCGTGGTTATGGGAACCAGAGGTGTCAAAAGTATTACTCAGGTAGAAGCAGCTGTTGAAGTATCAACTCAAGCTTTTCACTCAAGTATAATAGTACTGGTTTCAAAACTACTTTCAGTGTAAAAGTAAAAGTAATGCAAGGGGAAAAATGCCATTAAGGACAAAAGCTCAGTCCACTCCACAGGGGCCTATAGTGCACTACCCCCTCCAAAAAATAATTTTCTAATAATTCAATAGCCTTTATTGGAATGTACATGTACATCCAAGCTCAGCTGCTGGGATCTGTAAGGGCAATGGATTCACTCTATCTGGATGGCGCCATTTATCTGGATAGGTTGGTTTTATGTGTTCATGTGACATGAATTGCCTGAATGAAAACAAGCCGAACTGAAATAGGTTTAACAAAGCTATTTTTTAAAATGTGAGTAGAAAGTACAGATACTTGCGTGGAAAAGTAAGGAGTAGAAGTCAAAGTAAAATAATTACTCCGGTAAAGTATAGATACCCAAAATCACTACTTAAGTACGGTAAAATACAAGTACAATATACTTTGTTACCTGTATAATATACAGTCTATGTATGGAAAGCACCGGCAGAGTTCCGCGGCGTGCAAAGATGACGTAGTATTACGAGTGAAAACATTAGCGAGTAGTAAGAAAGGCCAAAATGCAGCATAAGGAGGTTGGTGGGGGAGATGTGTCAAACAACACAGGACTTTAACCCCGGGGTTTCTGTCCCGTTCTTGTCCCTTGTGTCACTGAAAAGTTCATTTTATAACCCCATCCACGATATTTTCCTAAATGCAACTGTCCCGTTGTGCCGCCTTTCAGTTAAATGTAGCCTACGTCCCGACCAAAGGGGGTCAGCCTCTCCTCTCTAAGCGTAGCTCCTATGGCGCCATTTTAATACTACCAAGCCATCACCCGCTGTTAGTATCCCATTGACTGCCATTCATTTTAAAGTCACGTTGACGGTGAATAACTTTACATCTGAAAGGGTTTGAAGAAGAAAAAAAAAGAAAAGAAATAGGACAATGTATAAAAGGCTTTGTTACCTTGTATCTCACATTATGGCTCCGTAGCAGACGTATTTGTACAAATAGGCTAACGATTGTGTCATAACCACGCAACTTGCTGTCCCACAGTAGCAGAATAACCAATCAGTACAGGATAAACTCGCAGGCAGTTTGGACTTCCATCAGCTGTTTAGGTTTAATTACTACACCAAACCCGGTCTCCTTGTCTCTCACAGCTGCTCCCAATCTCCACCTATGGAAACTCCCAGCTGATTGGAAGCAGGTAAGCCACACCCACCTAGCTTTGCAGTGAGCAGAACAGCCATTAGGTAAGATTGTGCCATGACAATTTGTGTGACAAATAGGATACTTGCATTTCCAGAGTAAGGGACCCAATATAATAGACATTTGGAAACCAGGAAATTAAAATACTAAATAATCGGCATCATTCAAAGCACAGATACAGCACACAGCTCATCTGTAGAACACAAGCCAAGCAGCAGGCAGCATCACCCACACCCTAACAAAAAGCAATGTATGTCTGCAGTGGTAAATCCTGGCTATGATCTTTTTGGTTGGTACAGTTTCTAAAGGAACATTGATGAATGCACATCATGGATCTGAAACAGCAGCCAGGTAGGAGGGTGAATCTTGGCAGTATTTTATTTTATTTCTGCAGAGTTTCAGCACAGAGTTTGTTTTCAAACTAAATAGGATTTGTTGTGTTGAATTTGAAGTTCTCTTCAATTTCCAACTGCACCACATCCTCGCCCTGAAAGGATGGAAATGTTGAGCTGTGAAATTGTGAATCACTTGGAGCGCTATGCACTCATCTCTCTTATCGGCTGGACCATTTTTAATGGGATTTCCAATTCCATGTGTTCTGTGCATGTGGGTGCCATCTTATGCGGTGAACACATTTTGGTCATCACCCACTGAGAGAGAGAGATTTAAGCTTCCCATCCAAACATTCACATTAATTTACAGTATTCATACAGCCAGCCAAACCCCACATTTAGACACCTACACACAGATATGTATTCCTTTTAACAGTCAGCAGCCATACATAGGCAAATATATAAATGTGCTTGTAGCCAACTGTCATTATCTCCCGTAGATGGAGTAAATTAGTTTTTGCGCAAGCATGCATGCACACACACACACACACACACACACACACACACACACACACTTAATTACATATCTAACACACCTTTTATGAATGCATTAAATGCTTTAATGCATACGTGTAGTATTAAAAATTTGCATGTGGTTGACGTTTAATCTACAGGATTTATTAGCGCTATATATATATATATATATATATATATATATATATATATATATATATATATATATATATATATATATATATATATATATATATATATATATATTATTTATTTTGCCAACACGTTTCATTATGCCATTATTACATAATTATAATTAAACTGGCCAGTATCAGGTACTCCTTGAAGCCCCATTTTTATAATGTCATGTTTCAATTTTATGCCAATAACCCTACTCTGTCAAACTTGTGTCCGTTTTGTTTGTTTTTGCACATGTATAAAGGTTTTCAATGAAAAGTGATCACAGTGTGTCTTCATGGTTGCCCCTCTGGTAGATAAAACATGACAATGTGCCCTCTATGGTGGCATATATATATATTTAAGTTATACTTTAAATCTGAGTCACATAATAGAACAATTTCAATCCTAACCAGAGTTGGAAACTGTTTTGCTCTAAATACATCACGAACTTGGTACCCCAGTGCCTGCAGCTAGTGCCCTCAGACAGCTTGGGTCCCCTCTCAATGGGGTTTGTTTATTGTCTGTCAGAATACAGTCATTACTAAATGTATAATTTGCTAATGGGAAAGTCCCACTACATTTAATGAAAGCTAAAAATGGAATATATCACACACACACACACACACACACACACACACGTGTAAACCACTCCTCAGTGATGTTCCCTAGATCTGATTGCTAAAAGGTTGTATCTTAAATCATTGATTGTACGGTTGCCCACAACTGTTAACTCCACACTCTTATATTTTATTTAAGGCTTTCCCGGGCAAAGATAAACCATGGAGACCCACACACACACACACACACACACACGCAGACATTGAATGTGTAGCAGCTACACCATTACCAAGATGAATTGACTTTTGTGGCCTTTGATCTTCTATTTCTCTACATCCTGTTGGTGCACAGAGCTGGATAATGAATAAGGAACAACACTCCTGGATTCGTCAATCAAGCAACAAGCTGCGCCATCTGAGTTGAGCCAAGTCGGACTTGGTTTCCCCCATGGATCTGTGACTGTATATGTGTATAAATCATCTACAGGGCCATTGGGGAGCTCAGCATGTGACTTTGTTAGTGGAATCAAGTCATGCAGAAAGACATTTGATACATTACGGTTGAGATAATTCAAGTTACTTCATGGTCACTGAAGTGTTAAAATAGCCGTGTACATTAGATAGCGATGTTATGGACGACATTGAGTGGACATTTAAAGACTGAGCAGTACTGTGGAAACTCAGAGTAATGATGCCCTTTTGCTTGATCCAAGGGGAGCTCCTTATTCTTTAGAAGGGGCAGTATACCATTGAAATGAAGCACATCATAGCAACATGTAGGAATGGGCTATAGAGGGAGAGCAACAGTAATGTTTTTCATCCTGTACATTTTACACATCAGAGCAAGAGTAGGCAAAATTGGAAATTCTCCCTTAGTCCCTTGGAGGCATTTTGAGTATGCAGCCAGGCCTTTGAGACCGATGTTTATGGGAAAGGTTAAAAAGCCAGATACTGATTTACTCAAGTTATTATGGCTGGCTCTGTACACAGTAACTACAGCCAGGACTTTGTTGTGGTTAAAACCACCTTAAACCTCTGCAAAGTCCTGAGCAAGGTTTGATTTTGATGCCTCTGCCAGGGGTCACAGCCAGGGTCTGATTTTCCAGGGGTTATGCGTGGGATTTCCCCCTTTCTGGTCTATAAATCCATGCCTCTGTGAATTTTAATTTATATACGTATGGGGACTAAATGTATCCCCCCCCTCCTCAAAGTGATCAGTGATACTTCACAAATAGACCACATGTTATATACCTAAAATAGAGGTATTCTAAGCTAAGCACTGTAACATGGGCAGATGCTGGTTGTATTTAGCCGCTACAGAGCTCCAGGAACCCGGCTTCCAGCCGCCAACAGGTGACTGTGAGTCGGCTATAAGCACCGCCACATGACAGTCCTTTCAAGGACCATGGTTGTGGAGTTTAGACAGAAAAAGTGAGCATCATGTGACAACAGTTACATTTAGGCACCAAAACTAGTTAAGTTTAGGAAAAAAAATGTGAGCAAAGAACAAGTGTTTCATGGGTTGAAAGTAGTTTGTTTTAGAAGAGAACTCTGCTCTATTTTTAGTTATTTTCCATTGTATATTGAAATGCATACGTGTTTTAGCATGGCTGGCTCTATCCATAGTATTGAAAGGGGGATTTAATGTTATGTGTGGAACTAGGTTGAACCCAAATGCAGACAATACAGAGACAAAATAGTTTAACAGGTTTATTCCAGTGTCCAAGGTAGGGGATGCAACAGGGAAAAGCCAAGTCCAAAATCCCATGGGAATCCGGGGTACAGAGCATGTGTGGTCCCGTGTTTCTGAGGGTCCGTGTCCAATAATCCAGAGATCCAGTGTGGGGAGCAGGAGTGGTGGTGGTGGTGGTGGTGGATAGCTGGAGTGAAATGGCAACAGTAATCAGGTTCACAGAACTGTGGCAGACAAAAAATAATCAAGACAAGAAAATATCACAAAAACTAGTACAACCGGTAGTCAGCAGCGAGACTAATGTGGTCGTCTTGACTACGATCTGACGAAGAGTGGTAGGTTGACCGGGTATTTGAAGCAGAGGTGAATAGATGCAGCTGGAACCTTGACTCCCGCACACCAGGCTTCACTCCTGCAATTAAGGACAGACAGAGGAGGGGGGGGGGAGCAGGGACAGAGCGCTACCAGCAGCAGACCTAACAGTTAATTATTGCATGTTTTGTTTTGTTGTGGATGATCTAAAGACATCCCCACCACTGCTTTTTTTTCACAAATGGCACCCTGGTCACATCAATTATAATCCAGCAGCCATGTGTTCTGTCTTTTAAACACATAAATACTGCGTTCACATTTCTCGCATTTACATTGCCGTCTGTGGGCACCCGGAGCTCTATCGTACCTGATTTTTTTTTTTGTACAGAGAGAAGCAGATAAAGAAACTCTGTTGGAGAAAAGTAAGCGAGGAAGTTGGGCTACCTGAATGAGTTGAACCAGTCACTGCACCTAACTTATAGTTACAGAGCTTAAAATCACATATGTAGTTTTTTCATGTCTGCTGTGTTCAACTCATAAAGCAATAAAAGTGTATTTCTGAACTTTAGAGCCAGGCTAGCTGAGTTTATGCTAAGTAAGCTAATCGCCTCCTGGGGTAACGCTTAATACTAAATGCACAGACATGGGAGAGATATTGATCTCTGCTTCTCTTGGTAAAAATGAAAATAAGTGTATTTAAATGTGACTAACCATTTATAACAATCATTCTTTGTCGCTGTTAAGTTTAGCACTGATATCATGGAGATATTTTGATGCACAAAGCCCTTAAACATTATGTATTACCTCATAGCCACACAGTACAGTGTTCAAGTTTGTCCTAGAAACAGGCTAACAGTGAAGGGGAAGTCATGTTAAGTTATTAGTAACGCTGAATTAACTTGATCTGACAACATGTCAGACACAAAGACATCAAGGGAAGCTCAAACCAAATTGGGGCCTGACTTAGAAGACACTGGAGGAAAGCATGCTTTTTTAGCACAGGGCTTTTATGGCTTTTCCTTCTCAATGCAAAGTTTCCTTGCCTTTTAAGTTTTTAATTAGCAGCAATTAGTTCATTTCCCCCCACCACACTGCTCCAGAGAACCCTAAAAGTTTTTTCTCCAAACTCTTTAAGGTTGCAGTCCCAGCTGGAGGCTTTAGTTCTTCACTGGAGTGGCATCATGTGGCTACACAGAGCTGCAAGGACTCGAAGCGGCTGCGTCTGGGATCACGAACAGAATCCGATACCTGCACAGACGCAAAATGACAGGGAGCTCCTCTAATCCTCTGCTCTAATCCACCTATGCAAAAGGAAACTTTTAGCAGAGGTACATCGCTCGCCAGAACACCTGATTCAGCAGGCACAGTAGCCAAATGGCTGAAATCTACAGGAATACAATTTGATCCTATTATGGTAATAGGATGATAAAAGGGGAATGCGCAGAGAGCACTGTATTCAGCGGCAGCTCTGGGAGCCATTTTTACTTCACAATATCTCTGGTGTTCTCTCTGTGGTAGTGAAATGTAAATAAATAAAACAGTTCATGTTCACAATGTTCACTACAGCATTAAAAAAAAGCTTTATGCAATAATATACAGGTCACAAAATACATTGTATGACTTCATGTGATGAATAAAATAATAAAATATAGAAATATCAGAGCCAGTGTTGCTTATCTACAATATTGAACATTTTATTTTTTATTCTTTCAAAAGTGAGTTTTTACACATATTTCCTTAAAAAAAGGTTTTAAATTTCCATTATAATTAATTGTTTGGTCAACAACAATATACAAAAAAAGACATTCTGGCATTACATCCCCATAACAACCAGTGGTGGAATGTAACTAAGTACATTTACTCCAATTTGAGGTACTGGTACTTTACTGGTACTAACACTTTCTACTTTTTACTCCACTACATTCATCTGACAGCTTTAGTTACTAGTTACTTTAGTTACTCCACTACATTCATCTGACAGCTTTAGTTACTAGTTACTTTAGTTACTAGTTACTTTAGTTACTCCACTACATTCATCTGACAGCTTTAGTTACTAGTTACTTTAGTTACTCCACCACATTCATCTGACAGCTTTAGTTACTAGTTACTAGTTACTTTAGTTACTCCACTACATTCATCTGACAGTTTTAGTTACTAGTTACTTTAGTTACTAGTTACTTTAGTACCTCCACTACATTCATCTGACAGCTTTAGTTACTAGTTACTTTAGTTACTAGTTACTTTAGTACCTCCACTACATTCATCTGACAGCTTTAGTTACTAGTTACTTTAGTTACTAGTTACTTTAGTTACTCCACCACATTCATCTGACAGCTTTAGTTACTAGTTACATTAGTTACTAGTTACTTTACAAAGTAAGGGTTTGGCACACAAAAGACATGTATAATATCTGATGTTTTATTATAAAGTAACCTAGCAACAGTATAACGGCCTACAGGTCCAGCTGAGATGATGAGACCATTAAACACACAGCTGGTTGGATCCATTACTCTTTGTCAAATGTGAGGGTTTTTCTGCATTGACTACTTTTACTTTTAATACTTTTTCCTGATGTTCCCGACATTTTCAATGGCGGATTTGACTTGTAACAGAGTATTTCCACAGCGTGGTATTTAATACATTTACTGTCCTCCACCGATGATTACAGGTGGGGAGTGAATCTGGTCTCCATTCAGCAGCATTAGCTCTGCTCTGAATGTATTGCCTGTTTTGGATGATCTTAGATTTGTTCATTCCATGCAGGCTTTTATTCCCAGGATTATCATGCTGACTGACAGGGAACGGTTCTACTTTGCAGAGGGGATTCTCGGCCTGCAGGCCTCTGATAACAAGAACTAATTGGCAATGTCTTTAAAGAGAATCGATTCAAATAAAAGGAATGGCTGTTCTAAATTTGTCTCTGGGAGGGGTGGCTTGTAATCTAATTGATGGCTTTTGCTGAATGGGTAATGATAAGTCATTTGTGTGTAGATCTAATCTTTCATCCAAAGTGTAACAAAGCTTAACCCTACTAAAGAAAGCCAAAAGGATCAATGATCGAGGGCACGTGTTTTCTGACTGAATAAAAGCATCTGAAGGAGAAATAGCATGAGCTAAGCACACTCCTGTCTTATGTGGGCTAAAGCAAAAGCTAAAGAGTCAGTAGATTGGTGAAGGTGGGACCTTTGCTTATGTAAATTGAAGTTACAAAGTTGTTCGCCTTTGTCTGTTTTGGCGGCAGAGCGGTCTAACGATGACAATTTATCCCATTTGAACAGGTTAACTACATCTCAGACATTGTCTTTGGCTATTACCTGGGACAGAAAATAAGACGGAAAAGCACCAGCTCGTTCTCTTTTGTGTTCCACCAAGGAGCACAATAATGAGGGTAATAACATCTGCAACACATGGACTCTTCAACGCTGTAATGGAGATTTGATTTACTTGTATCAGCCCTCTGGGTCTGAGTTGCCCGAGGCTACAAGCACACTCAAAGCTTTCATGCTCCGTTCCAAATGGCTTCTCAAATCTTTTTTTTACTGTATTTTTGGTCCGCTGTATGCTAAACACGCTAAATATAGCATGTATGGAATACATAAAATGAGGACAATTATTACACATGAGGGGGGGCATAATTATTGTATTTTTCATGAGATATGTCATTAAGATTAATGAAAAAGTCATTTTTAAGATATCAGCCTGCCCAAGATCAGAATTAGATCAATCCCAACAGTATCGATAGATTTGTGGTCATGTGTCAAGACCAAAACCCAAGAAATCTCTTGGCAACAATGTGAACATAACTTAAAATAACGCTGCACCTTAGAAAGGAACGCTAAAGTCGATGCTGCAAACACAAAGTCACAGTGTGAGCTTTTATTAATTACCTTAAATTGCAACAATGATTTGATATGGAATGTCTTTAAGACAGAGAGAGAGAGAGAGAGAGAGAGAGAGAGAGAGAGAGAGAGAGAGAGAGAGAGAGAGAGAGAGAGAGAGAGAGAGAGAGAGAGAGAGAGAGAGAGAGAGAGAGAGAGAGAGAGAGAGAGAGAGAGAGAGAGAGAGAGAGAGAGAGAGAGAGAGAGAGAGAGAGAGAGAGAGAGAGAGAGAGATGGGCCCATTGTTAGTCAATTATAGTTGATACAGATTTAGAGCAACACCCACAGTATCACGCCTGTTCCTGTAACGATAAAGAACTATTACTACATAATCACCATATGTCAAACAGTTCAAATGGCCTATGACCGACTGCTGCATGGTGGTAGTATATTTAAAAAAAGACTTAGTCTGTAGTCTCTTACGAATTAGCTACTAAACTATACTACTACATATCCTGTGTCTGTTTCATTAGGCTTCTGGCTGACTAGGTTTTAAAATGGAACTGAAACTGAGTTATTCCCCTCAAAATAACCAAAGAGGACATGACTAAGTGCTGTGAGTCCACATAACCATTAACACGCTTAATAATGCAGCAGTTACAGAATATCTAATTGCCATTAGTAGGGGGTGCATTTGATTGACATTTTTAGTTTCAACATTTTTTATGACATGACAGACAACATTAAAAACATTTTCTCATTTTGTCAGTAGAAAAGAGTGCAGTCCAGTCTGCATTACCTTACCTTGAAAACCTATTTGCTTTTGAACATTAGTTGTGTAAATGGATAGGGTTGAAGTGGCACCGTTGCACCCTTTTTTTCCCCACATCCCTCACCTTAAACAGCTTCGACAGCTGTCTTTTTGGCTAGTCTGAAAAACATGGCCATTTCAGTTGGATTCAGTTACACAATTAGAGAAAAACAGAACTGAAAATAGCTGATAATGTTGATGACTCCACCCCATCATAGCACTGTGTCACAAAACAATAAAAGATGTGCAATGAGACTGATTTTGACACATATTTAAAAGAAACCTGCTAGATGAATATAGAGTTTTATGATCTTGTTTATCCAATATAGTGTCCTGCCTCTATCAAATCTCTTCAGTATTCTATTTTGCTGCTGCCACTGTGTTGTAACTCTTCATTCTTCAATGATTCATGAGAGGCCATTTCTTCGCCTAGTGAAGCTATTAGGATCTTGGCACCTGGTTGGGCCATCAACTCTAAAAATTATGGATGGAGCTTCCAGGCCTAAAAAATGAATTCATTGCGCAAGGGCCTTAAACCTGCATTCTATCTTATTTCCAGCAGGGGACGACTCCATTGGTTGGAAAAAGAAGACGACTTGTATGGACGTCTATGGGAAAATTACCCTACTTCTCACTCTATTAATAAACGAGTTGATGGTCTCAATCGCTTCAAGTCTTCTTCAATACTGCATGATGTTCATGTGTAAATAGACGATAAAGCTGCTTAAGGTTGCTTTAGGGCGAGGCTACATGCCGACCTGTGAATTAGGATAGAGGCTTAGCAATGCTAACCATGACAACGCTAACCCTGGCACTGTGCATGTCGTCCTAAACTTTGACCCTCTTAGCTGTGTGCATTCACTTCACTTTAAAGTTAATTGGAAGATTCTGGTTGCCTAAAAAATGTCTTGTTCAGCATTTGGTGTGTTCATGCACCTTGCTAACCATGCTAGCTAGCTAGCGCAAACGTTATATGGTAACTTGGGAAAACATCTACTGATTTTCAACCAGCTGTATATTGCTGTATAAGCAGATCAATGGCGCAAAACTGCATCGGATGACTCGCTTCAGGCAGGCAACTTTCAGATTGTACACTTGGGTTCCTGAAAATACCCAGGTCCCAAACAGCTAGGTGTTAGCAAATTATGCATTTACTCTAGTATTGTTAGGGGCTGCATATTATGTCATGGCAGGTGTATTGCTAAGGACCCAAGGAAGTGCACTGTGAGTGTGAAGTTGTCTGGATGAGTGATTCTCCAGAAAGCTGTAAGCAGTAATACGGCCCGCTCTGAGCATCTTTTGAATGGGCACAGCACTAGTTTAAATAATATCTCCAATCAGAGCATTTACAATTCAGGGTGAGGCCTAACCTGCAGCCTACTCCAGACAACAAAGGTATCTTTGGAAAGCAGGAAGACGGCATAATGTAAATAAGTTTGTATTTAGATACACATTTACCAATTATCATGATGTGACTATTTAGAGATTCAAGGCCTGAATAAAGCTCACTTCCATATCAGTGTCGGATTTTCTGTCAGACTCACCCTTCTGTCTGGATCCTGAACACCAAGCGAGGGAAATGAGGGGAATGAGTAATTGATGTGGGTAAGGCATGATAATAGATGCAATTGAGGTTACATTTTTGGCCGATAATATCATTCAAAGAGGGTTAAAATGGGCAAAGCAAAGCTCCGTGATGGCATATCATATGAATAGACCCACTCTTATCTTCGCATTAAGGTTGGATATGCAGGTTATAACGCTTTACTTTTAAAACAACCCCTAGCTCACAATGCTGCTGCATGGATTTAAAATCCAATTATTGCAGCTGCAGATCACAGGACTGCTGAATTTAAAATAGCCTGTGCATAAAATGTAGACTTGACATGGTGTATGTCTACATCGCCATAGAACGAAAATATACAGCACAATGTTTTTTTTTTTTAAACATATTTTAAAGAGTTAGTACACTTTCCTATGTTGTGTGTGACTGCTTATAACGTATAACTTTGGAAAGCCATCCTTCCACTGTATTATATCTGGAAAAAAGAGTTTTTCAGGAAAGAAACATAAGTAAGAAACATAGTAAACAAAATGTGCTCATTCTTCAAAGAGACAGAAATAGAACTTGCATACTGGATAGAATTAAAGCTGTAAAACTGTAAATGCGCAACACTGTTGGATATGTATATCTGTCTTAAGCTCTGCTTATAACGTGCAGCCTGATCTCCCCCAATATGGAAGTGGATAGATTTATTGATGATGAGTATTTTCTAAAAAGAGACCCTTGTGAAATAGAGGTAGCCCGAAACAAAAGCTGCTGCTGCACAAAGCAAGATCTTCAGTGCAACCACTTTTGTATCTCCTTCTATGAAAATAAGGAATCCGCAGGATGTGAATCTGTAGTATTTGCTCAAATAGCTGTGGTGCTGACAATATATACATACAACATATAAAAAAATTAAAAAACATTAATCAACTAGCAGGGTTCAGCATGCATTTAGAATCAGCAGGCTTTGATATCATTCAGACGAGACAGCATTTTAATGCATGGAGCCCTTTAAAAGCATATTATTCTGTCCTTGCACTGTGAAACAAGGAAGCTAACTACAGAACAATAGGAGGAAGTGGATGAGGCTGTTTTGAGCTTATTTTTTCTACATCAGTATATTTACAGTAGTATATAGCATGGCCACAAGTGCAACCAGCCTTATGAAATAATATATGAACTGGATTTTTAATTTATATTCCTAATACATAATTTGTCTGCCCCTGGGATTTGTTCTAAGGGGCAAAAAGAAGGTTTGATGTTTCATCTCAAAATCACACAAAGACCATGGTAATAAAGAGTATCTAACACAAAAAAAAGAAACAATTATCTTAGTTGCTTTGTGATACCCCTCTATGGCACTGCATGTACAGTGATAAATATAAATATATAACGTCTAAAAAAACAAAACTCAAAGTAGATAAGTCAGCAAATAAGAACAAATATTTGAATATATACAGGATGGGTATACATATATTAATATTAATATAATCTCCCTGTAAAGTACAATAATACTAATTTGCCAAACACCAAATGCATTCCGGGAAAAAGTAATGTCTCCTGGATTTGTTTTATGTATTTATGATTAAATGTATTCAATAACATATCGGCCAAGTTGCAAAATGTTCTCGCTGAATGAATCACTGACAATATATTTCGCTTTTAAATTTCTCCGCAATATTTTTTGCAATGTCCAGTCATATCTGCTCTTATAATGTTCGTGTTCCTGTTCAGGAGCTCTAACCTCATGGTTATGCAGGTGTTGGTTAAATATTGAAAAAGACAGACAGTGATGTAAAGAACAAGTATTAACTTTGATAAGATTTGACCAAAACCAATTTTACCTAAACCTAATTTTCAAGGACAAAGCTGTAAATATTCTACATTATAATATTCTGTATTTTGCCATTGTCAAAAGTCCAATGAAAAGACAAGGTTTAGGTTTTAGCCAGTTGTCTCTCAGCAATTATTTTGACTGCCCTGTTTCCCTGTTAAAGGCAACAAATGGGCCCCAGGCACTTTGGTTCCTAATGAAGATATGCATTTTTAAAAACAGTATAAGTATATTGTTTGTACATTGTACATTTGTTGGGGACTACTTTCATCGGGGATTAATACACATTTGTTGCTTTAATGAGCATTCAACGCAACGGGATATGTGAGATTAACTAAAAAAGACTACAGTGCCCAGGCTCATGTTAATGAAGGAACATGTCAACGAGTGCAACAGTGTGGATGCTAATGTGTTTTTTAATAGTTCTTGGACAAAAATGGATCTCTGAGGCCCAAAACAATATACGGTAATAGGCTTTCTCAATTGTTTCATTTATTGGTTTTGGTCTTATCATTGGGGTGCTTTTGTTGTCTTTACCCAACTTCACTGGGAAATGTTGCCACGGACTGTAATCCAGGCAGCAATTAAGTTCCCAGGAAAACATATTTGACAAAACAAATTAGTACATAAATGCAATAGAGGACAATGCAGGTGAGAATAAGGCCTATATATTATACAGTTGAAAGTATACACGATAGGAATGCTAATTAAAGAAGGAAGGTTATCTATAAAACATAAGTCTTCCTATTATTTATCAACATGGACAGTTTCATCCATCACATCGAACAGTGTTGGCCCACGCAGGCACATCCCGTATCTGCAATGTCATCAAAAGTGACTCTAAAGGTTGGTCAGAGAGGGAGAGACTGTAAATACTGTGACAGCACATGGGGCATTCTGCTATGATACTCAGATGTCTTCCTCCTCAAACTTGGACAGCTTTAACCATAACAGATTTCCATTACACACAACATACTTACCTCTTGTTGTTGATGGGTCTCATTCAGGTTGGGTTAAGGAAACATGTGCCACTTAGTGCACTCTTCTATCATCGTGCGATGGTTTAATTCAATGCAAAGCCTAATTTGAAATGTATTATACCAATGCAAGAGGCAAGGGCTCCCCCACCAATGCACATGCTTTGGTCATGTCCCCAATTACATGACTATTAGACCAAACTATTAGAAATACATAATGCATAACACTATTCATTTAACAATTAATTTCAAATGCAACAATAATGCTATTTGAGACCCATTTCCAGTGGTTTTGACATCCCCCTATGACAATAATCTTATTTAGATTTTTTTATGACCTTATGACCTTTAATTGACAGGACAGCTTGAAGACAGCAAAGGGGAGAGAGACAGGAGCGATGACATGCAGCAAAGGGCTGTGGGAAGGATTTCGCCTACATAGGGCACACACTCTACTGGGTCAGCTATAGGTCACCCCTGATTATAATCTTATTGTCACATTGCAATTGGCCTTGGCCTTCACTACTGTAAAGATGCTGCTTTGCTCCCATCATCATTACCACGGCCACTAGAGGGCGCACCACGTAATAATAAAACCTACACATAATAATTGCTGATTGTAGCCTACAAACCAAATACAAAGTCGTTTTTCAGAGGAGGATATAGTCTTGTTGATATAATTATTAGATTGTTTATTTAATGAATTACCTGAATGTGTTTATTAATACAATTTGGATATGCAATCGTGCTTTTGACTGCATGATTTGGGATAAGAAAACCTTTGTTAGCCAGTTAGCATTACACTAGGCTAGCTGCTGCTGGCTCAGCCCACTCAGTTGACTGTATTAGGCAAAAGTATTCACATTCACTATTTAAGTAGAAGTATAGATACTAGGGTTTAAAAAGACTTCTGTAGCAGTTGAAGTATCAATTCAAGCTTTTCACTCAGGTTAAAAGTATAATAGTACTGGTTTCAAAACTACTTCCAGTATAAAGTAAAAATAATATGAAGGGAAAAATGCCATTAAGGACAAAAGCTCAGTCCGCTCCACAGGGGCCTATTGTGCACCCCCGCAAAGGCCATAATGACTATAGTGTTATATTAAAATGTTAATGTTAAAACATGTGGGATGCACCTGTTTCAGCCGCATTCATACCCATTGAAAATGAACACATTTTAATACAATACAAATACATTAAAGAACCATATATGTGTACTACTAAGCATTAACAGGTGTTTAATGGAGCTGGAGATATGATGACTAGTTGCCTGTAAGTATTGTAATGATGCAAAAAGTCAAACCCTAGAGGCATGTTATCAATGGCCTTTATTGGAATGTAAATGTATATCCAAGCTCAAGTTGTTTTGTTGTGAATGAATGAAATCAAGCCGAACTAAAATAGGAGTAACAGGGCTATTTTTTAAAATGTAGGGAGTATAAAGTCCAGATAATTGCATGGAAATGTAAGTAGAAGTAAAAAGTCAGCTGTAAAATAATTACTCCAGTAAAGTATAAATACCCAAAATTTCTACTTAAGTAGGGTAACAAAGTATTTGTACTTCATTACTTGACACCTCTGAAGATAGGCTACATGATAAGCTTTTATAAAATGAATTGCACTCATTGATATATCGTCTTTATTGTTGTTTTAAGTTGTCTGTATTTGTCTAGCCCATGCTAATCCAGTCCTGTACAAGTGTCTCTGTCTTCATGTGCCGTACTGTCTTTTATGTTCTCTGTTTCTGCAGAACAGGAACCTGCTGGACACCAGTTTTTAATCTGAGTCGGGCCCATTTAAACTGTAACTTAATGGTACTTTTAATCCTTTCCTGTGTAATGAATGAAAAATGAAAACAGCTAAAACTATGTATTTAACCAAATTCAGCTCATGTGATAGTAAGCCTACTTATTTAGATTTGACATCAATTTGAAATGTTTTTAAATTGATGTGCCACTGTCTCTGCTTTTGGTGAATATAGTGGAGAGGTGCCTATCTTTGGTTGGCCAAATGCACAAACCCCAAGCACGCACGCGCCCCCAGGCGAAAGTGAGGCTGCCTCATAACTTTCTGTAGCAAGGCAAAAGTGTAGCACTTCACTGGAAGCTACTTGGTGTGTATTATTCACTGTTGATGCAAATGTTACGTTGACTTTTGTTCACCTTTTCAAAGCTGAGGATTTGTTGTTGTTGCTGTTGCTGATGAAGGCGGCCATTGTCGTGAAAGGCCGGCCGGGTAGCCTTTAATGTGGTGCCTGTGCCTCCCCGATTCTTTCCGGTCGCGTCTCTCCCGGTCTCTCCCCTCCTTTTCCATGTATTATTCAAGTTGCGACCAAAAAGACCCCCCACCCCCGCGGTTGAGACTGAGTGCTTGTTGACGTCAGCAAACTTCTCCAGCAGCTGTAGAGGAGGAAGAGGAGGAAGAGGAGGAGGAGGAGGAGGAGAGGGAATGCGACTGCTGGATGTGGAGCTCTGACCGCGGAGCGCCGAGGACCCTGAGCTTTTTTTTTTTCTTCTTCTACGGGACTGTTTGGACGTCTCGTCGTTCCAGTGTAAGTAAAGGCGGTCTCGTGTCTCATGTCTGTCCTGTCCTTGAGAACTCACCGCTGTTTGGAGTTAGCTGTCGAGTTTCTCGGCAATATTTTTGAGCATTTGGTGCACACATTCGTCTCTGCCGATATTACCCGCCGTCAAAACTCGTAGTTTGACAATGGCTGTGTACTACTTAGCACATGTTTGCATGCTCTGTTCCGTCGTGGAATATGCTCCACTTGTGTTTCCGTATTAAATACACTCCCGACCTAACGGGAAACTTTGTTTCGCAAGTCCGTGCAAGGTGGACTACTCTGGCTGAGATAACGTCGAGTTCGCCTCTCTTTCTTGGTCGACCAGCTTTTGTCGTTGAGGCTAGTTGTCACTTTGGAGTGAAAACACGGGAGATATCTGCGTGTCATTTTCTCGTCTTGACCTTATTTGAAAGCTCGTTTTTCTTAGCAAAAAAAATAGAAAAATCCGTCGCTGTCATTTGGAGGCTTGCAGTGACGCTAGATATTTGGTGTCATAGATGATGGAGGTAACTTAAGAATGTGTTGAGGTGCAGCAATTGAACCCGACTAGTGCCTTTCCCTTTTATAAAGCCTACAATTTCTTATTGTAGCTTCAGCAGTGACCAAAAATAGCCATCCTAAAATATCTTCTGAGGCACTATTTCAGAGTTTAGCTCCTATTTGCTGAGTGTATAACCTCCATGGGGTATGCATTTGTGTGGTGTGTAATGTAGGCTAAGGCTTGGGGTGTATTATTATTATTAATATTATTATTATTATTATGTTGGGACAACAGAGACATATTGACACACTCAACCTTCAAAATGAGCAAGGAACTATAAAAACAGCGTTCACTTTTCATTTTCATTTGTCAGATATTGTGTCTACATGATAGTCTTCAACACAGTAGGGATTCAACATGACAATAGCTCTGCGTGCCATTGAGTGCAGTGACATTAATATCTTAATTAATGGATATAGGCCTGCCTATTATACTTTGATGATGATAAGCATCTGACTGTATAGCACTTCTAGTTTCTGTTCCATTATTCTCATTTCATGGCAGTTTTTCTGTGGTTGTGAAACAGAGGTTATTCGGGAGACTTGTTGAAGTCAGCAATAACATTGCCTTTTAACAGGTTGATGGTGTAGCATTCAGTGAATAAGCTCTGGATGTTTTGCAGCCACTAGTAACAGTAATTGGATAGCTGCTCTCCAAGAGGCTCAAACTGAATAGGCTAAAGGAAATCAGCAGGAATTAGCCTAGAGGCTTCTACAAATTGCAATTCAGGACAGTGTTTTTTTTTTTCTTCATCCTGTTCCTATATAGTCTAACAGGAGTGGAGCAAGGTGGGGAGTTGGCGTTAAATAAAGGTCATTAAATGACAGTCTTACTCAGTTTCAACAGCCTTGGCTAACCACCACCTTGTGTTTCACTATGTTGTTGAATGAGTTTTGTGCGCATTACAAACCAACCACATCACAGGTGTGGCTGAGTTTACCTGCAGGTTTGTCATATAAAAACAAGTCTGCTGTCATTTGTGTCCAGATGCTATCAATCCAGCTGCATTTAAAGAGAATGTACTTCCTGATTAATTTTAGAGTTGAATAGTGGCCAAAATGCTAAAATTTGGAATTGCTGTTAATTTTGTTAGGTTAAGAACTCAGTAAAAAATAAAGTCCTGCAAAGTGCCTATAATTCACTGTTGTTTGAAAATTGGATGAACACAAACGATACAGATTTATGTTTTATGGGAATTATTACTTAGAAATGAAATGGCAGGTGGAAAATACTTTTTGTCCATCTAAGGTCCTTCAGGGACGTTGTAGAGCGTCCTCTGGTGGACAGACTATGCAACGCCATCACTAACAGGGACGTTGTAGAGCGTCCTCTGGTGGACAGACTATGCAACGCCATCACTAACAGGGACGTTGTAGAGCGTCCTCTGGTGGACAGACTATGCAACGCCATCACTAACAGGGACGTTGTAGAGCGTCCTCTGGTGGACAGACTATGCAACGCCATCACTAGCAGGGACGTTGTAGAGCGTCCTCTGGTGGACAGACTATGCAACACCATCGCTAACAGGGACGTTGTAGAGCGTCCTCTGGTGGACAGACTATGCAACGCCATCGCTAACAGGGACGTTGTAGAGCGTCCTCTGGTGGACAGACTATGCAACACCATCACTAACAGGGACGTTGTAGAGCGTCCTCTGGTGGACAGACTATGCAACGCCATCACTAACAGGGACGTTGTAGAGCGTCCTCTGGTGGACAGACTATGCAACGCCATCACTAACAGGGACGTTGTAGAGCGTCCTCTGGTGGACAGACTATGCAACGCCATCACTAACAGGGACGTTGTAGAGCGTCCTCTGGTGGACAGACTATGCAACGCCATCACTAACAGGGACGTTGTAGAGCGTCCTCTGGTGGACAGACTATGCAACGCCATCACTAACAGGGACGTTGTAGAGCGTCCTCTGGTGGACAGACTATGCAACGCCATCACTAACAGGGACGTTGTAGAGCGTCCTCTGGTGGACAGACTATGCAACGCCATCACTAACAGGGACGTTGTAGAGCGTCCTCTGGTGGACAGACTATGCAACACCATCACTAACAGGGACGTTGTAGAGCGTCCTCTGGTGGACTGCAATATCGGTCGGGCTCTAGTTTATAACGTAGAAATAAATTTGATAGATATTGAGGATTTTATTTCTATAGTTTATAGCTGACTTCTCTATTGGCTGTTGAAACAGGTGAAGTCTCTTACGTTCTAAAACCAGCCCCTGCGACTTGGAACAGCTGAGTCGCAGAAACACCATCAGCTAGTTTGAGTCAAGCTGAGACAGGCCGGGTTGAGGACTTTAAATTTAATGTGCTGTCGATATCTTACAATGTGTGTGTGTGTGTGTGTGTGTGTGTGTGTGTGTGTGTGTGTGTGTGCGTGCTCCTCTTGCCTATTAGTATGTCTGGAAGACACTCGTGCAAAATGTAGTGATTTGCAGAAGTTGTGTTCACATATACATTGATGGGATCTGAGAAATGACTGCGTCTAAGCAGCACGTTAGGTAGAAAATCAGCGTTTAGCTGCTGTGATGTTGACAGCACTCATGTTTACCACTCACTGCCTGCCTTTAGAAGGTTCAGCAATCGCTTCATCCATCAGTGCAAGATCACACAGTGACTGATCACATCATTACTGTCAGCCCACACTGCCCATTCCTCACTGTCACCAAAAACTCTATTACAACAAGTTCATCTTTCCATCTGTAGCTGTTTGTTGGTCACATCGCTGGAAAGCCTCATCCTCGCCGTCGGAAATATCAAACAGCTCTTCATCCACTGTGATTATTGCCGCTGTTACCTTTGGAATCTAAATTGAGCAGGAACATTACATGGCTGCTTATTACTGGCTCAATTTTCTCATTGTCGTCATGTCTGTCAAAACTAAACCCTTCTAGGTTAAAACCGCACCAGTGACTTGCCAAGTCAAGATAATTGATATTTTTGTCTTGCTGGATGAAGGTGTTGACTCCTACAAATGTCAAAGCCTTCATTCTCAACATCTCTGTGATTGAATGAATCCTCTCGGCATTTATTATACATACTCAATTAACCACGGGCTTTTGCAAATGAGACAGCTGAGGGAGCGTCCGGCTGCATGATACTGCCTGTTTTCCATACCCGTGTTTCTTTTGTCCTGTTCTTCTTGCACCAGACTGGTATTGTTTCATTAAATAGAGGCTCCTTTCCAGCACTAATGGATCTAGTTTATTGTCTGTGGGAAGTGTCATTCTGGGAACATTAAGATGCAAAAAGAGAAAAAAATAAATTCATTAAAATCACTTTGAAAGGTATATTTTACACTCAGTGCTTTGATGTTTCAGCTGGAAGTAACAATTTCATGCCACTTTCTTTAGCATAAATCATTTTAAAAGAGCCACATTGCAAACCAAAAAGGTAGTGTAGTAATATATGATGGTTGAAAAAATAGTATGAGACATTAATAGACAGCAGTTTCAATTATATTTCAATAACATGTGCAGTACAATGTGCAGTTAGAGCTGTATAAATTAATAAAATACTTTTTGTTTATTGACCTCATGTTCATTTGGAATTGTTCTGATGCGGGTCGATGGACTCAGGGTATCCGATACCAAGTTCTGATCTGATGCCAGGGCTTTATTTTTTTTTTTTGCTAAATTCAAAACATGTTATGCTTCCATAAGGAAACTCATTGGAATAATGTTTCATATAAGAGACACAGTATGTTGCACTGGCAAAAAAATGCATTTGGACATGTCACGGCCGATACCTGATCTGCTTAAGAAGGTCAGTATCAGGGCTGATTCCAGTCCAGCGTACAGTACCAGATTGTTGCATCCCTGTCTATTAATTTTCAACAAAAAAATCAACTGGCAACTTTTTAAATAATTGAACAAAAATGCCAAACATTCACTAAATGAAGCTGATTTTCTTATTTATGTAAATGTGTTATGTGCTGGACAAAAAAAGCTATTTGAAAATGTCACCCTGTGCTATGGCAAGTTATTTTCTCACATTTTATCGACCAAATAAAGTAGTGTTAGCTTAGAACTCAGCATAGGTCGGTATTAGAGCTGCAAAGATTAATTGATTAATCGATTAGTCGTCAACTTTGAAATTAATCCCCAAGTATTTTTGAAAATCGATTAGTCCGTTTGAGTCATTTTTTAAGACAAAAGTAAAACATTCTTTGATTCCAGCTTGTTAAATGTGAATATGTTCTGGTGTCTTCTCTCTTCTGTGACAGTAAATTGTATTTCTTAACATTTGAGGACGTCATCTTGGGCTTTGGGAAACACTGATCCACATTTTTCACCTTTTTCTGACATTTTATAGACCAAACAACTAATCCCTTAATCGAGAAAATATTCAACAGATTAATCGACTATGAAAGTAATAATTAGTTGCAGGCCTAGTCGGTATAGTCTTTAGTCAGTAGGGATGTCCCCAACAACGTATTTTCATAGTCAAAACAGAAATGTCAAGTCTTGCCTGTCCTCGATTGATCGTTGAATCATGTGGGTGGGTGGCTGGGGTGACTTTCGGTCATGGATAATGGATTGGATTAATTTTATTTAACCTTAATTTTACCAGGGAAAAGAATCACATTGACATTAAAGTATCTTTTACAAGTGAGTCCTGGGCAAGAAGGCAGCACATAGAAGACAACAAGGAACAGGCAGACACAGATGGACAGGAATAAGAAATAAGAAGTAAAAACAGAAAATCACATTTTAAAAACAAGCACAGACTTGTTGATGTATTTGATTTAGGTAGGACTTGAATTCAGAATGTCAAATACGAACGTGCAGTAATATGAAGGAGTGTGTCCAAATACTGATTTGTACACAAAGGTCAACCAATGTTTGAGCCTTCTTGTGTTGAGTGAGGGCCAACCAACATAATTAGAGATGGTCCGATACCATTTTTTGCTTCCCAATACCTGAACTTTAATATACTATTATGTTTTAACAGCTCTATCCTACTATGTGACATGATTTCTATCTTTGTTGTCTGTCTGGCTCGGGTTAAGCTCTTTGTGAAACATGAACAAACAATGAACGCCCCAGAACTTTTATCATCTAGTTTGACAGTCAGTTATAACGGCAAAAGAACATGAATAAACTACTTAAACATAGATGTTCTTTAGGGCTTTATTACGTGGTGTCGGATCGGTGCATGGACTCTAGTACTTCCTGATACTGAAACATCTCTACATATAATACACAGTGATGGGTAGAGTACTTTGCATGCATTATAAATCACAGTGCTGAATGATACACAGAATCCAATGAGTCTCTCACTCTTTACTCAGTCTTTGTGGAGTGAAAACATATCTCCATAGTCCAGAACTAACAAAAAGGTAGATTCAACCAGCTTCTTCCTGACTTTAAAGCAAGAACTGTTTCTGAAGTAAAGTAAAGCGACACTTAAATCTTTCATGGGGCGGTTGGATTAATTCACCCACTTGGAAAAGATGTATTAAAAGCCGCAGTGGTCTGAACCGGCCCGGAGGATCAACGAGCGACTGCAAGCACAGTATATGGTCGAGTGACCTAGAGAGTGACTGAAGAGAGCGAGCGTTGTCAAAACAAAGCAGCGAATCCAAGGAATAAGACGTTTTTGCCGTTTCATCAAGTATCTCACTATCACTAACGTCATCCACATTCATACTTGGACGCAACAAATGATATCCAGCTACAAGAAAAGCCTGAAAGTTGGAAGTTAGGACGTAAGTACGAAGAGTCGTTGTGCTATGAAGATGATACACCGTCTCATCTCGTCGCATTGGTGTGAACAGGACACTGCAAAGATTCAATGCTGAGACTGGCAGTCAAATCAGGCTCTTTTCATCAAAGCATTATCATTACAACTATTTGACTCATTTTAATCAGGGTCACACCTATTCGTTTGTTTTCAAAACGGGTCCATCACTGACTTTGCTTAGTAGTTCAGAATTGACCAATCAAAATGCCAGCCCAGTGCAGCCCATTGAGGGCGTTGACTGATCTGCAATCACACTGCTGCCTGTTGACTCAGTAAGGTTCGTAGAGGCTGATGTAATAGAATCATGACCACTAACAGAAAATGGAACTAGATAAAATATGCAGTACATAAAACCAAAGACAAAATTAAATAAGGCTGTATTATGGACATGTTCTTGTCTCTGCACACTGTTTACAGCAGTTGGGCCTGCTCCCTTAAAAAGCCAAATGAGTCAAGGTTAAATAAATCTGCCAAATAAGTGAATGCAACAAGGTGCTGGCCTAATGAAAACTTTCAGCGTGACAAATGAGCCATGTTATTGGCCTTGTTTTCAGTTTGCCACATAACAGACCAAAATGGAAATGTTTTATTTCTGTAACATACTTCCTTTAGCTGTGCCTTAAGGTGTGTACACGGCATCAACATTTACTGTCTCACTTTGTGCAGTTTGATTGAGTATGGTCTGATAAATCTTACAACATGAGTATATTGCTTTACTCACACTGCCTGTTTATGCATTATAATGCTTCCTCATTGGTAGTACTTTGAAAGGGCAGCTGTAGATATGGTCAAAGTTGAAATATGCTGGGTGGCAAACTGAATTGTCAAGGGCAGTGCTAACGACAAGGTAGGCAGCACGACTGTGCCATTGGAAACAATGGGTACGTCAGTGCAGATCTGTTGGGCCATTGATCACGTGTCCATGCCTCCACATATGCTTGATAACCAATATAGTCTGAGAGCAATGTGGAAGTCAGCAAAGCTGTTAATTATGCACATTATGAGTTATTAAAATCATACCGTCAGTGGTCACATACTGTATATTATATTAATTTAAGTTTGAAAGGTAATCTATTAATGATTATTTAAGACACTGCATATAACCTTGCAGTACTTATATTTTTAACAGGACTGTCAATCGATGAGAATATGTAATCGTGATTAATCACATGATTGTCCATAGTTAATTTGCCATTAATCACAAATGAATCACACATGTTACTTTAAAAGGATCAATTGGATTTGAGACTCAACGTACTCCAGTGGAAACTCAACTCACATGGACAGTGCATGCAAATAACCTGTTGGGAGAACCGTGTGGAAGGGCTTTGAAACTCAAATTGCCATTCAATAGGAGGGTTGTTTCACATGCTTTTTAATGATCATTGATTTAGATACAAATGTAAGTAATAAAGTCTGTTACTTGAACAGGAAGACTCTCTAGATTATAGATAGAGGCATTTATTTAAATCCAGTGACAGATGAGACTTTAGTCTCTCTCTGTTTGAACATCACATCACTATGGAGTATAGTGGGAGTAAATCATCTGATGTCGAATCATGACGAGAGATGAGGAGTTTTGTTTTGAAACAAAATTTTGAACTGAGCCATGTTGGTTGTGAAAAAGCTGACTTTTCTGAAGGAAACGGATGTGTGGCTCTTAAAAGAGCTGTTTATTCGTGATTCAGGATCAAGTTTAACGGACATTCACACCAAAAAAAGTGATTTTCTGCAGGGTGGTGCAGCGGGGGGGAGTGTCAAGGAAACTGCCCATTTGTGTGACGGAGAGAGAGAGAGAGAGAGAGAGAGAGAGAGAGAGAGAGAGAGAGAGAGAGAGAGAGAGAGAGAGAGAGAGAGAGAGAGAGAGAGAGAGAGAGAGAGAGAGAGAGAGAGAGAGAGAGAGAGAGAGAGAGAGAGAGAGAGAGAGAGAGAGAGAGAGAGAGAGAGAGAGAGAGAGAGAGCTTGTTGTTTCAGGAAACATTCAGTTATTACACAAACTCTGGGGAAGTTGAGCGCTTGTGTTTCCTTCTTCACCCTCATAAGGTTTTAAAACTTTCTAAAAGTTGAATAGTTCCTCTTGGCGTGCTCGGTATTAGGCGACGGCATCGCTGATCCCGTTCTCCAGGAACACTTTGGGAACACCGCGGGTCTCCTCGTAGGTTTCCAAGATGTTAGAACATGGCCTTTGTGTAAATGTGGTTTGTTGCTGAAACCTGTGGGATTTTATTGTAATAATATTTCTGAACTATGCTCAGTGATGCAAGAATTTCCCATAGACTTGTGTTGCTGTTTTCTGCGAATGGAGGAATTATTCTGGTAAACCTCACCATGTTGGAGTCTTACAACCAAAACTAGAAACATTGCAGGCTTGGGTTCAGTAGAGTCACCCTCCATGTACGCAACATGCATGTCAAATATACGGCAATGCCATAACCAGGAATGAACCTCATTGAGGAAGAACAACATGTATGTGTTTTATTGCCTGCAGTTTTCATCATAGCTTTGTGTCACACTCCTGCATAGAGCATTAATCTCACTTGTATGTGCTAATATTGTTAAGAGCCTGGCCAATAAATCAGCCGGCTGATGTAAGCTCATCCGCGATATACAGTACTCGCAATGTTTTTTTCACCTGTAAAAGACAAAACAAAAACATATACATTTTCTTATCCAGCAGTAGTGGTATTAGCCTTTTAAAATAGTGTGTCAGTCAGTGACTATATTATTGGTATGTACACAGTGCTTTACTTGAAGTGCAGAAAGCATTTCAAATGCATTTGAGCTAGAAGGTTCAGTATTGACCTCAGAAATAGTAGGTTGACAAGTCAGTCCTTGGAGCAACAACCGGACAATCTCCATGACAACGAAGCAAACTCTGTCCACTGATGAAGGCCAAGAGATGTACT
The DNA here is from genome assembly GCA_013375575.1 of Percina caprodes. NCBI lineage: Eukaryota > Metazoa > Chordata > Actinopteri > Perciformes > Percidae > Percina > Percina caprodes. Next base: position 797,771 of record JABXJD010000102.1, read on the forward strand.
GCAGTTCAAATCTCGTGCAAATTTACATGGAAGTGGACTTCACTTTGTTTTTATTTATCTCTCAATTATATTACTTTTTAAACAATTATTAATTACTCCCAAGAATACAGAGAAATACCATCATTTGTCAAAGTGGTAAAATGTAATATTTCAGAAGATCCTGACTAGAGAAATAACAATCATTAAGATTAAGATAATCCTAATGGTCAACTGACAGGTCACCATTTCGTTCGACATTTCTAGAACGCAACTAATGATTATTTTCAATATTGATTTGCTAATAATTTTCCCAATTAATCGTTAATGAAATGCCATTATAATGGGAAAACGTTTACCACAAGTTCCTGGAGCCCAAAGGGACGTTTTCAGATTCAGCTTCCTTTGTCCATCCAACAGTAGGCCTGCACGAGTCGGGGAAAACTATGAATCATGATTTTTTTAGCTCAGAATTGCTATCACGAATCTGCCACGATTTCGTTGACCATGACAAAACCCATCAAATTGGCAGATTTTTCACCAGATCACAACAAGCCTGTGAACATAGAGGCCTCGATGAAGAGAAGGGAGAGCATCGCAGCACTCGGGAGCTCTTTACAACATATTTTATACAGTAGCAGCGTTTGTGATGCTGTCTGCTCGTAAAATAAAATGACTATCAAAGTCATTAAATAAAATAAACAAATCAAAGTTATTTAAAAATTAAATGGTGAACACGGTGAATTGAGAGCGATTTTATAACAATTAATCATGCAGGCCTAAAAATAAAACAGAGAAATGCAGCAAACTCTCACACTGTTTGTAGCCTCTACTTAAAAGATAACTTATGATTACTTGATTATTGTTGCAGAGGATTATTTTTTTGACAACCAGTAGATTGATTTATCGTTTCATCGCTACATTTTTCAGCTCCAAACATGGTACACATTATGCCTAGATATTTCAAACTGGCATTTGGATATCTCAAACATGTCAGTTGAAGGTAATTTGGAGCAATATCGGAGTTATTTACAGTTCTCTTAAGAGTGCATGTTTGCCGCTGTCTTTAATCTCTCACTAGAGCAAAACAGGCAAAAGAATGCGGAAGGTGCTTTTGTATTCATAACCGTCTGTTGCTCATTGACTTTTGAGGCAAATGTCGTTTCGCTGTCACGGCGATAGGTCATATTGATCTTGTAAGTATATCACAAGTGAGACAAAGGAAGCCGTTAACCGAGGGAAATGAACAGGCGAGCTGATGAGAAGAAAGCGCCCATCAGCCTCATGACATTATTGCTTCCACACTGTGACTCTAGACTGCCTCTGATTTGAGGCAAATCACAGCCGCTGATTTATTTATATATTATTATATATTTGGCTCTGTGTGCGCCGCTGCATGCTGGGCGCAGTTTCCGTCTCCCTCTGTTCTACTTTTTTTTGGTCCTTCTTGTCTGAATTAATTTGTAAAGCAAAAATGGCCTGACAAACTGAGATCAGTCACACATTTGCAGACGATTAGCTATTCATGAGTTTTATACTTAAAGTGTGTAATTTCACTGTTTATTTTTAAGGATGGGTGCCTGTGTCAATGTTTAAATTTAGCAAGAACAACTTGTGACTTGCATGTTTTTGTGTCATTGAAGGGTGGGCCACAGCTGGATGTCAGTGAGGATTGCTTGGCATAGTTTAGGCATGGATAAGGTTATACATATAGATTAATGAAAAGCTTGCAGTGTAATTTCCTGGTGAATGTGGCTTCTGCCTTTTGTAAGAGATAAGCTAACGGGATGAGAAACATGACTTCTCACAATTAGCGCTCATAGCTATCAACATTTGTTAGTGATAGCAACTTTCACTGGACACAGCAGACGTGGACACGGTGCCACATTGGTTTGCGGTTTAGCCTCTTTCCTCACACCATATCTTCCGTATCTTATCTTGACAGCGAGCTCCCTAGACCTCAAAGGAGATGACCTTTAATTCTGTGGAAATCCAAGTTGTTAAACTCCCTTTTCTGTCTGTCTGTGGTCAGAAAGATTTCAAAAGTCCACATCCACAGGGTGGTGCATGTTGTTTGCTTAGGAGTACATTTATATTCTGAATCATCAAGACCCTGTGGCGGTGCATTTGAGTGCATTGAGCTTACCCATACTGTAGTGCAGAATAATTATCCACTCGCCTTTCTCCACTCTTTGACTTTGCTCAAACATTCAATGAAAACACTTGCTACTGAGTAAAATAATTGCACTGCCAAGTAAGTCATAGAAACTACTTGAAACTAAAGGTGCGCTTCTGCTTCCGCATCTGTAGATTTGTCCTGGTCGCACAGATGCACAAATGGTTCCATGCATACCATAGTGAGGGTCTGCGTCGGTCAGGCTTGTGCATTACCCGATCCCAACTCTATTCCAGTTGGTGGACTTTGTGTCCCTTTTAAAGATGGCGGATGTCCTGCTTTAACACTCGCTTTACCCATAGCAAAACAATGGAACAGCCAGAGCAGATCACATGTAGGCGGCTTGACTGTCTTTAGAACTTTATAAAGTTCTGCTTAACTGTCTTCATCCATCTTCTTCTTTTTCTTCTTCTTTACAAGCCAGCTAGAGGTGTATACTGGCGCATATGACACCAACTGGACTGGAGTGTGGAACAATTGGAGCATGTGCAGTAGGCGCCTTCTTTGCATACAGTCTGCGCAGAACTTTTGTGGGCTGCATGCAGACAGTCCTCCCAGACCTTAGCGGACATTGGCAAATGATGCCGTTGACGTCATGCGGACCAAACCGTGGTCCTGTGCGTGAGCTGGGTCAAGCCAGGACAGTCTACGCCCTCAACCGGGCTGCTTTTTATGTTTGGCTTTCACAAGTTTAACAAAAGAGTTGCTGCTCTTTAATCTGCTGTTTCAATGTTTGTCCTTCATCTAACAGACTGTTGTCTGGTTTCCTTTGCCAAGCTGTTGGAACAAAGTATGTTGCTGTGTTTGAGCTGTAATGTGAACTAAACACAAAGTCAGACAGAGATGTGCATTATTTTTCATTACGTTTAGAAAGCCAAACGTGTGCATGGTTGTTTCTCAAATCTCAATCATCGGGGGACTGGGTGAACATGCACAATCCTCATTTTCTCATTTCTAAAAACTAGCTAATGTGTTGGAAATGAAGTATGGATGTTTATATATCACTGTAACTTTTTATCTTGTGTTTTATGTATCTTAATGTTTTTATTTTTATCGGTTTTTAACAGATTTTGTGTAAAGCACTTTGAATTGCCTTGTTGCTGAAATGTGCTATACAAATAAAGCTGCCTTGCCTTGCCTATCTGGCCCCTGGTTGACGTACAGTAATAGAATCCGACTGATAAAGGATTTTTAAGGCCGATTCCAATATATTAGCTGAGATATATATATATATATATATATATATGAAAACTCCAGAAACGCATAACAAAACAAATGGATTTCCCTTATTTGTATTTTTTTTGTATTGGTATTTATGAGTTATTATATGATAATAATGTGTTTTATTGTCACAGCAGAACATCAAAATATGTTAAAGTTCTGATGAATATGAAAATTAAAGTTCTTTGAACAAAAACGCAAAAATAATCACTGTTGCCAACAGGGACGTTGTAGAGAGTCCTCTGGTGGACAGACTATGCAACGCCATCACTAGCAGGGACGTTGTAGAGCGTCCTCTGGTGGACAGACTATGCAACGCCATCACCAACGGGGACGTTGTAGAGCGTCCTCTGGTGGACAGACTATGCAACGCCATCACCAACGGGGACGTTGTAGAGCGTCCTCTGGTGGACAGACTATGCAACGCCATCACTAACAGGGACGTTGTAGAGCGTCCTCTGGTGGACAGACTATGCAACGGCATCACTAATGGGGACGTTGTAGCGCGTCCTCTGGTGGACAGACTATGCAACGCCATCACTAACGGGGACGTTGTAGAGCGTCCTCTGGTGGACAGACTATGCAACGCCATCACTAACAGGGACGTTGTAGAGCGTCCTCTGGTGGACAGACTATGCAACGCCATCACTCATAACATACATACATACATACATACATACATACATACATACATACATACATACATACATCGGCTGGGCTATATCCAGTATACATATCTGCACACAGAATTTCAGATTTACATCCACATATGAGATAGGAAGCAGATGCTGCCACAGTGAGCTGGCTAGATGAAGAGGTGAAGGTGACAGGCGCATTATGTATCTTATGCAAACCTTGGGGACATGGACATGGGCATAGCAACCAAATAGAAATGTTGCACAACAGGCCCCTCCCTGTGTTTCCTTGCATCTTTTGTTTAGTCATATTACCGAAAAGCGTGGTGCAGATAAAGGCTTCAGAGATCTGCATATTGTCTTGCCATCACAGATTGTGTTTGGCATTGATGGAGCTGACAAACAGCATTTGGGACTAATATTCTCTGAGCCAATCGGACAGGGAGACGGACTAACACTGTCGGCAGCGGTGTTCCAATTTGGCTGAGGCTTTATAACGCATGTCTTCTTGATCCAACACCTCCAAAGAAATCATTGCCATATGCTTCTCTCAAGTGTCCCAAGATAATTCAATAAGTCATTCGTTGTGGGCGAAACAGGCCGCATTTTATGGCTCTTTTATTTCTTGATGAGTTACCGTTAATTTCGAAGGGCAGGCCTCAGTGCTTTGCAGCTGGAATTTTTTGTTTTGTTTTATCCGCTTGAGACAACATGACTGCATTGTCCCCCTTCTGGTAATGACTTGGCAGGAGTTATGTGTGTTTTATTGGTATTGTTTAGCACTTTAGTTGAAAGGCTGATTGCTGTGTTCATTCTCAGAGTATACTGCATATCTCAGCCTTGCAGGCTTGAATGGCTATTTATGTGTTGTTGATGTTTTGCCAAGGCTGTAGTCTGGAGTAAACACTTATCCTTCACAAGTACATCATTTATTTTCTTTTACACTATCACCCTGGAAGCTTCCTCCATAAAGATCATTCACATTAAAACTAATTAGATTTATTTGGGCGCATTACAATGCCGCCTCCCTGTGTAGTTTCATTGTTGTTCTATTACCGTTGTTTGTGCTCTAAGTTGATGACAACATAAACCATCTTTATCACCTTGACAATACTTGGCTGACTCAGTCACTTTCCAACATTATTGTGGTCCATTCACAAAAAACGTGACATCAGAAAAAAACAAAGAATTATTTGACAATGTCAGACCTACGGTATGTGCAGTGTTCCTTTGGGTGAAATAATTATAACCAGTTCTCAGAAAAAAAAAAAAAAAACCTTTTAAGGTCTGTTTTTGCCTCCTTAGTCCTTTCAGTGGTACATTTTCTGTTACACAATTAGAAGCTGAATATTTATTAGAAGCTGGGCATTTTTAATAAAATCCATCCTCTTCTTTGGTCAGACCCTGCTTTTGCCATCTGCTAATCATAATCTGTCTGGCACATATCCAAAGCACAAAAAATCTAATAAAAAAACAAAAAAAAAAGTGCAATAGTTTCAACACAGAACCAAGTTCAACCAGTTACTTTGTTACTTCTTCTTAAAGTTTGTTGAGGATAATTTTGAAGTGGAAGTGGAGCGTTGTAGATATAGACTAATATGGGGAAACACAATTAATGAGTTATGAGTAACTCGTATTTCATGGCAGTGTGTCAGTAGGCCCACGGGTGTCCAGAAGAAGACAACATATCCTGTCAAAACTAAAAAATATGTGAGTTGGTTTAAACACAGATGCAGTCTCTTCTTGTCAGTTTTTTTCCTTTGCTTTATCCAGCTCACCAGCTTGGTGGGTGGTTGCTGGGAAAGCTTGTCTGGCAGTGTGGCCAAAAATGAGGCCAGTGAGGAAATCCAGTGTGTAATTGCAGCAGTAACAGCAGCCCGGCTTTGCTCTCTGTGCAGGAGCTGAGATAAAATTCAGGAGTTCAGGACCCCTCAGAGCCGGTTGATGAGAGATTGGCTGGATAGTCAAGCCAATTTTATTGATATAAAATATAAAAAATCACAAACCTTCCTCATGAGGCTTTACAATCTGCACAGTATATGCCTCTATATAGATAAGGGACAAATAGACATCAAGGTGACAAATTTATTGACCGATTTTAGAACAACAATGTTGATGTAGTATTACTATAGGAAGCGCACTGCGTTCTCTCTGTTAAGTAATACTTAAACCATGCAGGAGCCAGGCTAGAGACGCCACATACAATTTCCAGTTGGTCTAGGAGTATACAGTGATCTATGGTGTCAAAAGCCACACTGATATCTAGTAATAGTAGTGAGGTGGAATCTAAATCCTTAGTTAGCAGAAGATCAAGATCCCTCCCTTTTTAGGGTTTGGTGTGTGCAGTTTACTAATGCCATTCGATTCCTGAATTGGTGTTACTACCTACTGTCATTTGCAAACATCACATTCACACAAGGGAAGCTAATCCACTCACTGTGGATCGGACACATCTCCATGCCAGTAAATACACCTTACTGCAGGTGGAGGAGAAAAGCATGTCAGACAGCAGACAGGAAAATGAACCACTGAAATTTGTCTCGTGTCAAACAGGGCTACACAAAGTATGAAGAAATTGGTCTAAGTGAAAGAATGGCAGCCAAAGTATGATTTGACAATGATTTAATTACATAGCGGCAGTGGCATAGTAGTTTGCGTCAGGGAAGGAAAAAATGCCAACAGAAACGAGTAGAGCTCACGCAGCTTTTTATTATTATTATTATTATAAAAGGCTAATCATTGGACTAAAAACACTGAAACTTAACTTGCCATGATGAAAATAACAAGTCACAAAATTGCACACACTGAGCTGAGGTCTTTAGTCACTAGTGTGACCAAAAGAGTGTCGGTGCTCGGTAGTAAACAACAAATGAGGAATGGCCATGCTCTGCAGTCCAGCTATAAGTGCAAATACACTACATTTGGTTTGGCATATTTTTTATATGGATATTGGACTGGTTCCTAAACGACTGGTATCTCCCTGGTTGAATGATAACACAGATTGTTATGCCTCATTTCGGTGCCACTTACAAGCCTGTGCTGCACTCTGGGGCCCCAAAACACACGTTACAGACAACAGAAGCATCGCTGCACGAAATGCTACTTAACATTACATTTGGCAGCAAGTAAAGTTAGCCTATCATTGGCTAGAAGCTGGCTTGTTAAAATGCTGAAAGCAAACCAGTCTAAACTGTAAAACTGAGTAGAAAGGATTCCAACACCGGGACGTCCAACAGTCTGCAGCTAAAGACATAGAGGAGAGTAGCTGCACTTTTCGAGACACCATGGCATCTGCCAGAGTCAGAAGTGGTCAGAAGAACAACACTGATGGGACATGGTGCATTCAGTTGCACCTCAATTGCACCCTTCTACCATCTAGTGGTTTAACTTTTTGTTGTTTTACAGCAATTGACTGATTAAATAAGGTATTGTTATTACATGTCTTGACCATATGGCCTCTATTCTTTAATGTGTCCAACAGTCGTTTTGTGCTCATCCTTTTTTTATAATGTATCGGTTCAGACACTTTTTAGGCACCAGACCCATTTTAGATTAGATTAGATTATACTTTATTCATCCCACAGCGGGGAAATGTCCTTGTTACAGCAGCATTTTCTTCAATAACAGCAAAACAAACAAGTAAACACACAAACGTATTGTTTTAGCACCGGGACCGGAAAAAATACCAAACAATACTCAACACTATGTAAAAAAATGCCCTCCAGACTGATGTTTGTCCTCATTGTTCCATAGTAGGACCCCCAGGGTTCCTACCAAAGCACCTTCTCTAGCTTCCCCACACACAGAAATGGGGTTATTCAGACCTCTGTCATCTTCACAAAGCAGACCCCCCCCCCGTCTTTATCTTGACCTTTTAAAAGCTAATATCCCAACGTTGTCATTGGTTTCAGCGGGGCCGGGCTAATCCTCTTCCCTCCCAGGCTTCTTTCTTCTGCCATGCTTTGCTGTTTCACCCCTGATTGTGCCTCCTTCATCTGTCACATCCCTCTCGCTGTCTGAGAGGAACAGACAGTGATGGATGCTAATCACTTAGCCTTTGTGCCCATCCACCCCGCCTCCTAGTCAACTAGCTCAGCCCAGGCTTCCCCCTTCTAGCCTATGATTAAATGAGCTGCTCCCCTTATTTCTTACACCACTGTCACTGTTGATAGTAACCTGTACCCCATAATGTTTGAGCGCAGACAGTATTCATTGTAGGGCTGTGCAATAGATACAATATCAATAGATATCATCTTAAACTGTGGATATGGTAATATCGTGATATGAATAAGTGTTTTAAAGGCTTCTTTACAGTGAAGTGATGTACTTTTCTGAACTCATCAGACGTTTCTGTTATATTATTTGCCTTTACCTGATTGGTCATTATATCCACATTACTGATGATTATGTATCAAAATATTGTGTAAATATTTTGTCAAAGCACCAGTTGTCAACTCTACAATATCGCTGCCATGTTGACATTGATGTATTTGGTGAAGAATTTTGTGATATTAAAATGATCGCCCAGCTCTAATTAATTGCACTTGATGCAGCACACTTTGAATATGTAAAAACAAACAAGAAATGTCTACTTTTTGTAAAGCATTACCTCAAACTAAACAAATCCCAAAACCTTGTTTCATTTGGCATTCTCTCTAATGTGGAATACAAAGTGAGTTTTCATTGGCCTCATTGGCAACATGGTGGCTCCAGTGGTTAGCACTGTGGCCTCACAGGTCCTGGGTTTGAATCCAGGTCGTTCCGGGCCTTTCTGTGTGGAGTTTGTATGTTCCTGTTTCTCCCACAATGAAAAAACATGTACTAGGTTCTCCAGTTAGGGCCCTTGATCAAGGCACTGGCTCAGATCTGGAGTTGGTCCCCGGGTGCTGTAAATGGCTGCCCACTGCTCCCTTGATGGATGGGTTAAATGCAGAGAATGAATTTTGCTACAAGTATGAGACAATAAAGTACCTTTATCTCTCATTTACTGTGCTATTCATGAAGTGTTTATAAAGTGCAGGAAATGAAACACTTGTGGCCCCAAACCATGTATGTACTCAGCTTAAAAGATGAGGTGCTGGCGAGGAAAGGTCTCTTGGTAAAGCTACCTCCAAATGGCCACTTTGACCTCGGCAGGCCTCGCGTCCTGTATGTTTGCACAGATGGCTTTGTTGTGTTTTTGCTGTGGTTTGTTGCTCATGGTAATTGCTTGACATATTTGTAGGCTGCTGCTAATCCAAACTAGTGATGCACAAACTATTAGAATTGGATCCATCCCACCCTCAAGTCATAAAAGCTTCCGCCATGTTATCTTTGGATAATTTGGTCCATGTGCATGATTTTTAATGTGGCATTCAGTGTTGTCAGTTTATACATGTATATTTTACACGCAATTGCAGGGTAATGTAAGTCAATGGAGGCCAAACGTCGTTGATTATCACAATAAAAAGCGAGTATGCGTCTGGATAACACGCCAATAATGACATACGAATGGCGTGGCATACATACTCCATTTCATGAGAACAGTCATTAATAGAAGCCAGCTTGTTTCACACTGCTAAAAAATGGTTTGTGTTTGATTATGGCTTCTCTACAGCTTTTGGAATTCAGAAAACAATTTTCAGTAATGACCTGCTGAATGAATTTGTCAGGGAACATTTCAAGCAATTATATCCTGATTGAAAATCACCCACATGTCAGTATTTGAAGGACATCAGCAACATAATAACTGATTGCTGTGGTCTTCCAGAAGGTTGATGGAATTATGTTCTTATTAAAGTGAAAAATGTAATTTGACAATTTCCTAAAATCTTCAAATTGGGGTTGTTTTCCAATCAACAATCCTGAATAGAATGTATTCACTGTACTATCACATTAGGCAATAAAAGCAGCAAATACGCACAATTAAGACACCAGAATATTTGATGGAAAAATAACATTGATAACTTGACTATTCCTATGATCTACTGAAATATGTTGACTCTATAATAAAACCAAAGTGCATCCCAACATACACAGTCAATGAATATTGGAAAATAGTCATTGTGTATTGGCATTGTGTATGTGTAAGCCAGAACCAGAGTAACATGACTAATGGCACAGTGACAAAACAATGACTAATGGAAAATATTCCCTACATAAGCCAGAACCAGATGAACATGCTAATACAAACTGTTGGAAAATGTATTTCTTTCTCTTTTTCTTTCCTTTTTCTTTGAGAAAAAACTGAGGACAAAACAATTCTCTTGCCTCTTGAAAAGACCTTCCTGAATATTCCCCTGAACAATTAACCAGCCCACAATTAATATTGAGGGCTGCGAAGTACACAGTAATTATCTCCAACAAATTGGGACAAATGAAGACCATTTTCCCCATAGGCTTTGTTTTAGGCCTGTAAAAATATTAGGTGTAGAAATGTGGTGGGTCCGGTCCATACACAGTGCCACAGTAACCGTATTATGTCTTTGTTCAGGAACCGTGAGCTGGCAAAGCTGGAGCTTATTGAGTCTGATGGTAACCACGTTTACAAGGCAGTCAAGTGTATTGGCCATTGTTGTGGAAAAGTGTCACTGTTATTTGTCCTTTTTTATTTTTTTATTTATTCCTAATGGCTTACTGACCTTGGTCTCTGAATGCCGAGTGATAAATATGAATTGTAGCAGCCCTGTCAAAGAGCACTTCACTGTGTTAGACTAACACACTTACAAGGTTGACGTTTTTTAAAGAGAGGATAGTTTAAGGTCACAATTTGAACACACTCAAAGTAGACTATTCTCAGAAACACATTCAATTATCTGTATCATCTAACACATACCCAGCACTAAGCCTGTAACAATTATTTTATAATGATATATAAATAATTATATTTTAACATAATCACTATTTCTTTATTTCACTGAAATTGATTGCTAACATAAGCGAAGATCCTAAGGGGTATGACTGTTCATTGTAATTTGTCAGTTTTATGTTTATTTAAGAGACAAGTACGATGTTTTATGGTAATAAATGGGCATGTTTACTTCATAGGTATTTGTTTTATTATATTATTTGGTCACATGACCGTGATAAAAACAAACCATGCATCCTGGGATTCATTCAAAACTTTAATTTGTTTGAAAAGGTTATACATAAATAAACATTTTTATTAAATTTGACTGAGAGAGACAATTATATTGTTAATCACAATTATTTCTGTGGCAATCAATTGTACAGGAACATTTGCAGTTGTTACAGCTCTACCAGGGCTCAACAGTAACGATTGCCCGGTTGCCCTTGGCAACCAGATTGAGTCAATAGGCAACCGTTTTGTGACCTCTGGTTTCCCCCTTTGGCAACCACCTGTTCAATATTTCTGTATTTTTTATTCTTAAAAACAAATCAAAACTTACAGAACTGAAGTCAATATTGTATTTGGTTGTCTCCGTAAAGTGTAAACACTGCATTTGTGCACAAAACAACATTTCAGCTGCCGTGCGACCGCTTTCCACACACGCGTGCGTTTGCCGTGATTAGATACAGGCAACATCTGAAAACATCTAAAAACCATGAAATAGCAACACAGATTTTTTTCATTACGGTGCTACATAAATGTCTGCCTGCTCTCTGATGCTCTGAAACAGACGTTATAGGCAACAGAAACATCGCAGCATGTCACACTAGTTAACACTGCTCAGTCCCTCCGGTATTTCGCGATGTCACTCCGGTTATTGTTTAAAATTGCGAGTTGCACCAAAGTTATGGCGATTGGTTGAAGTTGCGTGAATTGGCGCAATCGTGACATCGCAAAATGCTGGAGGGACTGAGGAGTGTTAACTAGCGTGACATGCTGCGATGGCAACAGAAACATCGCAGCATGTCACCCGCCAATTCACGCAACTTCAACCACACACACACACACACACACACACACACACACACACGGTGGATGCAGGATAAACTAGAGATGAGACGTACAGGATGAGCTAAATTGAGGACTGCTCCACTTGTTATTGAAAATACAATGATAAGTTAAAGTCTAATGAGTCCTTTATCAAACCGTATGAATGTGTGTCCCAGGATAGGAAATTAACTAAGACTGTAACAATCAACAAGCCACTGACAGACATGTTAAAATTTGATTTATTCAATAAATCATTATTTTCTGTCTTAAATCCACAAGCCATTATCATATTATACCAACATCTGCAGCATCCTGAGCCTTTTTGGTAAGGTTACTAGGAAAACTCAGCCTAGAGTCATTTTATTCTCCCTAAAACAAGTTTCCTTTTTATTTTTAAAGAACTACACAAAAAAATTGCAACTTTTTCTGTCTCCCGCAACTTTATTGCAACAAACGTACAAGAAAACATTGCAACTTTCATCACAGTTTTTTACAAAAAGCTTCCGCAACATCAAGCATTTTGGGGTGCAACAATCTCAAAAAAGGTCCGAAATCCTGGAGGGTCTGACTTGTAAAAACACTTGGCAGCAGGTAGCGTTAGCCTACCATTGGCAACCAAAAGCTGATGCCTGGTTGCCAAGCCAACAACCACTTTAAAAAGTTAGCGTTGAGCCCTTTCTACCCACCACCAATGTGATAACAAGCCATGCTGAATTTAAGTGTCCCGCCTCGTGAAATGCAGACCTCCTTTAAAGGGTCACTTTGTTTCTTTCAAATTGGACCCTGTTGTCACATGTCTGTGTCTCAGTGACTGATGGGAACATCAATGTTCTTCTGGTAATGGTCTGGTGTGTTTGGTAATAGCGACTCCGCAGATGTTTTTATGTTAAAGGGATCCTTTCCATAATGTTGTAAGACACTTAGATCAATAATCTGAGCATGTAAGTAGTAAAACAGCTCTTTTAGTGGACATAAATTAAAGGTGAGCAATTGCAGCTTGTTTCGCTGCGGCGATCATGCTTAACACCGGACCGGTTTTAAAGATTGTTATTCCCGTTGGTCGGTCACTTACACACAAAGACAGAGGACAATAATGTAGGGTTTGACAGAAAAATGAAGTTACCCTTTATTAAGAGAAGTGATTTTTCTCACAATGCCATGACATTTTTGTGCAAAAACAGAAATTTGTTGCTGCTTTTGTCATCAAGTTTTCTGAAATGACTTTGATTGGAGAGCCCATTTTTAAATAGCTGCTGACCTGATCAGCTCAGCAGGGATATAACATCACGTACAAGGGCACAAAATGTGTTTTTTTTCAGCTTTCTGAGCACGGCTACTGTACACTGAGAGTGGGACAGCTGTTCTTCGCAGGCTGTGGCATGAGGTTATTGGAGTGTGATAAATAGTCAATCATGATAAATTATATAGTTGTCGCAATGCTTGCATGCACAATACAATATACAACATACTGTATCTGCAGGAGATAAGAATTTGTTTCCAAGTGGGAGCGTGATGAGTCGGTTTAAATGCACTTAGTCTGCTCCACAGGGAGTTTGAGCTCTGTGGAAGCACTGAGGAATCCTGACCTCTGAGTTGAATTACTAAATCGAGATATGCTGGAAGAAGTCTGAAGATGTGTTTTGCTCGCTTAGTTACCCTCAAGGCTATTTCCTGTCACAGCTGCTCTGTACACTGACAGAGAAGGATAACCCCCTGGCAGATTGTTTTGGCCACTGGCCCACGCCTGCATTGAACTTTCAAGTTGGCAAGAGGTCAGCCTCTCTTTGTGTGACTGAAATCCACTCCTGTGAAGTTCTGTTCATGCATCTTTTTATGTTGGGCGCAGCAGACCTATAATGAAGTTGATAATATGCAACTATATCTTAACCGAAAGCAATACTTATAGAATCGCAATACAAATGAAATCGGCACCCATGGATTGTGAAAGAATTGAATCAGGACAAAAGCATATGGTCCCAGTCCAGTTTAATGCAAAACGGAAATGGTGAAGCGGCAGGTGGGATTGAGGGTTGCAGATGAGGAAGACCTTTAGGCTTTTTATTAGGGATGAGCCGATACTTGGCTGAAACGAGTATCCGGTACGGATAAAGCACTTTTGCCGAGTACAAGTATTATACGAGTAATGCGAGTCAATATCTGTACTCAGATTGAATAAAACTCCTCATTGACTGTGTCTGCGTTCTGTGATAGGCTAGTCACAGCGCCAGTCCCAGCGCCCCTCCCCTACACTATTCTGTGATAGGCCAGTCTCTGTGATAGGCTAGTCACAGCGCACATACAGATTCCTTCTGTTGTTGTCTGACCGGCCGCTCTGCTCAGTCACACACACTCAGAAAGAGAGAGGTGAACAGCTCTCCCTCAGTCTCTCAGTTCCGCGGGTCTTTTCCGTTAACATTTAGGGTTTCTTCAAGCTTCAGGTTTGTTTTTTACTTCAGTCGAACTAGTACTTAGTAACCAGTAGATTTCTGGTAAACGTGGGGTTAGTTCAGACATGGTGCTGGTAGACATGGTGATGGTAGACATGGTGCTGGTAGACATGGTGCTGGTAGACATGGTGCTGGTAGACATGGTGCTGGTAGACATGGTGATGGTAGACATGGTGCTGGTAGACATGGTGCTGGTAGACATGGTGCTGGTAGACATGGTGCTGGTAGACATGGTGATGGTAGACATGGTGCTGGTAGACATGGTGCTGGTAGACATGGTGCTGGTAGACATGGTGATGGTAGACGTGGTGATGGTAGACATGGTGATGGTAGACATGGTGCTGGTAGACATGGTGATGGTAGACATGGTGATGGTAGACATGGTGCTGGTAGACATGGTGCTGGTAGACATGGTGATGGTAGACATGGTGATGGTAGACATGGTGATGGTAGACATGGTAGACATGGTGCTGGTAGACATGGTGCTGGTAGGCATGGTGCTGGTAGGCATGGTGATGGTAGGCATGGTGATGGTAGACATGGTGCTGGTAGACATGGTGATGGTAGGCATGGTGATGGTAGGCATGGTGATGGTAGACATGGTGCTGGTAGAATGCGAGTCGCGTTGAGTCTCTGCCTGTCGGGTTTTTTTTTTTTAAACTGCCTGCCGGCTCTAACCAGTTTTGTTGAGTGTCTGAAACTTTCTTGCTGTATTTTATAAAAAAATAAATAAAAGGCAGTTGCGGTATAAATAAACAATATTACAAATTAAGATACACACACAAACACATTTCAACCCCCCCCTCCCTCCCTCTCTCTCTCTCTCTCTCTCTCTCTCTCTCTCTCTCTCTCTCTCTGTATCTCTTACTAACTCACAGACACACACTCACACACACCTGGTGTGGAAATAAAAAAAAAAAAAAAAAAAAAGATCACACTGATCATAAAAAATATTATTGAGTATGAAAACTCTTGTTCATTACATTTTACTTCATAATTGCAACCGCATTGTTGTATTCATTGTTGCAAAACTTGTTCTGTATATAGTTTGTTTGTTACCATGACAACACCACTGATCTGAAGCTCAATGCTGATGCTGTCATGGAAATAGTTTTCTAATCAGCAATAAATATAACAATTTCTGATCAACCCACATCAATTGCATGCTTAAAATTACAAACCGGCTAAAGCCCCGCCCATTTCAAGACAACCCGACCCACTTCCTGGTTAAATCCTGCCCACTTCCGGGTTAGGCCCCGCCCAGTCTGAGGACAGATACTGATGCAGATTATTCATGTGGTAAACAGATACAGATAATGCTGTACTCACTCATCCCTACTTTTTATATTTCATTGTCTTGTATGTCTCTGTATTGTCTTGCTGAAAAAACATTTGCCCTTTGGGGACAAAATGAAGTCAAGGTACTGGTAAAGGAAAAAAAGAGCTGAATGTTTCAAAATAAATGTGCGATTTGTTCCATCTCAGGCATCACAATCACTACGGAATATGTGTGCATGAGTCCTCGGCTAAAAAACCAAGGCAGAAAATCCCACGGTTGACCAGGACAGCTCCAGTTTTTGCTAATGACGCTGCACAGCCTGAAGCCTCCCCCAGATGGAATAACATAATGGAAGCCATCAATTTGTGTTATTGAAATAATTTCATATTTTAAATTATTCAATATACAGTCTCTTTTCGGTATGCAGGGAATGTTAAACAGAGCTTGTTTTACTTTGAATATAGCACACAAAGGCCTTCTTAACTACTGAATGTGTGAAGTAAATGTTACTCTGGGTTAAAGTCAGTCATTTACTGTTTAATGTTCAGTAGAAAGACTTGTTACTTGTTACTGCAAGGACACACACTCCAACCCTGTGCATAGATGACAATAAAAATAATTTTTTCTAAATATAACAATGAATTGTATTGAATTTTAGTTCATGTACCCAACTCCCACTTCCATGCAGTGGCACCATTTATAAACTGTGATATCAGGAAGCAGTTAACCCATGAAACAACTGTTCTGTACTGTAGTACTCCAATTTAGCATCTTCCTTTGTCCCACGTCTGAGGTTCCAATCACTTAAATTCACTTTGTGTTTTTCAGCGTTTTCCCTTTGTCACCTATCTTTAGACTGGCACATTCACGCCCTCCTATTGCCCCCGCGCCAATGAAGTAAATGAAAACTGATGACTAACTGATTAACGCATTCCCATCAAATACAAAATCAAACCTGAAGTCTGCCGGGATGCTGCCAACAGCCAACAGATTGAAAAGGTCACTTTTCCAAGAATGTAAAAGACGATGTTGAACATCAGGAGTAAAAAGCACTACTGAGTTTAACCTCAAGATGAACCAGTAAGTGTTAAAGCAAGTCTTCTGAGTGAATAATGTGATGGTGTTAAAATGCAGCTTACCCTCTCTGACACTGTGCTGATTCCACTCACTGAAAAGTATTTTTCACAGTTAGCACTAAATTGAGTGAAAAGAGCTTTTTTTTTTTTTCTTGAAGAGAAAATAATGAAAAGGCTTAAATATTTGAATGATCTATGTAACATCAAATACAACTTCATAGCAACATTCATGTTCAAGTTGTAAATAAATCTTCCTGATCTCAGAGTCAGACATCTCTGGTTCTAGTTCTTACCGGACCTCTGCAGTTTTCAATTGTTTTTATAAGCCTATTGCCTATATTTTTGTATTTCACCCTGCATGCAACTTGTTTTTTATCCTGTTAAAGGGAGTTAGTTGTGGGTTATTAATCGTTGTGTTATAAAGTTGCTACCCTGAGTGAGAAGGGTACCAGTTAACAGGGCTCTCGCTTGCAATTCACACGTGGATTACTCCGGCTGCAGCGCTCTCTGCGGCAATATATCGGTATTACAGTATATGGAAAAATACATATCATACGGGAAATTAATACCATTACACGGTATAGACCGAAATACCGCCCAGCACTATTAGACAGCCAATACCCAGCATTATAAGATCTTGATAGAAGCATGCTGCATGCTTATTGGCTCACTGACGTTCATGAGATTTACTGAAATTTGATATTGAATGACAAGGCGTTTTTCAAAAGTTGATACTAAGAAGGCAATTTAACTGAGACCTCAACATTCGCGTGCAATACCTGGCAGTTGAAGCACTTACAAACGGTATATTTTTACACCAGAGCGACTTTGACTTAAAAAACATTGTCTGTTGCTTTGACTCGCTCAGGGAACTGCTTGAGAAAGTGTCAACAGGATGAGAAGCTCTTCTCAGCTTTGTGTGTAATGCTCAGATGGGGGTATTTGTTATCTGTGGAAACCCTCAAACCACATGAGAAAACCGTCTAATTCACTCGCCCACTTTGAAGTGAAATGTTAATTTTTGCACAGCAAGCCTCTCTCAGCAGAATCAGAGATGGGCTGTGCTTCTATATGTATTCCAAATCAAGAAGGTGGGCTGGTAATGTGTCATCAATAATACAAACGCCCCTTGTTGCATTTGCTTGTCAGCCAACGGTCTTGCTGTGTGCACATGGTGGAAAGAAGCTGATTAATTCTGCTTCACTCACACGGAGTCATACTTTAACCTAGCTGGACTGAAGTTGACATGGAATATCAGTTAGTGTTTCAACTGGGTCAGGTTGTCCATTAAAGCTGCTGTAGGGTCCCTTTTCTTCTAAAGAACACAAAACGAGATACAGTGGAGTTCTGCTGCATCAACATTCTGTGTGTGTGTGTGTGTGTGTGTGTGTGTGTGTGTGTGTGTGTGTGTGTGTGTGTGTGTGCTTGGCATAGTTTCTAACCTTCTGAGCTGCAACATCTGACATGAGCACAAACAGGGTAAGCACCTCTCATATTGCTTAGCTCTTCAATAGACTTAACTTATTCAGACCTTCTGTTATATAATACGTGTCCAACTCAATTTTCTCCTCCCTGTGTGCTTCAACACTGAAGGACGCCTGCCTCTCAGCTCCAAACAGGGTGATAAAAAATATAGTTTTCACCTTGTGCATCTTTTTTGACGTAATCTTTCTGGGAACCTTTTACTCAACAACTCTATGGCCACTAACTTCAACTTTGACCTTTATTTTGTCCTCAGAGGACAATTGGTTTTACAGCAAGGCATACAAAACATGACAAAAATCTAGGGCTCAATCAGAATATACGACTATTCGGATATTCATTTGTTGGGTAGTTATTCTATTTAAAATTTTGGGTTTCGAATATTCATATTTTTTCTTTCTTTTTTTCAACATGGTAATAATGTTGACATGGATTCAACCTTTTGGAGAAACGTCACCTGACGTCACGCTGCAGTGTCCAATCATGTAACCTCCGATCAGACTTGTCGTTGTCTTTGGACAGTCCCAAACAGGAAACAGGAAAGATCCCTGCCTCCATTGCTGCCACGGCATTCTTAAAACACTATGAGGGTAAAAACAAGCACTGAACCGCCCGGGAGTTTAACAGCCGACTACTCGCTTTGTCTCTTTTCTTCCTCTCTTTCTCAATTAAATAAAGCTGCCTTCAGGCGCGGCCGGAAATGTGATGATCTATAAACGATCCAAAGTCTTCTTGTGCAAAATTTGGGACGGGGGGTTAATTAACACAACAGGACGTCACACAAATGAGCCATTTAAGTGACACATTCTTACCGCCGCACAACCCTTCGGGAGTACTGAACAGTATCCCCCATGGCTTCCACCACCGAAGCTTCAAATAGTCACTGTTGATTTGTACAGAAGCTTCAAAGCACAAAAAATGATATTTGGGACAGCCCTAAAAAAACATAGACATACGGTACAAAAGGAGATGGGGGAGGTGTCCTGAATACCAGTGGGCTAGAAGTCCAACAATAGTCACTAGTGACCGACTTTCACATTTTCTATTGTACAAAGCACAGCATCAGTAATGTCATAAACGAGCCCGGCAGAATGACCAAACACATACCAGTACACACTATCAAGTTGAATACATGATCACCATCTCTGCCATCATAACACAGTTGAGAGGAATAGCAAAGGTCAACCATAATAATTTTAAAAAGTGCATTTATAGTGTTTCTGATGCATGAGTCTCCTCTCAGACCACATGTTAACAATTCTTGTAGGGCTGTTTTTTCCATATGGCGTCATGTTTATTATATACGGATGTCTAATTGCAGATAATTACTGTCCATGTAAAATGCGCATGAGTGTCATCATTTTGTTCAATTTATTCAGCATATGGAATACACCAGGAGGTCCATTTAGTAGCTGTTCTGGTGCTTTCAATCATATTACATGATTTCCCTCAGAAGACAGAGTGAACTCAGTTGTCATTGCAATACAGATGTCCACATTTTAATTTTAACATTAAAATGTTAAGGACTTCTCATACACATCGGTAGTGGACTTGCTTTGTGAGAGCCTTGAATGCACTGAAAGTGCATCCAATAGCGTTTCTGCATCCCCACCAGGGAACAAAAGGTCAGCATAAGTAATGAGCCGATTTAGAAAATACATAAAAGAAGATCCATGGTATGAAAAATAAGTTATGTAATAAAATATTATAAAAGTACAACATTCCTCATGAGCTGCTCAACAGTTCACATTGGTGTATTTTAAGCACACATACATAATCCCATTGTCATTTAAATGCTGTAAGAAGCCTAATGTACCATGAAGGATGGGCTATTTAAAAAATACACAACCTAGGAGTCACAAAGTCTTGGCTTGTTATTTTGAGCAACCTATTTTCTCAAATGTCTAAAAGCTGATGCATTTTGTCAATGTGCAGTTTCTCTGTGTAGGTCAGGACACTGCAGGTTTTAAAATGCACTTGTGAGCATGTAGCCTCAGTACAGAGAATCATACGTCTGCCCAGTGCAGGCAGAGTCCTGCCCCTCAGGAAGTGGGGTGGGTCGGAGCCAGCCTGGTGCTATCTGAGTGTCCCATGTCTCTTATCTACCACTTCCAGCATGTTATGTACTGGATGTGTGCTGCTGCCTGCGTGATGCAGCTTTCTTATCAGGAAACTCTTGACTCTTTAGAGTAGTGCTGCACAATTTAGCACAATTTTATCGAAATCACAATATGGACTAGTGCAATATCCAAATCGCAATATCTGTTAAATACACACACACACACACACACACACACACACACACACACACACACACACATACACTAGTATCCTACAAAAAAAAATCCCTTTTTGATACTGATCCTCTCATAAAGCACACTTAATTCAATTTTGTTTTAATATTTTTCCAATGAAAATCAGACAAAAAAATGATCATTCCCTCCAATATTGTGAATCTGTTTAGAGTATGTATATATTAGTGTGTATATTTTAGTGTGTATATATTGTTTGTTTGTTTGTTTGTTTGTTTGTTTTGAATGTGGAAGCACATTGTGAGCAACTATGCTCCAAAGGAATATTCCTCGTATGTGTCTTCATACCTGGTCAATAAAGCTGATTCTGATTCTGATATCAGTCAAAATAATGGCAAGTAGAGATTTTTGGTAACACTTTACTTGAAGGTATTTACGTAACAGTGACATGACACTGAACCCTAACCATGTCTTGTCATGACAAAACCGAATGACACTTACTAAAAGAAGCATTATGTCATAAACGTTTATGTAGTTCTCTCATATCATACAGCCCTACTTTAGAGCCCAGGGAAGAAAACAGTTCAAGATATTTGGGACACTTTTTTTAAATTAATATTATTGCATATACACCCCCACACACACACACACACACACACACACACACACACTTCTTTCCCCTTCGTAGCTGCACCTGGAGCAATGGGAGGAATTGATTCAAGTGTGATGGGACTTGTTTAATCACTCTGTTTCCTGGGCATATTTCTCGGATTTACTTTATTAAATGTCTTATATTGGATTTGCTAAATTAGTATTAAACCTGATATGATCCTCCTGTTGGAATTTAATCCAATTTTCTGCGGCAACTTTTTTTTTTTTTTGTAATTACAATTTTCCCTCCGTTGTCTGCTGCAGCCCTATAGCCTTGAGGAGTACGTGCTTAGGGGGTATTTTGGGGCGCTTTGTGTTGCCTTGGAGACCATAAGCTGGGTTCATGTTTTGGCCCTGTAAATCCCTTCAAATCCTATTTTTCATATTGGACCATGTACATAACTAAACTTGACTTACAAGGCCTGTTCTTGGAGTTTGTTTCGGAGTCGACTTTCTGCCGAGCTGTCATCTAGACTTTATCTAAGAAGATTAATCCAGTAGACCTCTCTCCTTCATAACAAGTAAGCTTTTCTTTGCCAGAATATCTTAATTATGATTTTTTTGGGTGATTGGCTTACACTAATGAGGAGGAACAGGGTGAATTCATTCCAGCTGAATGGTGCTTGTGATCTTTTGCAATTTTCTTTCTTAGTTTTTTTCCAACATGCAGTTATTACAGGGACAATTAATACAGCATAAACTGAAGCTTTTCATAGAAGGGTTCATTGCCTGCTTGCCCACCTGCTGCAGACTAAAGTAATTACTCTCATGACATTTATTCAACTAACAGTGTGCAAAATTAACTTTTGGAAAAAATTGCCACATCTTGGCTATCTGATTAGCCTGAGGTGAATGTGTGCGCCAGCGTGTGTTTGTTTGTGTGTTTGTGTGTGTCGGCCTGCTAAACTCCGACATGCAGACGGCACAGGAGAAGAAAATGTAGCTGCAGCTTCACCAAAATGAATAAGAAAAAACTGAACTATTTTGGTGGAAACATTTACCCTCCATGTGACTGACAGCTCTCTGAGATTTACGTTGCATTGAAAACCCAGACCCTGACTACTACTGATTACAATAATCATATTATTAGTGAAATTATTAGTAAGATTTCACACAATACTCCTCTTTTCCCATTCTATTATATGAAGAAAAAGTCATTGCTTGAAGGCAGATCAAAGTGGCATTTGTTTATTTATGTATTCTCTTACATTATTCAGCATAATATTAGGCCGGATGCCAGCTGAATTTAGCCCCGCCCACAACATTTAAGGTCGGGAAGTCGGACCAATCAAATTGTCAGGTTTTGCTATTTTCACGTTACTGCTATTAAGCGCCAACTGTTGTTGTGGATGTAATAATAATTTATACTGTTTATTGATTCCCAGTGGGGAAATTACAAGTTATACTCCATTTGTTGGTGATCATTACACACAGGCCAGAAATATACACACATGCTCAGGACCTAATGTACAAATGGAGAGGTGTCTGCCAGTGCTGGACCAGCGCCCTGTGGTACGGTGTCTTGCTCAAGGGCACCTGGCAGTGCCCAGGAGGTGAACTGGCATCTCTCCAGCTACCAATCCACACTGTACTTTGGTCCGTATTGGGACTTGAACCAGCAATCTACCGGTTCCCAAC
This sequence comes from Percina caprodes, assembly GCA_013375575.1. Lineage (NCBI taxonomy): Eukaryota > Metazoa > Chordata > Actinopteri > Perciformes > Percidae > Percina > Percina caprodes. Next base: position 820,483 of record JABXJD010000102.1, read on the forward strand.
CCTACACCCTACAGACTGAGCTACTGTCACCCCGAAAAATTTAAAAATGTGCGCATGCATTAATGATCGGCAGGAAATAGCAAAGAATCTTGCATACAGTTCTCGCTCAGCTCTTTTTTAATGCAAGCCCTTCCAAATGTATTACTCTTGACCCTTTATATCTATCATTGAATGTTGTTTCCTACAAACTCCTCAGGGCCTTCATGATTACCACTCAGTACTACACGGAAACACATAATGGAAAATGGTGGCCCTCATTTATCAAGTGAGTTTAGTACAACCACTTTAATCTTGAAAGGACTGTGTCCTTTAAAGTACTCATTAACTGACGTCTCGATTCTAAAATGTCCTGTTGGGAAGAAACGTTGCGGGACTGCATAAAGACAAAGGAGATAGAGCTTTCTAGTGACTTGGATTTGTGCGTTTTGATTTCAGATTTGCCAGAAAAAGCATTTCATTGACTTTTGTTCCCTTCAACATTTTTTTTAAGAGTGATTGATTGTTTGCTTTCTTTAAACTATTAATAAACCCTGACAGCTCACAAATCTCCATAGCTGACACTGTGCTATAAATTTAATAGCTTATATGAGGAAAAATGCTTTATAGTATTGGACAGAAGGCCCAGTTTATTGTGCTTAAACAAAAAGCATTTGTCATGTGCGACCAGTGTAAAGAGCTGAGTCAGCACCTCAGTCATCAAGCACACGCTAACAAAATAACTGTACTTGAATGTATTGTCAGGTTATATTTTTTTTGTCTGGTTGTTTTTTTATGCAAACCTTTCCTGCCTGTGCCCTCTGTTCGTTTGTCTTGTCTGATCTTCACACTTTGTGAACACTTTGTAAATAAATGTACACCGGAATGACAGGGGACCTACAAATAAACTTATAGTATATAGTTGGTGAAGTTGTAGGTTTAGGCTTCTTCCACTTGGCAGTCTTAAGGCCAGTTTATGCTTCTGCGTTAAATCGTTGCCGTGGGTGTGTATGTAGGTACGTGCAGATACCGACTCTACACCGGACCCTTCGGCGTAGCCTAACATGCACCTCTCAAAAAATGTAACTACATGTTGCGGCGATGCAGACAGCATCACAGCTGTGACTGGTGAAAGGTTACCTTCCCTTTCTCTGCTTTGCCTGCCCAGAGAAAAGGTACTCTTTACAAATAGATGTTATTTTGTATGAAGGGCGGGGGTAGGAATCACCAGAGGCCTTACGATACAATATTATCACGGGACTAATGTTATAATACAATATTTTCAAGGGACTTATGTCGTGATACGGTATTATCACGGGACTTATGTCACAATACGATATTATTGCTGTGCTAAGTACTGTGATATTCTGCGATATATGGCAATGATTTTTTTTTATTTAAACGCGGTGCATTCCTGATTTCTTTGTCTGATGCCGCCATCTTTATTCTACCAACTTCCTTGAGCAAGCTGACAGTCACCCCTTTGGACCTTTGGGGACAAAACAAACTCAACTGCAACATCTAGTGGACTAATGAAACAATGCTTGTATTATTCTAGTCCCAAAAAGTTAAATTCACATGTGCAATTTATATAATAAAAGACTGATACAGTATTGCCACAGAAAATATTGCGATGCTATGCTACATTGTTTTCTCCCCCCACACATAGGGTGAGTTTTGTAAATGAGAACAAAATAATGTTCAGTGGTTCAACCAAAGGAGAACTGAAAGGGCAACAGTTGAACAAGCAGAGAAGAAAGGAGCAGTCATTGGTAAAACAACTGTATAGATTGTATTAAATTGCTTCATCAGCGCAGAGAGTCGACTTGCCGCATTGCTTTTTCATCTCTAAAAGCTTGAACCTAATGTTGTCTTCTTTCTGATATCTTCCCTCCCACAGAAGATGCAGCACTAATGAGCACCCGTCTGCCTTTAGATGAGTGAAGCACAACAAAGAAACCCAAACATCAACAGACAACAGTAACAGTAAGGCTCCATATCCGCTGTCTGTTGAGATATCATTCTATACTATTATTAATATTATTAAATAGTTATACCCCCTATTTCAAATCCCCCTCAGCCGAGATCTTCCCAATGCACATGCACCTACTTATTGTTGAGTGAATTTTGTTGAGTGAGGTTTTTTTTTTGATTATGGGAGCAGCCACAGAGAGCTCTGATGCCGTATTGAGCTGTGTATGTTCTTTGTCAGGGTCTCTTTGCTTTGTAATATAACGTTCACAGGAGTGGGGTGACATTTTGAGGCCATCCTGCTTATCTTCTTAGCACATATATGTATGACTGGCAGTGACATTGCTTCTCTCTACTTTAAAGAGCAGCATTGTAATTCATACAGTTCCGGTTAATATCACGGCATAGGATAGACACTTTAATACTTGTGTCCACGGGTTCTCAAACATTTGTTAAACCATAAAATCCCTTCATAGTGATTTTGTTTTCATCATGGCACCGCTTCCAGTACATTCCCCCCCCCACATACACACACACACATCTTATGTCACATATATGATGTATATGAATTCATTCAGTGAAGTAATATTGGCCTATTCTTATTCGGAACTGAAATTGTGAACTAGAAGGGCACTCGAGAGTGCAGACCTCCACCAAGGCCGATGGTCCAGTTTTCTATGGTATGCAAATATGCAAGCTCAACTATGCATGCAACACATTGTCCCTCCCAGCGTGCCAAGATATGGCGCTTGATCAGGTGCCTTTGTGATTTATTACTTAGGCATAAAGTCTCCTTTAGTGTCTCAGTCAGAAGCAGCCCTTTGGCGTCCTTTTTCGACACGCTTAGTTGGAACTCTTAGCGTCACTCTTTGACGCTCTGGGACAGGATCTGTTTGGTGTCATTAGGTGGGTGTTACGCCCCCAGGCTAGAGCTGCATAGGACACAACACGAAAAGGCCCTATCTTCCAATTATTAACAATAATTTGTTTGAATATCAGAAAAACTGTTTTTTTTACATTAAACAGACAATCTATAGATAACATATATACATATATTATTCAAGGCTTCAGGGTGGCCTACCACCATAATAACAAACAAAACAATCAAAATCTATAGATAACATATATAGATACATTATTCAAGGCTTCAGGGTGGCCTACCACCATAATAACAAACAACTTGATCCTGTCTAAGCGATAAGAATATGACTTGGCTCCCTAACTAAATAAACAGGAGAAAACAAGATTACCACACCTAGCAGTCCACCCTTACTGTTCAAAAGAAAGCGATCCTAATCTGAAACAAGGTTGACCAAAAGCAGAAGTGTGGCCAGTTGGGAGGATGAAGAGGATGAGGGATGCCTGCTGTCTGCAGGTTTGGGCATTTAAAGACTATTTGTCCATTTTTTATTTCTAAAGAAACACAACAATGTATAAAAGGCTCCATTACCTTGTAGCTCACGATATGGCCCCATATCTGCCGTTTTTATAAAAATAGGCTAACGATTGTGTCATAACACAATGTTCAGAAGTAAAACATGCTTGTATTCAGCTTTCAAGGACAGCAAGCATTCACACATTATGAATTCACTCTGTTTTTCATTAACCTCTCTTAGTCCTTTGAAATATTCAAAATCTATGGCATGCTAAAGAGGTGCTTTGTCTTGAGTTGTCTCTCGGGGTTCAATAGCATAAATACTGCATTGTGCAGCTTTTCCCTGCAGATGATGAATTCTGGTGTTGGACAGCTAGCTTCCCCTGTCCACACAAAGCCATGAGTAGCTTTTACTGTCTGCTCACGTTTTGTTGTATCACACTGCGTTGACCACTGCGATGTATCACAATTTCTTAGAGCTCTGTTTACGATGACAAATCTTTCCATCGCTTGCTTTGACAGTTAGTACTTCTGACTGCTGTCAGTGCTTTGCATTAATATGACAACTAGCAAACTATGAGCTGTTTTCACTAGTTTTAGCTGTTTTTCATATAGAGGTTTTGGTGTTATTGCTCATTTCTTTTAAATTGACTGTACATGTCAACATACATGTAATATAAAAAAGTAGTGAATGTAAATGTTGCGTTGTTTTTTGACGCGGTAAAACAGTAGGGCTGAAACAATTCTTCAAGTAACTTGAATAATTTCATTACTAAAAATTCTCGATGCAGAATTCTTTGCTCTGTATACTTCGTCCACAGCAATCCCACCAATCAGTCCCAAAATATCCCAGTTAGAGTGTAAGTGCTGTAGATATTCTTAGTAAGTCTTTACATCCATTCGCCGAAAAAACCAAGCAGGCCTGCCTTGTTTCTTCAAAGGTCGCCATTTTCAGCTTGTAGCTTGCTAGCTTGAAGTTTGTTGTTGTTTCCCAAAACGAAGGGAGTTTGAGAACGGCAACACACAGAGAGCCAAAGTGTACCTCTGTTTATCCAGAATATACAGTATATGCATAGACAAGCTGTATAATGTAGATATCGAATGTGATGCACCTGGGCAATAGCAGTTAAAATATATGGACGTGCTCTGTTTAACACTCATAGTACGACATTATCTTCACTACAGATCGATGAGTAGGTGACGAAATTTCTGATAAAAAGGAAAACATCACATATCACACACCCTTTACAGCCAGACTCCCTACTCGTTGTGTCCTAGTTCATTGTGACATGCTTTTATTTGATAAAAAGTCCAGACGACATGATACTGGGTGTCTTTTTCAATTTAAAGTTTTTTTTTTTATAGAGGTGCTGTGGGGACAAAGAATGATAAAGAGGCAGAATAAAGGAGAGCTGGGCTCTTTGAGGCTTTGGTTTTTTCTTGCATTGAGAATGGCAGTGAACGGCAGTTAGAAGAAAATGTGATCAAAGTTTTATTTATTATTTTTTTGGCAAGACTTCACAAGAGTAGTGTTGCTTGCTTACCATTTAAACAAGCACCGTTTGTATGGTTGCAGCAGGTCTTTTGTCATGTCGGTCACATCTGAGATTCTGTGGACCATTTGGCTTGAGTATCGGCTGCCTTGTCTGCTCCTTATACATTTGTATTTGAAGTTTCAGAGTAAGCATGATCTGCAAAAGGGTTTGTATGTATAGTTTGGAAATAGAGCTTGCCAGTGTCGTCAGTACAAAACATGTGAAAGAGTTGCTGACAGTGAGGTATGGCCTCGTATAAATGACTTTGGCCAGATTTTATGTTGGAGCTAGGGAATGTCTTATCCTGCAGAAACAGGAGTGTAGATTAGAAGTAAATTATCGAGGTAGATTTGGGTCATAAATGGGCCATTGAAATCTTTCTTTAAGATTTATGAGAGTGTTCCATCAGCTAAAGGAGCATTTATATTCCCCATGAAACATGTCTGCAATCCTGAGGCATTGGTAAATGTAATGGGTAGCTGCTATCATGCACTGTATTACACAGGATTGCGTTCTGTCTTACTGGTACTAAGATTTTCTTTCTTCCTTTTCTTGCAAAAAAATAACATTATTTACACTTTTAAAAACTCGTTTTAGTTAGAGAGTCAAAGAGGGTTTTAAAGGATGTATTCTATATTAAAGAAGACATTATTTAGAAATAAGTAGCTCTGCCCTTGACTAAATACATTCTTAGTCCAGAAGTGGTGTTGATGCAGTGTAATGTGGACTTGGACCATTCTGCACCGATTCAGTGACGGACCATAATCGATACTACTGCTGTTACATGTTGATTTTTGCGACTTTTTTGTTTTTGCCGTTTTGTCGGTTGCCTGCTGTGTTCAGCTCCACCTCATTTGTGTCTTTTTTTTAAGAGCAGATACAATACAAAAGTGGAGTTCATATACATCTGACTGCTTGAATTGGTCGATGAAAACCATGTGTAATAATATATAATAATAATAATGAGGGGTCACGCATTTTGATGCACTGTGATATCAAATCTATTTGAATTGCTGACAGAATAATCATAATTGAATTGTGAGACCAGTGAAGACTCAAACCCCTGTAGTCACTCAGGATTTTGTTCACTAATATTAGTTGATGACAGATCTGTAAAACTGAGTTTCTTCACAAAGAATCATGCAAATCAAGCATCACTTTAAATCATTTGTTTACCAGAGTGTTGCTTATACGTTTCATGGAAATAAGTCATTTAGCATGAAAAATAATTAAAAATGGACTAATCGCCTGAAGAAATCTTAGTCGACTAAGACCAAAACAACCCATTATTTGACTAATTGACTAAAAGGGGGCAGCCATAGATCTATAAGTGTTGGTTTTGAGAAGGCAGTGGCCATACGTGTTTCTGTCTAGGATGCAGTGAAATGATCCATTAATTATGGCTGCAGATGAAGGCTGCAGAGGAAGTGCTTATCCACACTGTGGAGAAGCGGCCGTGCCCGTCCGGATATGCCGTGCTCGGTCAGCTGTTTCCTCACCTCAGGAATTCACAACCAAACTTCTCCTTCAGATCCTATGGTTAATAAAGAGAAAATCTACTTGTACCCAAGTCAGTGATGCACTACTTTATAAAATGGAAACCTTTCATGTTGACTGCTGGTGTTAAAACCTAGTGGCAAGTTCCATATTTTGCTTTTAAAATAGTTCAATATCTCTTTATTCTTTGGCTGATTAACTTCAGTAAACACAATTTTTCTAATGAAAGCATTCCAATGTCATCCATATACTCCCTGCTTAGTAGTGCCAGTAATATTCGTTAAAGGAACATTTCTGGAAATATGCATTTTTTTGCTTATTTAAGTGTGAGATGAAAAGGTCGATATCAATCGCGGGTCTGTGCAGAGTGTATGGGGTTAGTCGTGGTGAGCCATAAATTATATTTTCATATGTATATATATATATATATATATATATAGTCATTGGAATATGAACATGTGCAATGAACACATGACAAAAGCCTGCTTGAAATGGCATGAATAAGGAAAATCATTTCATGTAGGGATAGGTACTGAAATCTTGGAGGAGAGTTATACTTAGTAAACGGAATACGACAATTTTTCTACCACATGGCATTGTTTTATCATTGATTACATGCCACTTTGCAACACAGTAACACAACAGATACCTTATTTATTGATATTGATTGATTTCAATATCGATCGATCCAACACCACAGATTCTTTTGTACCTTAAAATAATGTTTCCAAAATCGTTTCAGTGGTTCGTTAACTCGTTGGAATGAAACATAAGAATATTGGTAATGGTAACGGTAATGGACAGTTCCCCTTCCAACCTGTAGGGGGGGCCAAAGAGGAACAGTGCTTTGGTGCCTACTGTAAAGGTGCTGGTTGACAAGTAGCTAATGCTAATGCTAGGTCTATAATGTTAGCTAATTCTTGGTGGGTAACATAAGATTAGGACATCGTTCAACACGCTCAGTTATTTTTAGTATGATTGTTTTGACCACGGTTAACAACTCTGGGCTAACCCAACAATTTAGATAGACGACTAATCTAATGGTAATTTAGCTAGCTAGCACACCCCTGTTTTCTGCCTCACTCTCCCGGGGACACATCCACAGTCAGCCCCCAGCCAGTTAGCAACCATCCACTATCATTACAGCCCCGACCCGGGGACACATCCACAGTCAGCCCCCAGCCAGCTAGCAACCATCCACTATCATTACAGCCCTGACCCGGGGACGCATCCACAGTCAGCCCCCAGCCAGCTAGCAACCATCCACTATCATTACAGCCCTGACCCGGGGACACATCCACAGTCAGCCCCCAGCCAGCTAGCAACTATTGACTGTTATTACAGCAATCCAAACCCGGTCAGCACTTAACTTTGTTGCTAAGGAAGCTAACGGCAGTTTACTGAATCGTCGGGAAACAGACCCAGACACCCGAGTCAGAACAGCTGCCATTTGTAATGCTACACCGCCGTTAACGTTATCGGTGCCGGCTAAATATATTTTTCTTTATTAAGTTACCTATATTAAGGCTTAACGTTAACATTTTGATGCACTTGTCTTTTGGACGAGTACATTTACATTTCACTTGTACATGCACAACAGTCACTTGTCCGGGTAAAGATTTCTCATTTCTTTTGTGTTTTGCTAATACAAATAACAAACCGTTGAAAGCATCAAAACACAATCAACATTTATACAATTCAGTTGAAACAAATGTGTCCCAAGAATAGATTTGCCCTTCATCTCTAGACTCCATAATACAAAGTAATACTTTGCACGCCAGTGTGCAGTGTATCATCAGAGCTAGTGGGGACTTGAACTTGTTCGATACCTATGAATAATTTTGTTGACATAACAATGAATTTTGAAGAAAAAAAGTCTTTGCTCAGAGATCAAGTTGGTCTGATGAAAAAAGCAGCTTCAATTATAGTAACGCGTCATATGTTTCGTCAGTAACGGTAACGGCGTTATTAAGTTGGGAAGAGTACTCGTTACTGAAAAAAGTAACGGTGTCAGTAACGCCGTTATTCCCATCACTGATGCTGCTGTTAGCGCACGAGTTAGGCTCTCAGAAAAATACAGCAAAGTGTTGGGGATTCCTGGCCTTCATGTTGAAACGTATCAGAGAGAGTAACAGGTATGGAAACACTATGAAAACTCTCTCTCTCTCTCTCTCTCTCTCTCTCAAGCAGTTTACAATAATTCATAGCCTACATGTCATATTTTAAATATATAGGTGTCACATATATACTATACTTTACTGATCGCGATACAACTATATTACAAAACAATTACATTACACAACAGTTACAGTTTTTGTGTAATATAATTACTATATAATACTATAGTGGTCCTGAGTCCTGAGTCCCTCAGGCTCTGGCAGGCAGATCCATATTTAGCTGCCAGTAGAGCTGCTGTCCCTGCTCCTAGGAGAACTTCCAGCTTCTTTTCTGGTGTTAACTTTGGGAAGTTTTATTTTTTGGGCTCTTAGTCTTAATCTCTTAGTGAAGATACTTTTTTACAGTGGAGGAGGAAGTGCATCTCTGTCTGACCCAGTTGGTGGTCACTGAGCCTGCATTTAGTCAGGATCCCTCAGCCTGTTTCTGTATGTTTAGCAGTAATGTGAAACGTCCCATCTCTTGTCTTACATCTACTCTGTCTCAACATCAGCTGCACTACACTGAGATGATGTCAGATGGGGACCAAGGAGGTGGGTGCGCTCAAGCCACACACTGGGCATGTAATCGTCAATCTTGATTGTATAAATCACGCTCACAGGCGCATGGGCACAGCACTTAGGAAACTGAGTGCTGAGTGTAAAAGTCAGGGTAAACTCACTGCCAGGAATTATTACAGGGGGGGCCATGCTAAATAAACCAGGGGCATTGGATCAAATGAAGGAAGACATATGGGCAGCTCTCCTCCACTCCATGTCTAGTGATTATCACACACACACTAGGTGTTACCCAGCCTGGTGTTGGTACAGGAGAGTAGAGGAGAATGGGGGGAAAAAGCCAGAGAGCCATTGGCTGCACACAGGAAACTTTTTATCATCCCTATGTATCACTGGATGTCCAGTGACAGCCTGCTCAAACACATGCAGCATGGAGGCACCCAGAATGCCAACAATTTCCTCAACTCGGTCATATGGGCCCGATGTCCAAAAACAGTCTGTGTGGGGGGAAAAGCAGAGTTGAGACTGCAGCCAGTATGGCTATTTCTATTGGCAATGAGGGGGCCTCTGCCATACTGACTGTGCTGGAGAAATTGTGGCTTCAGAGCACAGTTGTGACTATCGATGTAGGATGACGACATGGTTAGGATCTCAGAAGCCGTTTTCTCAAAATTAGTTTTTCCCACTTCTGTAGCACCTACGTACACCAAACTGTACAGTCATATTCCTATATTTAGAAGGTTTTTACATTTGTTGATATGGCATTCTTAGCCTGATTTATATGACATGTTATGCCTACAAATAGGGCGGAAATCCAGCAGTATTTTCTGATTAACTGGGTAACAAAAGGAGATATTCATAAACCCCTCTGTAAATATATTTTCATTTAATATATCAACAAAATGCAAAAATAATTTTGAACCTTATTTTTTTCAATGGTCAGATTCTTTGCTTCTATATATGCAAATTAGCACATATTTAATGAGATATAGCCTAATTTGCATATTTAAATATCAAATTACAGAAAACCTGCAATACATTTCTTTCTCATATTCATGTAAGTAATCAACTGGTAAAGTTTCATGGTGATATCTGTAAGTTCAATATTTTGCCCTATTCACCTATGGTTCAAGCCCTGTATATTAATTGTTTTTTGGTGGCAGATTCTCTGGATTCTTTGGGGATTGCTTTCATGATTGAGGCATTATTAAGCCATTTTAGCCTTTGATTGTGATTAGTAACAAGACAAATATACTTGAATCATAGTCTAATGGACATGTGTGATTATCATTAAAAAAAAAAAAATTACTTTTGCTAAAGCCTTAAGCCTGTAATTACTTTGTTATCATTTAGCATTGTCACAGATTCAGTCGTTAATGACCATCATCAAGAAGAACTAAAATGTGTCAGTTCAGACTGGAGCTCAGAGTGCCATAAATCTGAGTGACAACTTCACTGTCCGGTCCAACTGGGAATATTTTTAGCCTTAGTGCACTTTCAGCTCAGTTACTTGGGTTTTTTTCTGATATGCCTCACATATATGGAAGATTAAAGAATATACTGAATACATGTAATTATAAACATTAAGTGAAAGGATATAACATTATCTAGAGTTACAAAATGTAAAGGTTTGCACCACTTTTGTCGCTTACTAACTACCATCAAACAATCATGTGTATAGCATCTGTTCTTACACAGATATCCCAGCAGTTTAACATGTCAGATGCACGTCATTCAAAAGATACTTTTATACCTCCTGATCCTGCCCATCTGAAGGATGCACTAAAGCGCTGTTATCTTTGCACGTCACATATCAAGAGGAGATGCATCATTTACCAAGAAATATCAGGGAGCTGCAGTCACAAACATTTGAGGCAGACGTGCAATATTGCCACACACCTGCCACCACAAACCGATTCACCACCTCCTGTATCAGCAAGCAGCGTTCACATATGTCACAACCTTTTCTTTCCCCGTGGAATACCACACGCATTTCTCAAGCAATATGTTTTGACTTTTGAAATCACAAGGGGAACAGTATGTGTCAAATATGTTTCTTCAGACAGCATGAAATGTCCTTCACTTGTGGGCCCTCTTAGTTTGGACTGTACAGCCAAACCACTGCTAACTTCATTTTCTCCCACCATAACTTTCCATGCTCTAGAAGCTTTTCAACATTTTTTCAAAGTGAGGTGGCAGAATGTTCCCCCTTCTCTTCTCCAAAACATCTGGTTTAGCCATTACTGTTTTTAGACTGTTTTACAAGCATGTGCAGATTTTTAGTCCCTGGCCTGCAGTACAGGAATATTTTTTATAATATTAAATATAATGCACAGTCAGATGTTTAACTGTGCCCCCTGTGCACTGCAGTGATTTTGTGTGTGTGTGTGTGTGTGTGTGTGTGTGTGTGTGTGTGTGTGTGTGTGTGTGTGTGTGTGAGAGATCTTTTTGGTGGGCTGCCATGAACAGAATACATTGGATTCAACAAGCCTTTTCAGTTTTAGGTTCCCCTTCTTATGTCACATGCAGGCACATTACAATAAACGTGGTGCATCAAATTGAGTGTTTCACACAGAGAATGAATACAGGTATATTGAGACAGACACTATGAGATTTTTGAACATGAAAGCATGTAAACATGTTCTAGCAGAAACCCAAAAATACAAGTATCAACCTAAAAACTGAGCATAACATGTCTCCTTTACGAATAATCTAGTTCACCACTGGAGTGATTTCGGCAGAACCTGGAGGGATGAAGCATCGTTCAACTTCCACCGTTTAAAGATAAGCTAATGGACTTAAAAGAGGCGCCTTGAGAAAAGGTCAGAATTTGTAACTCAAACATTGTATAACTTGTATCCAATTTTATGTAATTTGGACGGTTAGTCAATTTGAGTTTTCTGTTGACATTTAGCACTAATTATCCTCAAGGGTTTGATACTTACATAACTGAAAGATATACACATAGTTCTTTAAAGTGGTTTCTCCTAGAAATGACTTTTTGTCCTTTTAACAATGAAGTAAATGTGCTTATTGTTAGCAATCAAGGTTGGTAAAAAATAGTGGTATGGTTCAACACTCTCTAAGAATATGGCCTTGTTAGAGAAGAGAACTCACTACACTGAGTCTTGTCTTGTATAAATGTCCAAAGTACAGGTTTGCTTATCACACCATAGTAATATCTTTTGTATCTGTGAATTACTAAAGTAAATCTGGTATATATACACATCCGAAATGCAATGCAAATACCTCTAGCAACATGTATCACACACATTCAGGACTCTGGTGACCATCAATTATGTCAGCTAAAATGACAACTGTTGCCTGCACATTATCTCAGTTGTAAAGAAAGGAAAGTTGGCAAGGAAACATCACAAAGTATTGGCATTTGATAGGGTGGAGCATTTGTTGTGAGTAGACCTGTTGGCCTCTAAATCTATTCAATCTGAAATGCCTCCCATCTTTCTCTTCTATTGACTTATGTGAAATGTGGGCGGATGTGAAGCAAAGATGATGTGAATTCAGACCTTGATTTATCTGGTGGACTATAAGTCAAGGAAAAACAACAGATAGAGGTTTTCTGTGAATACATAAAGATGTCTGTATGGCTCCTTGTAGAAAATGTCTCTATAGAATGCCAAGAGAAACCTGGCCAAGGCTGTGGTAACTTTATAGGAAGAAAGACTTATCTGTATGTTTTGGATCTAACGTCAGTCATCCTGTGCTTGTGCAATGACATGTTTGGTAAACATTGTCATATCTATAAAGCAAAGTGACATTTTAGATTGGCTCTGATGTAAGATCTGCTGAGCTACGACTAACTGATACAGTGGCTCACAGCCATTTGACAGGTTAACACAGTTAAACATAAAAGCCATGAACCGCCCTGATGACCCCATCAAGAACTGTAAGTATTAGAAGGTCTTACCTAGCACCCTGCCACACTCATTTCATTACTCTGTGGTAATATCTAATAAGTTCTACCATGGACTCTAACTTGGTTACCTTGTTTCAAGCCATTCTAGTGTGGCATAGAAAGCCTGCAGGAAGACTCAGCTCCATTTTTATCTGTATTTGTGACACAGTGCTTGTTTTTATGCCCCCTTCAGATTTGGCAGAAACATCCACTTGATCTTAAGGATAAAGTGATTTATTTTTTTTAATTTTTTTTCAGGTCAAAGGTCTGTCCCATTCTCGTGAACGTGATCTCCTGTGTCTGTGTGCTGTTTGGTACTTGAGTTTCACGGGAACAGAAAACTGAAACATTGAGCTGAAAAAAGGAACAGAACAGATCAGCTCCGAAACTAAATGAGTGCCTAGTGGTGTTGGGTCCTTCTGTGCCTGAGGTCACTGGGGAGTGGAATAAGTCTCTTCCAGATTTCCGCTGCAATGAGATTAAGGGCCCTATCTTGTACCCGACGCAGAGCAAAGCCCTATGCTATTTTAAGACAGACACAGTTGTCAGTTTCTGGTCTTGCAGGGAGGTGTGTTCAGGTGCATTCTGGGCGTGCTCATCTTACAGGGAGGTGTGTTCAGGTGCATTCTGGGCGTGCTCGTCTTGCAGGGAGGTGTGTTCAGGTGCATTCTGGGCGTGCTCGTCTTACAGGGAGGTGTGTTCAGGTGCATTCTGGGCGTGCTCGTCTTGCAGGGAGGTGTGTTCAGGTGCATTCTGGGCGTGCTCGTCTTGCAGGGAGGTGTGTTCAGGTGCATTCTGGGCGTGCTCGTCTTACAGGGAGGTGTGTTCAGGTGCATTCTGGGCGTGCTCGTCTTGCAGGGAGGTGTGTTCAGGTGCATTCTGGGCGTGCTCGTCTTACAGGGAGGTGTGTTCAGGTGCATTCTGGGCGTGCTCGTCTTGCAGGGAGGTGTGTTCAGGTGCATTCTGGGCGTGCTTGTCTTGCAGGGAGGTGTGTTCACGTGCATTCTGGGCGTGCTCGTCTTACAGGGAGGTGTGTTCAGGTGCATTCTGGGCGTGCTCGTCTTGCAGGGAGGTGTGTTCAGGTGCATTCTGGGCGTGCTTGTCTTGCAGGGAGGTGTGTTCACGTGCATTCTGGGCGTGCTCGTCTTGCAGGGAGGTGTGTTCAGGTGCATTCTGGGCGTGCTCGTCTTGCAGGGAGGTGTGTTCAGGTGCATTCTGGGCGTGCTTGTCTTGCAGGGAGGTGTGTTCACGTGCATTCTGGGCGTGCTCGTCTTGCAGGGAGGTGTGTTCAGGTGCATTCTGGGCGTGCTCGTCTTGCAGGGAGGTGTGTTCAGGTGCATTCTGGGCGTATTGCTATATTGAGGCAGCGGGAAGTGATTGTGCCATTGACCAACAAAAACCTGGTCTAAAGTCAATAATGCAGCATTTCATTGTTATTTTAACAGCACATTAGCAAAATGTGCCGAGGCTTGCTCACAGCGCGCCCACATTATGCTTGTTACACACACAGGGACGCACAGCAGCAAAAGATTAAAAAATAGTAGTATGATATGATCTGCTTGGATGCTTTCACTTCACACATGAGCAGATCAGTTTCTCCTCCTGAAAATCTCTGCTTCCTGTTCAGCAAATCCGCCATCATAACAGCAATGTGCTGTATAGCTCTGGAGCTCTACAGCAGTAGGCACCTTCCTGCTTTCACCCTGTTCCTCAGGATACTGCATGGCATTTTAATTAGCTTGTGTAGATTCAGAAAAAAAGGAAAGTTCATGACCTATTGGGATTCTCCTGACATATAGTTTGGAGGCACATTGATTTCAGTGTGATGTGTTCCTTATTTATTTTTTATTTTTAATTAATGTTAATGCACTTTGCCTCCCATTAACAAACTGCTCAAGACAGAGTTAACGAGGAGAGCACATACTGTAGGGCTTCAGTGTGAGTCTATTGCTCCCCAGATGACATTATATTTTACTTGTAAACAGGAGCAGGTACAAAAAAAAATCATTATCAGGCTATAAATAAACTAGCTTCAATCTCTAAAAAAGACCTCAATATCTATGGGTGGCTCACATATTTCACTGTTTATTGCATGAGTGATGAGTTGGCAGATGAGTATCTATTGTAAAACACTGTTTTTATACTATGTGCAGTGTGAATTTTCTGTTATGTTTATATTTGAATAACACATTATTCTGAAAAAAAAATTGCATTCAAATGAATGAGACATAAAACTGGTTAAAACAAGTACTGTACTGTGTAGATTTTGAGACTTGCTGAGTCTCTGATGTATACACCGCTTACCACTCTCACCACAGTGGAATGATAAACATCCATACAGGAGAGGTCTTCATGAAGACTGAGTAAATATAGTGGAGAATCCTAGCATACTATTTTATTGTCCACACTCTAATACATGATCAATATAAACCAAATATGTCTCTAGTATTTGGCAATCTGCTATTAGTTTTTGTCCACTAAATATTTAAGATCCAGCTTGATTGGACATTCTGGTCTCAGCCTAATGTCTTAATGTAGAAACCTTTTATTGACTGGGACTTTTTATTTCAATGTTGGCATGTTGACATCAGCATTTTTTCCCCAAAACACCACAGAAGTACAGCCTCACAGAGCTGATTGGGTGACAGGCATGTCTTGTAGTTTTCTCTTCCACTACTCTGTTTGTGTTGCATGTGATAACTTAGAAATCCTGCCTTTCATGTTTGAATTTGAAAATGTTAGGTTGCCAGAATGATTTGATAAAAAGCTTTGTGAGAGCATTTACCCAGGGATTACAGTGTTCATCAAAGTTGGCAGAAACCACTTGGACTGAATGAATGAACTGATTACATTGTTTAGGTCAAAGGTTAAAGGGCAATCATCCCATTCCCATATCTTGGGAATACCCACACATGCCAATTTGATTTAAGGATGAACTAATTGGATTATGGAAATCCCTGTGACCTCAAAAAATATGTTACTGGCCATAACTCAAAAAATTGGTTGGGTAATTATGATTATATAATTTCACATTTGGTTGGATAATGAAATGGTGGTGAGTGTATAGATCTGCTGTGCTGCTGGGTTGAACATGTGTGTGAAGCATCCATGTTTCACCAGAAAATACACTTACTACCTTTTTATTAAATTGCTTCAAGGTCTTTACTACATATATGAGTCTCGACAGAGATGGATGTAAACTGCAACTTGACTAGTTGGCAGAGCTATACAACCGTGAGGCCAATTCATGTTTGCAGCATTAATAATATTTGATATAATCAAACATTCACCAATGCTATTTAGTAGCTTTTGGTACATTTTGGAATATAAAATACATTTTTAAGCTTGCTTTGTATCAAATATAGTGAAAAATGTGGTGGTCAAAAATATTAGTCCCCATGTGAATTTTTGCTTTTAAAACACACCTAATTAGCCAATCAGCTTTCAAACAACGCCTGTGCAGTCAGTTGGCTTTCTAAAAACACCTGAGCATTCAATCAGCATGAAAGGACTCCAAGGAACAGGGCATAGACATTATTGAAAGGCTACTGAAAAGACTACATTTACTCACCATGCCAAAGACAAAGGAAATCAGTCTTGAGCTCAGAAAGAAGATAGTGGAGGCTCATGATTAGAGGGAAGGCTTTACTGCCATTTCCAAGCATTTCACAGTGTCTAGAACCGCTGTATGTTGCGTCATTGCCAAGTAATAGGAGACAAATTCTGTAAGAAACAAACCTGGGCATGGTTGTAAGCACAAGATTTCAAGAACTGTGGAGAGGAAAATAGTATGAGATGTCAGCAAGAAGGACATCTGCCAAGATGATTGTTGCTGACCTGGCCTCTTCTGGAGTTGATGTGTCAAGGAACACAGTTGTGAGGGCTCTTCATTGTGGTGGGTCAATCTGCTCGTAGTCTATCTTTAGGTCATCACTGGGTCTAAGACAATGACCCAAAAGCATACATCGAAATTGGTCCAACACTTCCTGAAGGATACCAAAACCAAGGTCCTGGAGTGGCCTGCACAGAGCCCAGACCTCAATCCTACTGAGAATGTGTGGCGGGTGCTCAAAGTGAATGTCCGTTCTCAGAAACTACGCAATTTGGACCGGCTGGAACAATTTGCAATGGAAGAATGGGCCAAAATCCCTCAGTAGACCTGTACCATCCTAGTGAAGAACTACTCTAAGAGGTTGTTGTCAGTTGAGGCTCAGAAAGGGTACACTATTGACTATTAATGGAATATATTAATATTTTGGAAGTCTCATTTTTGACCTTTCTTGTTTCAACTCAGATCATCAATAACATATCCTAATCAAACTTAGTGGACATTTAATCTTTGTTATGTTGGAAACAAACACACTATAAACACTTGGTGTTATCGTTTCCATGGAGAAATAAAGAGTTGTGTATAATTTCATAAGCGGGGCTAATAATTTTGGCCTCAACTGTATATAGCCTGTGTTGATATTGATTCATGGAAGAAGACAGTGCTTCTGAAGTCTGGATTTATAAACTTGGACTGCTGATTTAAAGTCATTTTATACCTGTGTATATACTGTATATATTAATCTACAAGTCAGGGGCAGGTTATTTATAAAACAATTTAATGTACTTGAGATTGTTCACTGTACAGCAGCAGTGGATGGAAATGATTGCTTTCCCTCTTGGCTAATAGTCATCATCATTTCTGGTGCAGTGAGTTGTGCGGGGACATTCAGTAAGCCATACCTACTGAAAACACATTGCCTGCATCACACATTGCTGCTGTGCATTACCGCTTAGATGGAGCACAAATCTAGCCTGACCAGCCAGACCCACATCAAGATGTTGGGTCTGGGAGCTCCCCATTGGCAGGGCTCAATCCGAGGGGCGGGATAAATGGTTGTTTCAAATTCCCTCTGCACACAGTGGGATAGCTGTACAACCAATCAGAGCAACGGTGGTTGATAGATTAAACCATAAACTGCAAACACATCTTCCTTTTTTAAGAATGACTTCAGACCTTAACTTCAAGTCTTCCAGAGATGATCGGACAGACCGCTGTTCTCCAGCAGCAGCAGCCATCTTCTTTGTTTTCAAGTAGCAGGGAATTGACGCGGAACCATCTCAACTCTGTCGTCGTTATGTTAAGTCCGCCCACCAACTCTATACATGATGTGATTGGCCTGACCAAAATTTGCTTTTTCCAGCTCACAAGCCATCGGAGAGTTGCTAGACTGCAGATGACATTTTCTGCTGCTAGGATGCGTCTAGATTTCTAGGCTAGCACAAATCATGAAGAGGCTGCAAATCTCAATACAAATCCACTGAGATACTTCTAATTGAGATGCACATTCCTGCTTCTTTGCCTACTGTCCACTCTGCTGTATGAACATGCACTTGTGATGGCAAGCACATTTAGATATAAATGCATATACACAGAGAAATTAGCGGAAAAAACTGCTACTATATCATCAACAATGGCTTAATTGTTTCCACATCATTTGTATAATGGAGCTTTTTTTCCTTTACTTTTTAGCCAGTTTTATCCATGTCTGTCTAGCATAAAGGTCCCCATTTTCCCGGATAGGGTCTGGCCCAGCCACTTCCCTTACCCCTCCACAGCTGTTAATACAAGACACAAACATGAAATGATACAGGCCAGTGCAAAGAAAAACCCTAAAAAAATAAAGAACAGAGCAACCCAAATCCTGGGACCCTCCCTGTTTTTAATGCTCTCTCAGACAGAAACCAAAGTCCTGCTGGCCAGCAAAAACACACCACCACCCAAGGCCCTTACCAAGCTAAATCTCTAACCAGATACCGTTTCAAGAACAAGGAATACCTTCCACGGATTTGAATAACCTTTTTTTGCCTTTTAATTTGTCTTTTTTATTCAGATTTTTGTACCCAAACACAGATTCCACAATGCTAATTTCTCGCTACATGCCACACGCACTCACTTTGACTGCAGTGCTTTGAAGTCCATGTCCAAAATATACAGCACACTCAGCACTCATGCATTCACATCAATGCTAATTCAGACATGAATTCATCTGGGTCCAAAGTAGGCTCATTATATTTGGCTGAATGTCTCCATTGTTGTAAACCAGCTTAAGCCCAATATTAAAAATTCCAATGTCACTCTCGAACACAGACAGTTGTGCATCTCCAATATTTTTATGAAGACGTGAGCCGTCTGTATATAAGTTTATTAAACTCCTTTTTCATCTTTTCTTGATGAAATTTGACCTTTATCCCGAGTGTGTTTTTCTGTATTGTCTGTCATTGTTGAAAATGCACATACACTCTGGCCCTTCCTTTAGTAGTTTTGTTGAGAATTTCAAAAGACTGTAAAGGACCCATTGTAAGACAGACAGTGTCCTGATAAGACCCCAAGGAGACAACATTTGCATGAGGTTTAAGATGTGGAGACAATAAAATAAAGTCAACCCACCGCACAGCTCTCTGCCTGTGCTCTCAGTAAGCAGAGTAATTGGGGCTTCACTTTCAGGTGTTTGTCAGCTCCAAAATTGTGCTTTTTATGACCCTCCCCTGCCCTCTGCTCTCCACTTTGAGGATTTCCCAGACAGTTCATCTCTAGGTGATAAAAAGCACAATCAAGTGTCAGATTTTAAAGTGGAATAACAATTCAAACTGCTGGTATACACACATTTGAGCCTTGAATGTGTCTGGAGTTCAGTGGAAATAAAGGAAAGGGTACTATTAAGTTGACATAATCTCACAGGGAGGCTTTTAAGGCATTGTGCTGGAGACTTTTACTCCATAATATTTTGGCTATACTGCTGTTTTGATTGGTGCCAAAATGTTGACCTAAGGGTGTTGCTAGTGCACATAGCGTGATGATGAATCACATACTGCAGCAAAAAGGGTCAGACTGCAACCTCTTGCATGTTGGCTTTTATAGGTCATCTCTGCTATGCCACTGTGCACCTCGGTGGAGCAGTTCCCCCTCTTTATATTTTTTTTTTTTGCACATGCAAAAGTCCAAAAGAATCCCTTTGGACAAACTGTGGGCGGAGGAAGTTGGGTTTGAATGTCAAGTATCATGTGTCTAGGCAAACGCTTCTTGTTGAGTTTGCAAAACCCCATCATCTGTGTTTGCTGCAGTCCTTAGTGTACCACCATCTGGCCCACAGCTGAAAACTATTAAAATCGGCTGGAACTTCCTCCTCCTCACTATTCCTCCCTAGTTTGAAGCGGGTAAGTAGCTTGTATCTCTGCTCTGTTGTTGTTTCCATGTTTCTCTCCATAGATCTTTTTCCGTTTGTCCTCTAACTGTGTGATATAGTTTGTCAGGGTGTTGCATCTAACCTGCAGGAGTTTAACTGCCAGGCTGGGAGAGAGCAAGCTGGGCTTTTAGATTAGACACCAAGACACCACGGTTGATTCAACTGAGGAATTCTGGGACTAAGTTCATAAACAGATTGGAGTTGCGATGTCTTAGCCAGCAAGATTCCAGAGCCTGGGTGAGAGCAAAGTGAAGAAAACAAAAGATCTTTGTTGATTTCTGAGGCAATATGTTAGGACCATAGTGAATGTTCTGCTTCAGTTCCATGTTAAAAGCCTGCTGCCTTTTTAGTGCATATGGGTTAGATTAGTGACTGGCTGAGAGGCATTTATAAATGGAACGTTAACTTCTTTTGCTTTGCCAAATAAGACTTTTTAAACATTAACTTTGGTCAAACTTCTGCATTTGGCTTCAAGTATAGCTGGTTATTTGGGCTTGAGAGAGTTCACTCCACAGGGTCAAAGTAGGTTGCGCTCTATTCCACAAAGTCTTTCCCAAGCTAAATTCCAAATTCCTATTGGTGAAGTGTGAGACTCTGGACATAGCTTTTGCTGTGCTTTTTGGAAAATGATATTCCAAGTTAGTGAAGTGTTGACTCCACTATTTTTACTCAAAGTTCAGAAACACAATTGAGACTTCAAATAGTGTATAAATAAGTGGTTATATATACACTAAATGCTTTTTTTCTTTGTTACTCTTATGTTCAGACTGTCTTAGTATCATGTTAGGTCTAATAGTAGACTGTAACTGTATTATGTGATTTTAATTACCATTTAATTGTGTTTTTTTTGTGCTATTTAATTTTCTCATTAGTCTTAATAAGTTGGAGCATAAATGTGATGATTAGTCATGCTGTAACCCAGGTGAGGAGACCTAGGCTGGTGCGTCCACTGCAGCTGGCAAACAGAAGGGGGACTGTGTGTGTGTGTGTGTGTGTGTGTGTGTGTGTGTGTGTGTGTGTGTGTGTGTGTGTGTGCTCGACAGCTCTCCCAGGATTGGTGCTGTTGATTCACCAGAGAGGAAGCTATTAAAACAGTCCACATACTTCAGCTGCCAATCAAAATGAGTGACATCACAGTCCGGTGTCAGTTGAGGCATTGCGTTTACACCACAGCATGTCACAAACAAACAGAAAGGTAGCCAGGTGGTGTCTGCTGCCAGACCTTGTTGCACTAGTTGCCAAAATGAGACCAGTCTTTGCTTTAAGAACTTAAAGCTCTTAATGGCGACTTTTAAGGATGTCCTAAGCCAAACCACAGGCTTCGGGATTGGGGCCAATTAAGGTATTTTTATATTCATTAAGCACCGGAAATAAAAAACCTGATCAATTTATAGAATAGAAAGCCTTTATTGTCATTATACACAAGTGCAGTACCTATGCAATGAGATTTAAGCAACCCCTTTACAGTGCCAACACGAAATATAAAAATATAAAATGGAAGTGCAGAAACAAAAGGGGGTGTGGAGCACAGTCCTGAGAGTAATTATAAACATATATAAAGTGGTAGCGAGATAAAGAGTTTGTATACACATTATGCAGAAATTTAGTTTGGTGTATCAAAAGTATTAAATATAGCACAGTAATGACATTAAATGGTTAAGTATTAATAAAAAATAAATATTGCACTGTAATGAGATTATATGATTAAATATTAAGTATTGCACTGTAATAAAATTGCACAGAATTCCAGTGTTCTTTAGGTATTATATATATATATATATATATATATATATATATATATATATATATATATATATATATATAGTATAATAATAATTATATAATTCCCCTCTTTGTCCCTGAGAATGCCACAACATGCCTTTTTAAAACAATGGAACACTGCTCCATTGGGAGTTATTTACATTTTTATAAGAATAAGTCTATTTTAGCTACACACTCAGGTTAGTGCTGCACTTGGTTAGAAATACTTTTATATGTTCTTGATGGAAATGAAGAGAGGCAGTCTGAATCCCTTCTATACCTCCTGCCACAAAGGATTCCCACTGACACTTCTTTCTTCCCAGATTTTTATAAAAAAAAATTAAACTTTATTCCACTATAAACAAATACCGGAAACCATTAAAGGGAAGCTGTGTTTCCCAAATGCTGTGTTATTTATTGCAGCAAATAATATCTAACTTGCTTTCATGATGAAGGCAACAAATCCAAAAAGCTGTTTCTCTAAGATCCTAAAGCCACCACTGCCCAGGTCATAATTTGGCAGTCCAGGTACTGCAGAGTGGTTTGGGGTTGAGATCTGCAGAATCCACCCTCCCTTGCTTTGGTGAAATGCAAACAATAGCAGTGTCCTTGTTCATCTGCCCAGGCAATGTCAACAGGCGCCTCTTAGACCTGTAAATAAGGAACACAAGTTGTCTTTTTTAACAGCAAAGATATTCTGTTTTGGCAGACGGAGGA
The DNA here is from genome assembly GCA_013375575.1 of Percina caprodes. NCBI lineage: Eukaryota > Metazoa > Chordata > Actinopteri > Perciformes > Percidae > Percina > Percina caprodes. The sequence goes on from JABXJD010000102.1 coordinate 843,138, forward strand.
ATGTCCAAGTCCCCACCCTGAAGCTTGTTCCATTTAATTTTCTCCAGCCCTTTCCAGGGCCTCTGTTGCAGTAAAATATCCCCTTACTGTGAGAACCCACATGCATTGTATTTGTATCCACAAATGTATATTCCATATATAATTATGTGTCTTATTATGTACAGTCTTCAGCTAAGGGTTTTTCCTTTTTTCCATTTAAAGAGACAGTTGTTATGATCGCGGAGCATATTTAATGCAAAATCCGAAATAATTGGAGCTCTGTCATAGATCTTTTTTTTAAAGATGGGTTGTTTGTCACCAGCATCTCCCATCTCTAATATATTCTGATAAGATATTTGACTGAATAGAATAACGTCTAATTTTTCATGACCCATTAACCTCCCATGTAACATTAATCAAATATGTTTTCACATCTTTAGTTTTTATTTCTTCTCAGCCCCAAAGACTATTGGTTGATAATGCCTTTTACAATTTATGTCACAGCCATAATTGGTGGGTCTGCATCACAAAAGGCACCACGAAGCAAAAGCTTCCTCAGTTTGTTGCAGTGGCGGGTGATGTAACAAGCCAAGATTCATGGCAAGAAGCACTAACAGAATGAGAGAGAGGTTATAGAACCAGCCATTTAAAATGTGGTCTCAATACTGGTGACCCAATACAGTTGACAAATATGTGTAGCTACAACATTTAGAAGTCACTTAGGTAGCAAAGTACTAGAGGTGTCATGATTTCAAAATTAGCTTATGATTTTGATTATCAAAGTGAAAGCAGGATTGGCGATTCTCACAGTAATCTTTTTTCCTCTCCATCCAAAAAAACAAACAACCAACCAACAGATTGGCAACATGGTGTAGCTTAGCAGCGGCAGCTAAAGACACAGCATAACGTTAGCTTATCAGGAGCCTGCAGCTTCACTCTTCCAGGCACCGTAGCCACTGCCAGTTGGAGATGACAAATGAAAATGTAAATGAATATATGCACATAAAGTGTGGGTCGGTTTTCCGGAGTTGTGTTCCAGATCATGTCCGGCATTTGGACCCATGAAGATTTCTAATCCAAGTATGCCTTTGTGTGAAGGTATTCCTCTCTAAGACTTTGATTTTAAACCTACCAATTTACTAGAACGGTTCTCAATTTCGCATACAAGGAATGACGTTTTATAACACTAGTTTAAATATTATATATATTATATAATATTTTATTATATTTTATATTTACTAACTCCATTTTTGACTTTTTTTTTAATGTGATTACCTGGATCCAATAGATCTTACAGGATGAAAGCTTTCACGGTTTTCATTCATCAAAACTTGTTTCAAACGTTGGAGCAGTGTGTCGTTGGACACATCATGTTGCCAGTTTGTTTCCAAGGCATAAGAGCACGATTTATTGTTCCATCCACTGAAAACGTGTAATAGCTAAGGCTTCCCTTGATGAATGGAAAATGACAAAGATGGAAAAATTCAATTCATTTTCTAGATTGACCGGTCACGAGTTAATTTGTTTGCAAAGAAAGATTGAAATAGCTGTTATGCGGCAGGCCTTGCATATTCTTCCACAGTAAGAGAGTAAAGAATATTGATTGTGGAGCAGGCTGACGGAGTCCTGGATTGCTGAACTCCAGTGGGGATTTGATGCAAGGGCATGAAAACATTAAAATCAAAATGACACTATGGAGGTGGATTTGTTAACACAATTTACTGTCAGTGTCCTTAACCAGTTCACCAGCTGCACCACTTGTTAGCCATACACAACCAGCCTGCACTGCTATGACTACAGTGTATTTAAAAAGAAAGAAGAAAAACTGATTTTGGCCACAGCCCACATTCATCTCTCACTTTATCCAGACCATAATAATGAGGTGTACCAGTTTTTGTGAGATCCTTTTATTACTGACAGAAATCGGGAGATGATTATTTGTAACGAAACTCACGGGTCAATAGTGGCATCGCTGACGATGACTAAACTTCATGGGTTTAGTTTCAGGTTTGGTGCTCTGTTACTGTGTAGCTGGATGTGTATCGGTGATACAGTGATACAGAACACGTAGCTCTTAAATGTCCCATATTGTAAAAAGTGAAATTAATAGGGTGATTGAGGTGTCAAATACTGTAAAATGTGTAAATACCATAAGTATCACAGCTCACAGTTCACAAACGGTGCCTTTGAACAAGCCTTCAAGACTTGCGTAGGGTTGTGATGTCACAAGTATACTTCATATAGGTAGAAAGTGCCGTTACAGTCATTCCCCGTTGCAATGATGGTGCAGAAACTCCGAAAGCGCAGATGTGGAACAGCGAGGAACTGCCGACCAATCAGAGCAAACAGGTCTTTTTTCTGGACGGGGGTTTTAAAGAGACAGGCATCAAAATTAAGCGTTTCAGACAGAGGGTAAATACAGGTATATTCAGACAGAAAGTATGAGGAAAATAACGTTTTTTGAACATTAGAGAATGTAAACATGTTGTATTAGAAACCCAAAATATAACTATGAACCTGAAATTGAGCATGACATGGGACCTTTACATATGCACTAGCTCTATTGGAAAGATTTTTACTGTGCAACACTATTACTTGATTGCATCACCTAGATATGTTCTGTGCTCCAGACCAGAACGGACAGTGAGTACTTTGTTATCAATACCACAAGATTACGATGACAGCATCCACAGATCATGAGTATGATGTGGCCCATTGGTAAACAACTGTAACTCAGATGGTCTGGGACTGTAACGGGAACACATTCTGACTCACTCTGAGAGACTGGGGATATTTTACAGAAAAAAAACTTGAGTGTTTGTTTTAGGGAAGGCTTGGGGAAAAGAGCCATTTTTAACTCACTTCTCTGTGCTGCTTTTCCAGGTGGAATATAGGCAGTTACTCCGGAGGGACCTCAGAGACGCACATTTTCCACTATGAACCGCGCCTTCAACAGGAAAAAAGGTGAGCGGAAATAACCGGTGCTCGTTTGGCTTAAAGAATGAAGCATTGCTCGTTTTAGGTACAACAGTGCCACAGGCTGCACAGACTCTTATAGACGTTGGTGGACAAACTACCATCTCCTTCTGTCACTCTGTTGTTGTTGTTGTTGTTGTTGTTGCAACAACACAGTGTTCTGCCACCTAAGTGTTAATGGACATTGCACACTTTAATGGGCACTTCACCAATTTTAATGCATGAAGTTTACTCAGCCTGGGAAAACAGTTGGATAATGTCTTCTGTGGATCTAAAGGAGCTTTCTAAAGTTTGAAAAAATATCCAGGATCATGATAATGTACTGCCCAGCTGCACTAAGGAAAGCGTAGGATCAAGTTTTTTTGGAGGTTTAACCCATGCTACAATCTAGAAGTCAGCCGATATGGGCCTCTGGGGCTTTCATTTTGACAGTCTCCAGACGTGTGAGTTTCCTAACCCATTGTAGTACCCTTTAGGATACTTCAAGCATTTCCTTTCAGTTCTTCTGTTCAAAAGCTGAAACAAGAACTAAACAAAATATCTGTACAATCCACAGCAAAGAGATAAAAGAAGATTAATAACCCAATTTGGATAAAGCCCTGAAATACTGCTGGTTTTTCTTATAACCATCAAGATTTTTGTTTTTTTTACATATCAGATGATAGAAATTCATGCAATGCATCTTGTATCTATTTAATGAATCTACAGTGTCTGAACATGAGGATTTGAATCGTCTTTAATCTTAATTCAATTCTAGTTTAATTTCAGCCCCATTCATTCACTTGGCAGGACTATAAACTCACACTTGGAAGCTCTGAGTGAAGAACAAAACCAGGTGATGTTTTATTATTCTGACTGGTGAAATGATTTTTATTAGTTTAGACAAAAGTTATGTGAACTGTCATCTGACATCAAAGGCTCTTCCACCAACATTGGCTGCATCAAATAGCCCAAATGATTCATTTCCATAAAAGCCATGAAAGATAACAGAACCGTCAATACAAGCAGAATAAAAAAAAAAAACAATTAGATCATATGCATACTGCCATGCATTCAAGTATGTGTAAGGCAGATAAGGTGACTGTGACAACACTGCAGCGTTCTGAGGTGACCCTGCCCAAATGCAGAGGAAAAGTTAATTGGGATTGCAGTTTGGGAAACAGCTTGATGTGTTCACCACCATCTGTCCTGCTCCCTCCAGTGTAAATCATCAGACCTGGAGAAAAGAAGCCTTGGACGACGTTGAGCAAAGTGTCCCGGGCCCAGGTGGTGCGGCGGGGTTTAATGATGTTTCGGGTGTTATAATTCACTTTTTTTCCTATTAAGTCCTCTATTTTAGGGGCTAAAGATGGTAATCAGGAAGGGCAGATAGTCCCTTCTCACCTCACATTGAATTTTCCCTTCATTATGCGTAATGGCAATGGCTATTTCCTTTAATTTTAACTGGGGTTTTTATTTCTGTGAATCTTAGCTGAAACCTCAGCTGTGCACTTGCACTTATGCCTATATTGAGGGGGGCATGTTGGGGAAAAAAAGAAGAAAATTATAGGTAAAAGTACAATCCTAAAGTTGGCTTTGGCAGCAGACAGATAAGGGGTCCCTGCAAAAAGGAAGGACAGTTAAATACACAGTAAACAGTTCTTTTAAACAAATTCTCCCAGACAGTCTAGCACACACTGTCCATCTCTTTGAACCGCGAGGAGCTGCAAACGCTGCATCCATTCACCCAGCCGCCATAAAAGTGTGTTAAAGCCTTTTTCACCCAGACCTCCACCATGCACTATTACATTTAATTTCTGAAACCGTTGTAACAGTGAGTCGGAGGCAGACGCTGCCAAAAGGCCCACAACCGATAGCATGACACAAGCCTTTTCCCTCCAGGAAAGATAAAACTTTTTTTTTTAATTTGAAAGCATGAACCATGATATACAAAAAAATATCTAGAAGCGTTCATGCGTATGCACGGTATATTTAGCTACCTCCAGGCACGCATGCTCAATAGACCTCAGTATTCCAAGTTTCTTGTTAATAAAGTGAATGTAAATGTCACTTCAGAGTTTATCCTCCAAAGATTTTAATACATACATCTGAACAAAGGCCTTTATATGAGGTTTGAATTGATGTTTGAATTAGCCGGTATCTTGAACTGTTCCTAATGAAAATCCTCTGATGAGGAAGATAAGAAGATGCGTAGTGCAATAATTGTTCCTATGGGCAGGACTATGAATCATACTAGAATAGATTTAGACCAGCCTGGAAGATTGTTTCTGGTCTCATCATGCCATGATTTGGTTCCTTTGAAAACACAACTTTTTCAGTTTCTTCCCAAATTTGACTTGCGTTGTAGGTTAAAATAGTCAGAAATATTATTTGATTTGCAACGTTGCTGCTGACAAGCTCCCACGTGGGCTAAACAAAGGTTTACTTGCTACTGATATGACACGCATAAGAGCAATTTATTCAGCCTCTGCTGAACTCTTACCACGTCCAAAAAGAGGAAAATTGCCTTGTGTTGTTGATGCTGTTGAACATTACTCCCTTCTGTTATCATGTGTACACTTTTAGTTGATTTATCTATTAAGACCAGAACCACCAGTCTCTTTAGGAGTACTCTTTCCTCTAAATCCGTCGTAAATCTCCGTCTCTCAGGTAGATTATTTACTGGCTTGAACGTACAGAAAACGGGTATACTCTTAGCAGTGTAAAATGTGCTATTTTTATATGCTATCTAGTTTTAGAAGAAATAAGTCCACGCTGCCACCTGATGAAATAATAGTCCAGCAGCCTATGGAACGAACACTGAGATGAGTGCTGTTTGGATAAATTAGTTTGCTCCATTTTGCAAATAAAATATTTAAGTCTTACATTTGTTTTGAGTGCTCAACAGTGTAAAAACTTAAAAGAGCCAGTTTCAGTATTTGTATTTTGTCTTGTAAACTAAATAGGGAATATAATTCTCGATGCATAAAGATTACATTATCCCACAATAAGTTCCCTCCTCATTTATATTTGTCTCTCCATCTCTCCCGTGCGCAGTGAATCCTCCAGTTTAACACACCACTTGCTGTCTGATCGCCTACATCCACACCAGCCAATTAAAATAAAACCATTTAGAAAAGTTAGTATTTTGTTGAAATTACTCACATAAATTGCCTTCCCGATATTATTATAGCACACGCAGGACACAGCTTTTATAGTCAGACAGAAAGTGTGATTAGTTTCGCTTTCATTTCTGTTATTTTACACATATGAAAGAATGAATACTGTGGGCCTACATACCTTAGTGGGATTATGTGGATTATGTGATTGAATATTGCTTTGCAAATTAGTTTCTAGGTTCCATTTATTGTCTCAATGGCGTGTACATGTATCATTTTGGCTGCGGAGCAGAGTACCAATGTTTTTTTGTGAAAAACAACCATATACGTTGTTAGAAGAAATGTTATTCTGTCACTATAGGAATGTGTAGAAAGGTATTTTGGAAAAGTCAGGGCAGAAGAGAAAGATGGATTCATTAAAATAGTTAAAGTTAAAGGCCTTGGCTATTGCGGTTTTAGTGTTAATTCACCAGGGTGGTTCCAGCTTGATTATCATTCTTTTACTTCTGAATTTGTAATAGTTAAATAACTGTGTATAAAGTGGTTATGCCTTTCTAATGTTTTAGAAACTGCTCCAACTGGTCTGGCTGTGGGCGTGAAGGCTTGCACTGACAACAGGCTCCACTGATTTACCTCCGCATTTATCTTTGTCTGCCTGTGTTTTGTGGACGTGATCACGTCTAGCAGCTTATGCCAACAGAGATCTTGATCATTTTTATCTCCTATGTTTATTGCCCCATGCTCTTGGATGTGACTTTCATTGAATAGTTGGACAGAGTTCTGGTGAGCCACAGAGCAGCAGTTTAGACTACAGAACTCATATAAGATCTGTACCAATAACAGAGCCTACTCTGACCTCTTATAGCAGGGGTGTCAAACTCAATTTCACCAAGGACAGGAATCACATCAAGGGTCAGAGATGTATAGTTTATAGGCTTTCATTTAATAGAAAGAGAAATCTTTGCCCTAAAAAAGTCAGCAAAAAAGTTCCTTAACCATCATAGAGTTTAGCAAGTCAAGCAAAACAATCATTGTGATTAAATTTTTCAAAGGAGGCTGCCCGACTCACAACAACTTGTTTCACAGGTTTGAATATGCAAACTCTCTGGTTCTGTGGGAATTTCTGAGTTCAAAGTCAGCAAATCTGCCAAATGCTGTGAGTGTTGCGTAATCAGTTTCCCATCTTTTCGGTTAGGCGCACATCTAGCTGGGCCAAAATGTATTGTGAATCTAAATTGAGTTCCGGGCTGGATCCAAATCTGCGAGGGCCAGGATTTGGTCCATGTCCCTTGTTTTTCACATGTCTCTTAAAGTGATTGCATGACTTGGCAGCTCCTGACCTTCTGAATACTCTATAGTGTTCACGCTCGGTTTATGAGAACAGCCCTGAATAAATCCTACCTTCATAAAGCTTGATATATTGAGATTTTGTTATACAGATCTGTTGATTATATGGTCATTTCAGAGGCTGGTGCTGTTGAATTGTTTTGGCTTATAACGAGAAGTGCTTATAATATTTAGTCTAACCTCATTAATATAGGCAAGGCAAGGCATTGACGCATTATTTGTATAGCACATTTTAGCAGGCAATTCAAAGCACTTTATATAAAACATTAAAGAGCAGTTAAAACATCTGTTACATAGAATATAAAAACATGAAATGATAATAATAAAAGTGACACTGCATAAAGAATGACTTAAAAAAAGGCAGCGTCAAATAGAAAAGTCTTCAATCCAGATTGCAGTGCACCTACAGTTTTCTGGGAACTTGGATAAGGTGCATAAAATCTTAATGCTGCTTATCTGTATATAGTTCAGACTCTGGAGACAGAAAGCAGAGTTGTCCCAGACCACTTCCGGGATTGCCCCGTTGCTGCCGGAAATCCCGTTACCTATTACTTTCTCCGGTGGATTTCTGAGGACTATGGTTAACTGGTCCTCAGATCTCTGCAGGGTAAATCCAGACAGCTAGCCAGACTATCTATCCAATCTGAGGTTTCTGTTGCACGGCTAAAACTACTTTTGAATGTACATACTGTATGTTCCACCAAAACAAGTTCCTTCTTGAGACTATTTGGCAGCACTACCGCAGCTTTTCCCTGCATTATGCGCCACCCATGATAATTGTGATTGGTTTAGAAATGCCAAAAAAACTTTCTCTCCCATGAATGCTGTGTGGACTTGCCTCCTAGACCCTCCTTTGCAGCGCTGTGGAGAAAGGTCTGGCAATACGAGACCAGGTGGTTCATAATGAAGCAGCAGATCAGACATATTTGACCCTAAACTGTTCAGCTTCATAAACCAACAGTATTTTGAAATCAATTCCTGGAGAGACAGGAAGACAGTGTGAACATACCGTGTAATATAAATAGGGACACATTCTTGAAGGAAAAAGATTAAATAAAAGTATTAGACTACCTGAGTGTATTTCATTACCTCTGACTCATTCGCCACATTACTCATTACTTTGCCTAAAATATCCCATTTACTGTATTCCTTTTCCACGTACAATATTTTCCAGACTATAAGTTGCTCCGGAGTATAAGTCGCATCAGTGAAGAAATGCGTCATGAAGGGGAGTTGCACTGGGCTATAAGTCACATTTAGTTAGAAACTGATTTCACAAAATCCAAGACCGAGAACAGACATGTAATCTGGAAAGGCAAGTTACTCATCTACACAATAGCCCACAGAACAACAAGCTGAATACGTTAGGTGTGGAATCATTCCTCAAGCTCTGACCATCTGTGGACGCATTCCTCCAGCTTTGGCCATCTGTGGATCCGTTACTCCAGCTCTGGCCATCTGTGGACCCGTTCCTCCAGCTCTGGCCATCTGTGGACCCGTTCCTCCAGCTCTGGCCATCTGTGGACTCGTTCTTCCAGCTCTGGCCATCTGTGGACTCCTTCCTCCAGCTCTGGCCATCTGTGGACTCCTTCCTCCAGCTCTGGCCATCTGTGGACTCCTTCCTCCAGCTCTGGCCATCTGTGGACGCGATCCTCCAGCTCTGGCCATCTGTGGACTTTTTCCTCCAGCCCTGACCATATGTGGACTTTTTCCTCCAGCTCTGGCCATCTGTGGACTCCTTCCTCCAGCCCTGGCCATCTGTGGACTCCTTCCTCCAGCTCTGGCCATCTGTGGACTCCTTCCTCCAGCTCTGGCCATCTGTGGACTCCTTCCTCCAGCTCTGGCCATCTGTGGATCCGTTCCTCCAGCTCTGGCCATCTGTGGACTTTTTCCTCCAGCCCTGACCATATGTGGACTTTTTCCTCCAGCTCTGGCCATCTGTGGACTCCTTCCTTCAGCCCTGGCCATCTGTGGACTTTTTTCCTCCAGCTCTGACCATATGTGGACCCGTTCCTCCAGCTCTGGCCATCTGTTAAAAACATGTTAAATTATATATATTTTGATATATAAGTCGCAGGACCAGTCAAACTATGAAAAAAGTGTGTAATTTAAGTATCAATATGGGTTACCTGGTTTACACTGCAACATACAACAACATACAACAGGTACAAAGTAGCTGTAGAACTTGGACTTTACCAGTTAGGATGAGGAAAAATGGTTGACTGTCAGGTTATTGTGTCACAATCGTGTCCTGGTGATGTATTAGTTAACTCCCAGACTTATTCATTCTGTAAGTGCACACACTGCATCCACAGGGTGTATATGCTATCTAACTAAAGAAACCTGGGTTAATTTCATTGCATGTCACTGTGAAGTGCTGCATCATATCTGAGCTGATTGACTGCAGTGAACCATATTTTACAATTCTGTCACAGCAACAGAAGGTAGCTGAAGATTAGTCATGTTAGTGCAGAAGAATAGCTTGGATCTAATGGCCCGATGCACTGTGAGGCTTATACAGTAGACGGGGACAGTGCACCGGTTGCCCTAGATTCTCTTACAGCAACGGGTAACAGAGCTATACTTAGGTTTCCTTGTGAGACATATTTTCTCAAGTTTATTCATGATGCATCTGTCGCTATTGTGTGTTATTCAACTGCTGGAACAAAATAAAGATCACATTTTATTTTACATGTTTATTTTCTCACTTTCTAAAAGTGACTCATTTGAGAACTGTTGTCAGTAGGTACAGTATGATAGCTGGTCAAACCAAACCCATTTAATGTGATTGCAGGGATCATTCAGGTGTAAAAAGAAAGTCCAGAGCATTATGTGTGTGATTGCCTGAAAGCATGCTCTGACCATGCTGGCTTATAAAGCCATGTGACTATGCCCATGATCCTTAAGCATTTCCTTTTCTGACTCTTATGTAATCCGTATTAGCCCTGAATGGGTCCTGTACTGACCAAACACATGCGCTGCGTTTAATCTACACATTAAATTGAGTGAACCCTTTCAAGAGCTTTGCAACGTAATAGAGAAGTGGGATTAGATGAATTTACAGGAGCTTGACACAAAAGCCTGGACACTTAATCCGATATGGTAACCCTACCATCGTGAACCTTACAATATTCTGTTTTTACTGTCCGACAGGGTTCCCACGGATCCTTAGAAGCATCTTAAAAAGTCTTATTTTTAATAATGGTAGGTCTCTCTCACAACAGCAACAGGATTAAAGAAGCACAAAAAACAGTACAGATAATGTGAAGCCAAAGACAGTTGGCCAGGGGGTTTCAGAGAAAACAAAAAGCTATATTGCTATATTGCATTATTGATAGTTCCTAGAATTTGGATAATAATGCAACTGCCAATATGCAACATAAAGGAAAGGGTGGCCTTTAAATTTGGTGACCGCTTAGCTGGAGCTGGATGAAAGGTAGCTATACTGTAATGTGTCTTAATGTGGATGTACAGTATATACCCTGATAGTGAGAGTGAGTGAGTCTGAGTGTGAGAACCACCAGAACAGCCATACTGTTTTTCACAATATTTTCCAAATTAGCAATTACAAAAAAAATGTGTAATTGAAATTGTAATTTAAAAAACTCAACACAGTTTTGTCTTATGTAAAGTGTAATATATGATTGTTACATAGAAAAAGAGCTGTATAAATTTTGTCAAGTAAATTTTAAACATAACGCTCAGCCCTAATGTGCATTCATTTTGCTGTGGGAAGAGTATTATGTTTTCCCTGTTGTGTTCCTAAAAAAACATTACATTATATTTCAAAAAGTGTGCAGTAACCCTGGTCAGAGAGGTTATAAATGTCAGGCTGTAGGTGTAGATGGCAGCGTTGTTGTATAGAATTACATTCAATAGTAGGGAGCTTGCGATGTTTCTCTAAATGTACTGTTTAAGGTGAGATTCTCTCAAAGGACACCCTGTCACTGTTCGCACCGTCTTGCATTTCACCCTTTATGTGTGTAACAGTGGTTGATGTATGGAAGCAGATGGATTCAAACGGTTCACCTCACAGTAACACTGTCCTATTGGGCCTCCAGTGGAAGGGTGGTGCAGGTCCGTTCTGCTTGGAGCCCCTTTGAAGTTGTCTTCTGCATGATGGAGAACTGTACATTCCCAGCAAAGTCATCTTGTGTCATTGATTGAGCACGGCAGTAAATTAGGCTATTGCCTGCCCACTTTTGGAGGCCCTATAGAAAAATTGTGCTCTTACAGTGCAGCACTAAAGCTCTATCAGGTAAGAGCTGAGCACAGAGAATGTGACTACAGAAATATGAGTTACAAAAGATAATGTTTTAAATGTTTGTCTATATCAGTAGTAGTAATAGAAATTATATTGAATAGCTTCTAATACTTAGTTCCTTATCTGTATTCTACTAGTACTGCACTTAGTGAGGTGATAAAACAGCAAAGTGCTGAAAAGAAACCCCAGAAATGGAACAGACATTAGTCATTAGAGGAAAAAAAGCATTTTAATTTGGTTAATCCAGTGGGTAATTTAGAGGATGCTAAACACTTTTTCTTAGGCCATTAGCTTCAACATGTTGCTGCTTTGAGAACAAAAGCTCCTGAGCTATATCTGGTCTTTGAAAGCTTCTTGTTGGCTGATCTGCTTGTTTTACTTTTTTCAGTGAGAAATTTTATGTTGACATACTTACATTCTTATCAAAGGTGAAGAATGAGTATGTAATGATATGTACTAATTTGCTTTTTTTAAGTGAAGGACTCTCTGCATATCCCATTGACCGTGAAGACCCTTTGGCACGTCAACGCCTAGATTCACAGTAGAATGGGAGATAAAGGGAAATACAGCTGTTAAGGAGAGACTGTGTGTGATAAAGGTTTAATAGATCAAACCATCAATAAATACACAAACCGCTGCAAAAACTGCTCACGTGACTACAGTAATAGCATCTGTGTTATCTTCAGCTGAGGCAGATAAGAACCATCTCTATAACTGCTCCTGAGCCATTTTGGCTGGTTGGCTGGCTGGCCGGCAGGCAGGCTTCGAAAAGGTGTGTGTAATTTTTGTTAAAATTACAGTAATCAGTAATACAATTTAGTAAATGGGTTTGTTATCAAGATTAGAATTTAAAAAAATTTAATTAAATAAAATGTACTACTGTAGCCAAGCGCCTATTGTCCGTACTCTGAACCTAGACTATTAACTCTTTATTGCCAGATTCTCAACTGCATTACATCTTCAACCCTTCTGTTCTGACCTTTCACAATAAAATCCCTTTGCTAAGAGGCAACCCAACACTACCATACACATGCACACACATTACACACATAACACTTCAAGAGTCTCACACAACTCCACCCTGGTCTCATGTGTTGTGCACTTTTTGTAGGTCTATAGGGTATCAAGTCTTCCACAGATTTTAAACAAATGAAAAAATAAAACCAATAATGTTAACAGATCTTTAGCCTAGGTAGACAAAACTGTGCCCTAAATCTGCTAGATTTTCATAATGCATCATCCCTGAAAACTGAAACAATAATCTGCATATTCCATTTGGGTCTGGTTATAAGCCGTATGGTTATATGGTAACCTCAAAGATTTGTAATCACTGGATGGAAAATGATGAAATACCCATTTTCACACAGAGCCAACCACATGACGGGACAGGTGATTATTAATGGTGCAGTATATGAGGGAAATATGCTATATGCAATAACTTGGAAAAAAAGTGTACTCACTTTTGCAATTGTGCTGCGTTCACTATTCTGTTTAAATACAACAACTTGCTAGTTGAATTTAAAACAAATGAAATATTTACAAATTGAGCATTAAAGCACCCCTAACTAATGAATGATAGTTACATTTCAAGTGCAGTTTTCTACTAATAGTTTCTTTCAACTAACACAAAAAGTATTTATTGCACCAGTTGATAGCATGATGACTATAAAAAAAAACATTACCATGGACTGTAACATGCATGAAGGAACTATAACCTGTATGCTGTCACACGTCCCACCTTGTCCTGCAGGAAACTGGGATACACTGAGGACCAATGCACTCCCTGCATGCAGTACACTACAGCGGGACAGACACTTTTCAGGCTTTCATCCTTCACATTTTCCCTCATCTTCATCCAACACCTGACAACTCAACCACACACAATGACCTTCAGACACCACCACTCATCCTCACGCCCCAACAGTTAATCTTCCCTTTTGGCAACATGGGCAGCACTTTTGCCTCTATTGGTGTGCTCATGATATTGCCTTATAATGCAGGAAATTGTGAGAATGAAGTACCCCCCCACACACCTTCCCCTTCTTTAATCAGAACACTGTGTGCTGACGCCCTTCGAAAAACAACCCATCAGCCTACCTGCCCTGCCGCTGTGTCAGCCCTTACCACTCTCCTCCTTCCATGCTCCCTCCTTCCTCACTTTCTTTGAATTTACAGTTTCTAAGCCTCCTTAGCTGTACGAGAAGGGATGAGATACATCATTTATTCTGTGGACTTTCATTCTTTCAAGACTTTCAAGAGTCCCACTAGGAAATGAATTGCATTTTGGAGTAGACTGTTGCAAGGTGCAAGCAGGGATAATCTCATTGCACAGCTGCTAGGTAAACTTAAAAGGAAAACCATATCCGTAGAGGAAAAGGTCCCCAGTTTACCGTGCAGTGTTTGAAAAAGTGAAACAAAGTTACCATCTCTGTGTCTAAGTGGTTGTTTTACCTGTATCCTTAGTTCCTTCCACCAGACTGATTACTGGAAGAATTAATCACTACTTACTTTGCACATCGAGAGTAAGCCTGTTAGTTTGCATGTAGATCATATGGGATATTGGGAAACATAAGCAATCACAATTAAGCCAATGTGGGTCACCAAAGGAACACTAATTAGAGTAGACTTTGAAATTCATTAAAGCTACTTAGCCAACAACATCACTGTGAACAAATTCATTAGCGTACTTGTGCCGAGGACAAGATGAAATTGATTCACACATTTGCACCTTGAAAAAGTCTTGATTAACGTAATCAACCTAGAGGAGTCGAGTCCCCCCCGAGGTCACTGTCGTGCATCTTTTATCACGGAATTCATCAACAGGGCAATAAGTCGCTTAGGAGTATGAAATGAAGGAAGAAAAGAATGCTTAATCAGTGGGTGATCTAGAAATACTGAACCCTATCAATGACCCATAATGAGCTCTGACCCACTGCTCATTCTGTGTTGCTGTGATCTTCAAAGACTGATTCTGTGTTATTTAGGACTGCATGATATGAGATGCGATAACATTGTTGAATAACGCTATACCCACATTACTTGCGATAAATAAAGAGATATTAAAGTCTACTCAGTTTTGCATTACTGCTACTTTCAGTATTCAGCTAAAATACAACAACTTGCTTGTTGTATTAAAACAAATGAAGAGCAATAGTCTCCGACATTCTTTTATTTAACAAACTGAACTTGAATTGAATATAAAAGGCAGCACTAAAATAAATGACATCTACATTTAAAAGTGCAGTTTTCTACTGATATTATATATACTGAATCTCTGTGTGTCTTTGGCGATATGCTACGGCACTGAAATATTCCCAATTAGTAGGAAAAAAAGACTCTGGGTTGTTTGCATTCCTTTAAACCAATCACAATCGTCACTCCTGGGCAGCGCTAAGCTCAAGACGCAGCAATGGTGTCTCAGGAACAAACTTGCTTTGGTGGAACATTTGGACTCTGATCAAATAAAATTGTCCTGTGTAACGGTACTTTGTCCACAGCAATCCCAATCGGTCCCAAAACGTCCCAGTTAGAGAGAAAATGCCATAAACATATTATTTGTAAATCTTTACAATCATTCCCCAAAAGAACCAGGCCTGCCTTGATGCACCATCCAAATGTTCTTCAAAACTTGCCATTTTCAGTTTACAGCTTGCTAGCTTGAAATTTAAGAATAGCAACACCCAGAAAGTAGATGTTCCATTGATTATCCCGACTAGGATAGCAATTAATTGCCCATTGCCTCTGGACAACACGCCCCTAAGGGCGAGAAAAACAAAGAGAGGGAGAGCGTGAGTATGTGTGAGAGAATAAGAGAGTAAAAGCCACTGGTACAACAAGAACTTATTTTTCCAGGTCTATGGAACACACTCATTTCTTGCAAAAGAACATCACGATTGATAAGATGACAGACATCCTAAATTGTTAATGGTGTTGGATATAGCTCCTGTAGCGGCGTTTGTGCCCCTATGATTTTAGTTTTAGTTTCAGTTCAGATGAGTCCTACAGCCCGCGTCCCCAGTCCGAGTGCTTAGCACTCAGCCAAGCAGCCCAGCAGAGAGGATGGATGCCTGAATATTTATATTCAATTCATATGTTGTTGTTATTTGAACACATTACGATGTCGGGCTAAAATGAGTTCTAACTTGCGTTACTGAGATTGTAACGGAATAATATTACCAAAACGTTATCAGTAATGCGTTATATTACTGTGTTACAGCAAAAAGGAATACACTACTGTAATTGCGTTACTTTTGTAACAGCGTGTTTCGGCCATATGTTCCTGGATGAGACCATTGATTCAGACTGCTTTATTGTGTCATTTCAGATAAATCATGGATGCACACCCCAGAAGCACTGGCCAAGCACTACATCCCCTACAATGTCAAGGTATGTTTCTGACTGTTGCAGAGCTTTGTGACTGTAAAAAATTCAACACAGAAAAAAGACCACAGAGCCATTTTGCTGTTAAACAATGGTGAGAGGCTTTACTAGTGTTCAAAGTGAAATACAGAAACACAACAAAATCTCTCTTTTTGTGGCTTCCACCTTTACTGCTCATGTGCTGCACCTGATGGAGTTACCCTATACCCCTTTACATCATCCTTTTGATTTCCAAGTGACTTAAGTTAAAAAATTGCGGGATAATATGGATATTTAATCATTTTATTTGGATGCCACCGCATCTTAAAGGGTTATTTTGGTATTTTTGAACCTGGACCCTATTTTGCCAAGCATTGGTGTCTCAGTGACTTATGTAAACAACAATCTTTGAAACAAATGCAGAGATAAAAGAGAAAGCTGTGACCAGCAGCCATAAACTGGGCTGCAATGTAGTCCTATAGGGAAAATGTGCACCCTCAAATCTACTACAAGGTCCCTGCAGGTCCTTAAAAAAGTCTTAAATAAAATTTTCGATTTTTAAGGTTTTAAAATTTCTTAAAATCTGGAATTCATGATAAGGAGGTCTTCAATATTGGGGGTAGCTGAAGAAATCAGCCAGTAATCATGAAGCAAGGTGGGCTTGATGTAAAAAGACGATGCAGCTGGGGACAATGGGCCACATAGTGCTCAATTCACACATGAAACCAGAGAAGCATGTGCTGTATGTGTCGTCACAGGTAGATGAGGCCGGGTCTTCAGCCCTGAATCATTTGAGTGTAGCCCCAAATGTATTTTGAGAAGTTGACTAAATATGAAAGCGGATGGACTTGAGTGTTTCAAGGACCGCATCTTTATACCATGTAGACCTGCAACCTATGCGTCACTTTGGAGTCCACTCTCTCTGTAAATTAAAGATAAGCAGTGCTTAATTCTTAATTCTAAAGTCTTAATTCATTAAAATGAATTAATTTATCATTGAGGTGAATAATTGTCATTTTCACATTGAAGGAGGTGACATCACCAACAAAAGAGGAGGTAAGAGTAAATGATGCCTATAGGCTACATGTGTGCTGACTCAGATATAATTAGAAAAGTTGATCTAAAGGAGAATAAATAATTGAAAGAAATACAGAATGCCTGAGAGCATTACTGTAATATATTCCATTATGTTTTTAGATTTGGATTTTAATCTATGTTTCCCTTTATATGAAGATGATGCCAGCATAAATTGATTCGGAAAAAGGTAAAACTAGGGCATACAAATTCACCACAATGCAGGAAATGAAGTATTTAATGCAAAACAAATTTGCACCCCACATCATAAGTCACCACACAAATCTGGAGGAAAAACCTTGGCCTTTCAGTTACCAGGCCAGTTTTGATTAGGCCAAATGTTGGTGCTGTTTAACTAACATCTACAAACAGAGCAGTTAAAATAACTGGCTATTAACAAGCTGGGCAGGCCAATCCCAGTTTAGTTAAATGGGTCCTGGTTAAGCCCTGAATCAACTCCTAGAAACAGCCCTGCAGGCAAGGAGTATGCCATAAGTATCTTCTCATCTACACGGTCAGTGAAGGCAAATCAGCACTTATTATAAGAGTTGTCGTGTCCCTGTGACCTGTCTTGAGCGTGACGATGGTGAGCTGTGCCGCGCCACGCTTCGCCACACCATTCTGTCATGTCACTCTGTTTTTTTTTGTCGAGGTAAAGTCTTAAATTTTCCTTTTAGAGGACGTAAAAAAGGTCTTAAGTCATTAAATTTGCTTTTCAAAAACGTGCAGATGCCCTGTGCTAAAAGGTTGTTTCCTTTGCCGCTGACAGGCTCAGATTGTTATTGTAAGTGTTTGAATTTTTGTTTAACCACAAAAAGCCCTGATATGTCATTGCCAAACTAACCAGACCTCATATAAATAAACAGTACTTTTAGCGTCTACAGAGGAAGCATATTTTATGTAAATGGATGAATTAAGGGTTAATTTCAACCAAACCACCAGAGTGGTGATAGTTGGAACAGGAAAAGACAAACCAAGACGACTTTTATTAAAGATTAATAATCTGAGCTTGTCAGCGACTAAACATGCACGTTTGGTGGACGGAAATTGAAGGTGCACAATTTCCAATTAACATTACATTGCAGTTTGTTTTGCTGCTGCTGACTGCAGCTGTCTTACTTAATACTGGACCCTTTTTTTTTTTTTTTTCTCTATTCTAAATGTCACTTGATTTCTTTTTGTCACATTATTTTTTCACATGAAAAGTGGCTATTGTGGTATAGGCTACTGTAGTGTTAAAGTACCCCCAGTATATAGGCTACTGTAGTGTTAAAGGAACCCCCTCCTCAGTATATAGGCTACTGTAGTGTTAAAGGACCCCCCCCAACATCAGTATATAGGCTACTGAAGTATTTAATTTCACACTAACATTTTCACTTGGAGCAAGAAATATATATATATATATATATATATGTATGTGTATATATGTATATGTATGTATGTATGTGTATATATGTATGTATGTGTATATATGTATGTATGTGTATATATGTATATGTATGTATGTGTATATATGTATGTATGTATGTGTATATATGTATGTATGTATGTGTATATATATATATATATATATATATATATATGTGTGTGTGTGTGTGTGTGTGTGTGTGTGTGTGTGTGTGTGTGTGTGTGTGTGTGTGTGTGTGTGTGTTATAGTATTCTAGTATTTATGTTCCGGAGCAGCTGTTTTGCCGCAGTGCTGGGATGGGGGGAAAGTCAAACTTGTCAAACTTTAATTTAAAGATTTTCTCTGTGTTTTAACCTTCTTGATTCATTTTTTATTCATAAATGAGTGTGAGCGTGGGATGTTCATGTGAAGTGACTCAAGCTTCTGTCAAAAGGAGCCAAAAGTGGTCTTCACTTGAGAGGAACTTAAAATAAAACGGCACACTTAAAACTTGCAACACAACATTTATTCAGAAGTATTTTTTCACTCATCCAACAAATACCTCTTGAAGGGAGGACTGTCTACTTTGGGGAGAACTTCTCTGTCAGACAGATTTTCTTCTTCATTTCGACAAAGACTTTCTCCCCTGCGAGGCAATGGATCTGTCAGCCCACATCCTGAGCTTCAGAAATGTTGTGATGAAATTGAGGGGGAGCTCCAAAACTACCGCATCCCCCAAACTGATGCATCTCCCTTACTGTATGCAGCAAAGAAACAGGCGGAACTGGCGAAGGACACATCTCTAAAATCAAAGCTATACTGTCAGTTCCCTTGCTGTCTGCATTTTGTCGGCTTTCGCTGATGAGTTGCCTGTCTGGCAAAATTTGCTGAGATCTGAGTACACCACTCATCACTGATGGAATTGGAGGGAATGAGTCAGCCAAAGTGCTGAGACTGTGCTTGGCCTACTCACCCTTGTTTAAAGCACTCAGATATGTTAAAAAAAAAATAAGCTCAGTTAGTGTCAGTTGTCTAGCTAGTTGGAAAAGAGAAGAATCCCTCAAGAAAAGACAGATTTGTTTTTTATGACATAATCCATTTGTCGAGGTCAAGGTCATATCAATCTTTCGAATCTCGAATCATTTTGATTTGATGCCACTTCTAAACTATGTTTTTGTGTTTGATTTGTGTATCTAAACCTAGATGAAGTATGATTTTTGACATGGCACATAGTGGAAAGCAGAGCTGTAGCTACTAATGAGATCACTGAGGTCATGTTCTCTCTATTTTACAATCTGCTGTTAAAACAATAAACATGGTGGGTGTTAATTTAAGTATTTTTAGACTTGTCTTTTAAACTTTGACTACTTCCAAGGCCACATAAAAAATGTCTTTTCAAAACCACCGTTTTATTTGAGCATTATGATCCTTTTGATTTAGGAAATAACCGTTATGCTTTTATGACTGTGACTTGTTAGTTATTTTTCATCAACAATTAATCTTCTGTTTTCTCATTTAACCAAGTAACTGTGTACTCTATAATCTGTCAAAATAACGTGAAAAACAGCAAAAGGTGACGTCTGGAAATGGTTTGTTTTGCAACAACAGTCTAAAGATATTTCATTTTCAATTATCTAAAACAGAAAAGAAGCAAATCCTCACATTGGAGAAGCTCAAACCAGATGGGCAGAATTGGCTCTGGACTTCAAAAAATTAATTAAAAAAATAAAAAGTTGAATTTTTGGACGATTATTCAAATAACTGGTTCAGTGATACTGTAATTGCTGCTTTAAATCTTGTGTTTACCAGAGATGTGCTCATGGGTTTCTTGGCAATAACTTATTCAACATGAAAAAGCATAAAAAATTTGTAATTGACTAAAGAAATCTTAGTTGAATAAGAATAAATGACCTATAATTGAAAATGAAAATAATTGCTAGTTTCAGCCCAAAATGATACCGTGGGGCCACTTATGTATTAAGAAACCAACACCACCAAACAACACCACCAGTCTCTACAGACAGATCTGCAGTTGGTGTTTATGCCAGGATCCAGGATTTGTCAGTCCAGGTATTATTTTTCCTGTTCTGAATGTAATCAGCTTTATGTTTTCAGGAGGTATGATTAGATTAGAGACTGAGATCTACTCCTGTAGCCAATCAGATTCAATGCTCAGCCACTTCTCTGCTCTGAGATGCATAATTCTAAGATGGTAGGATCAGTGTGTCACAATGGCATAGGGGTTTTCTTTGAACATGGGGGTGACAGGGACATTATTACTGGGGGGTCTGGGGGTCCTGCCCCATACAATATTGAGCATCAATCACAATTTCTGGCATTGTGGTTCATTTCTGTGCAACAATTTGTGCTGGAAATGTTTTTATTTACATAAAGTGAATAAGTATCATAAATGATTCTCCTATATTGTTCACTTAACACTTATGTTTTTTTTAAAGGTCCCATAACATGATGCATTGTGGAGGCTTTTATATATATATATATATATATATATATATATATATATATATATATATATATATATATATATATATATATATATATATATATATATATATATATATATATGTATATATATATAGTAATACTGTATCTGAAGTCCTTATATAGACCTTAGTGGTCCCTAATACTGTATCTGAAGTCTCTTTTATATAGACCTTAGTGGTCCCTAATACTGTATCTGAAGTCTATTCTGAACCAACTGCCACTTTGCTCATTTTAAAGCCATGATGCCTTTTTCTCATTCTCTGGGCGGGTAATGCAGAGAAAGTGGAGGTAACCTTCCCCCTTATGACCTCATAAAGGGCAATATTCCAGATTGGCCCATCTGAGCTTTCATTTTCTCAAAGGCAGAGCAGGATACCCAGGGGTCGGATCACCATTTGAAATTTTCATGCCATGGGACCTTTTAAAGACTATGTTTGGGCATTTTAAGCCTTTATTTGACAGGACAGCTAAAGACATGAAAGGGGAGAGAGGGGGGGATGACATGCAGCAATGGGCTGAGGTTGGAGTCAAACCCGGGCCCGCTGCATTGAGGAGTAAACCTCTATATATGGAGCCCACTCTACCAACTGAGCTATCTGGGTGCCCTGAACACTTATGTTTTAACACGTTTAGGGTTGTCGTTAATATTTTTGAAGGGGAACAAATCTACCTCTTCTAATTATTGGCTAGGATGTGTTCCCCCGCACAACTACGCCTATGCTGTGTCCATCATCAACAATCGTATCAGATCTAGAAGTAATTTGAATTGTACATGACACAGATCCTGCACTTTACTAGAATGTGTCCAAAAATGGATAGAACCTTTCGATCAGGAGGAGTGAGCCGTGCAGAGACAATAAGGGGAAACTCAGTTCTTCCTCCTCATGTTGTCATCTTAATTAACTTTTCAGACCTACCATGACATAAGCAAAGTGCATATTTTGTTAGATTTCTGTATCCGAGGGTGCACGTTCCCCTTTAAGCTAACGCGTGTGTTGTCACTGCGGGTCAGGGTTGGTTTGTCTTTCAGCTGGATGTACCAATTGATGGATGAGCCTTCAAGCTTGGTCTACCTTGTGAAACCTCCCCAGTTGCAGCCCAGAATGCACTGGTCAAGAATGAGTGCTTTCTCCTTTCTATTCCGGGCATCTTTCAGCGGCGCTCTCAGACCTGTCCTTAATGTTGTGGAGTACATTTGTCACACCGGTGCAGAGAGCTGACACTTTAGGTATAAAACCGCAATTTGTTTTCTGGCTCTATTGACAACTGCTATTTTGGTGTCGCTCCCCCTGCCTCATTGCATTTGGACAGGTGGAAAGAAGTTAAAGGTTACATGGAGACACTGACTGTTATTTGTAATACATAAACATTTTATAAAGTCTTTTTTTACAGTTAATTTTATTTTATATGTATCTATTGGTGTTGTTTTTTTTAATGTTCTCATGAACACACTGCTTGACAAAATGTCAAAATAGAGCTCCTCAGTGTGGTTCTGGAAGTTAAAAAAATCTCATTAGTTTTCTCCAGGAGGATTTTGATTGATAGCCATAATTTCTAAAGCATCCAAGGTAGCCTGACCACGAGCTATGAGAATGTAAAAAACAAAGGTGTTATGCACTGGAAGCCAGAGGTCCGCAGGATATCAACCTTGTTTTAAGAAAGACATGTTTTATTCGCAATCTTATCTTGGTGGAGCTTGCTGTTACTATGGAAATGTTTACCGCCTAGGGAGCGGGTACCATTGAAGTTTATGTTTTTCAAAATGTTCTTTTGCGCTGAATCAAATATTTTATATTTTCATCCCATAGCTGTTTGGCTTGGGTCCAAGATTAAAACATGTTATATAAGCATTTTAGGAAACATATTGAGATTTTGAATGGGGAAAATCACATGAGGAACCAGAGCCGTTCAACAATTGGGCTGTTGAGCTTTATTATAGTAGCTAATGTCCAAGTTCATTAAATGCCCAAAACAGACTATTGCTTATAAAGTATTGTACTATTCCATAAAAAATTTATACTTAGCCAAGTTGTCTGCAAGCCAAGCTGGAAGATTAAATGGACTTTAGCAAAGCCAAGTCATGGAAAGCTTCAAACAGACTTGGTTGTGTCGTCAAGGCAATCCATGTCTGTCTGGGCTGTTTGAGACATACATTGTTATTTTGTTTTTCCTAACCTTTAAGGGGCTGACACCAGTGTCTATGAAGCATGATATTTTATCAGGCTACACACATTAAGCTCACAAGCCACTCAAGCAGTGTGTGTGACTGGAACAATTACAACCACTACTGCTGCTGCCAGATGGAAAACACCATGTTCAGGCATAAAGGTTAATGGCGCCATCTGTTGGTGACTGGCCGAAGTGCTACTGCGCTGTGTGTGTGTGTGTGTGTGTGTTCCAATTATGTCCCCAAAAGGAAACTTTCTAATTTATCTAAAAAGATGAATTTCTCTTTTTTTTTTTCATCTCACTTCAATTTTATTGCTGCAAAATGGGATTGTCAAGCCGACAAACTGACCAACACATACTGTATGTAATAATTAGTGCTGTCAAACAATTCAAATATCTAATTGTGATTAATCGCATTAGTGTGATAGTTAACTTGCAATTAATTGTGATTAATGACATATTTTTATCTATTCTAAATGTCCCTTGATTTCTTTTTGGCCCATTATTTTTTCTCATTTTAATGCTCTTATCAACATGAAAAGTGGATTAGCTTGTTTTGTGCAAATGTTTTCTTTTATTGAAAACAACATTGGCATATAGTCTCCTGCAGTGTTCAAGACCTTCACCATGGTCATCAAAAACATGGTGAAAATAATACTGTAACGTGTGGGGGGGTGTATCAGCATCAGCTGTGTGCTTGGCCATCAGGTGGTATTTCAGACTGGACGTGTTGCGATGATCCCTCAGTCCACAACGACAACACACACAGATCACTTTGGTCTTGTCAATGGAACCATCTGGTAACTTTTAAAAAGTAAACTTTCCATTCAGAATCTTATTGGCGTCCATTTCGGCGTCTCATGCTCGCCATCCACTCAGAACGTAACGTTACTACTCTTTGGCCGCCTTGCGAACCCAAACGGCACGGCGCGTGCACGGCGCGTGCACGGCGTGTGCACGGCGTGTGCACGGCATGTGCACGGCGTGTGCACGGCGTGCCTGTTGTGTTTCTGGTCTAGCTACATCCGGTGGGTGTTTTTCTAACATTACTAGTTGTTGCAACAGCATGTGAAAAAGAACTACAAAGTTTGCTAGTCCAAAAAGATACTTGGTATCTGTGTACCGATACAGTATTGCCACGGTAAATATCGAGATACTACGCTGTATACATTTTTTTCCTTCCACCCCTATTTCTTATCTGTCCTTGCTGTGATGCTGTCATGTCATAGTATGCCTTTCTGTTCTCTTTTCAGTTCCTTGGAAACACAGAGGTTGAAGCCCCAAAAGGCACAGAAGTCGTAAAGGATGCAGTCCGAAAGCTGAAGGTAAAGCCAGTCCTCAGAGTAAGCTGTAGCCTGAAGGATAGATGAGTGTTCTTGAGTGACCGGATTGGATGGTCGTCTCAGAGCAGGAGAGGTGGGAGTGAGTGACAAATGTTCGCCTCCCTCATCAGTTACCAGCAAGGTGCCCTTAGAATTTTTCAGCTCCCAAGTGTGGATGCCTATAACTGCTGGATAAGCATGGCAGTTCCCTCAATCAACCTTCACCGGGTAGCTGCAGGGTTCAATAAAAGAGATATTTATCTGTCATGAAACCTGTTGTGGGTGTATGGGCCGGACTTGGATACCTCGGCTTTTCTTCTCAATCATTACTGCGCAGACTATGGGTCCAAAATTACAAGATGGCAGAGCCCGTATCTGGGATATTTTGGCTTCACTTTTGTACAGTGGGAGGAATATATACAATCAATGGTAAACACGTGTGCTATGTTATTTGCTAATTAATGCATTGATTAAAGCTGCATTAATAATATATTAACAATAGTTTAAATTACTCCAATTATCCCCAACCAATGAATGTGCCTGCTCCGTAAGTCAATAGGCAACTGTTTGCTGGAACAACTCATGTAGCCAAAAAATAATTATTGCAATTTAAACCTTGTCTCAAACCTGCATTCATTAATTATTTTGGCCACTCTGGGGAAGTGTAACAATTTAAACACATCATTGATTGACGTTGTCCTGTGAAAAAATGTGTCCACTGTGTTCACCAGCTAGGCCCTAACTTTGTCTGCTGTTTGGTGCTGGACAGGTGGGGTCCATTACTCATCCTCAGTGGCCTCAGGTACTTATTTATTTCCAGACATACTGTCTTTAAAACCATCCACCAACTAACTGTTGATGGTAGCTAAAAGTTGTTCAACGTTCAAACATTTATTCATAGTAACAGTGAGTCCAGAACAAAGGTCCTTACAGAGACATTAATATACATCTTATCTTATTTTACAACAAGACCACCAAACAGATTGAAAACAGCATTACCTGCTATGACTTGCATCCAGCAAACTGTTAATAAAAACATTACACTCTTAATTCTCTCTAGCAATCCTATAAAGAATATAATTGGAAAAAGTAGAAAAACTGTTTATTTTTTGACACAAGATCATAGTTAAAAAAACAAATAATTTCAGTAAAACCCAGATAGGTAAATGCTTCATTAACTTAAGTTAGACTGGGTGTAATGTAGTCTCGGGTCACAAAACCCCGAGACGTGCATTTAAGGGTTAAGGTTATAGTGCAGAAAACTCTCACAGCTTCTTGGTATAATGTGGCTGTGCTCGCTGCCTGCTGGCCTGGCCTCTTGTCTTCTCCTGCCAAAAGTTGAATCTGTGAGGCCACTTGTAGGGGAGGACTGTTTTTCCAAACTCGTACCTCTATTGTTACATTACATGTGGTCCTGAAAGCCTTGTGGAGACTAATGTTTCGTGGTTACTTTCCCGGATACACTGGCAATTAGGACAGGCTTTGTTTTTGTTCCAAAGATCCTGTGAGGAGAATTTAGAGACAGCTTTGGAAGGCATGTGTCCACACTGGTATAGGTCAAACACTGTAAGTCTCATATTAGAATATGAGTGCAAATAATGAAATTAAACATTAAATCATAAAGCTTATCTCCAGGCCTTACAAGGGCTTGATTACAGCTGAATATCATTTTACTGAAAGTCTTAAAGTCAGAAGTGTTACGACAAGGCTTGGATCCACACGCAGTTCAGAGAAGATAATTTATTTAATAAACACTGCAACAAAAAATGTCCAGAAGTAATACAAACGTGAAACAAAAGGTGTCCAGAGGTAGGCAGGCAAAAATGTACAACAAAAGTAATTCAGAACCCAGAGAATCCAGACGACTAAATCCAGAGACAGGACAGCACCGACCTGGACAACACCATACAGTGATGGGGGGGCAGTAGCTCAGTTCGTAGGGCGTTGTGGACTGGTAGCTGGAGAAGTGCCAGTTCACATCCTGGGTACTGCCAAGGTGCTCTTGAGCAAGGCACCAAACCCCCAACTGCTCAGGGCGCCTTTCCAAGGGCAGCCCCCACCACTCTGACATCTCTCCATTAGTGCATGTATAGGACCTGAGCATGTGTGTGTAGTTCAGGCCTGTGTGCAAAGTGTGTAACAACAACAGAGTGTAAATTTAAATTTCCCCTTGTGGGATTAATAACGTATACATTATTATTATTATTATTTTATTTTACCAGACAAAGACAACACAGAGAATAAATACATGAGGTAATGAGGAGAAACGAGGGACAGGTGACACAAGGGCTCCAACAGGTGAAACACATTAGGATGGGGCAGACAATTACAAAGGCGGGAAAACACAAGACAGGAAATAAATCCAGACAAGACAAAACTAGACTATTACAAAATAAAACAGGAAACAACAACAGAACCTCAAAACCAACAGAAACTCAAAAACACAACAGTGTCTGTCTAAAATACTGCAGTATCTTGTTGGATGTTTTGCTGGCAACATTTATACTTGCAAATATACAAAATTGCAACTTCCTGCAAGTTTCCTTACATTGAATGATAAAGTGTCTCCTCACCTGACAGTGTTCAATCCCCCTTTAGCAGAGGTTTTCATTTTATTGACCTCAACTCACTGCCAAGTCCAGTTGGCAACAAACCCATAAAAAACTTAAAGAGGTTTTGGCAGTGCTTGATAGAGTGACCCACTGAATGAATCACAGATTTGTTTAATTCCCTCTTCCGTCTTCTGTTAAACACTTAACCCTAAAGATATTTTCTTCTAATCATCATCATTGCCCTTCGAAAAGAACATGCCGTTTTATTCCTAAGTAAGTCACCCTCTGATACACCCATTGTGCATCACCTGCTCAGCACATAGACAAAGTAAGAATCTACATGCTGAACATAGTGCAGCCTTTAACTGCTTAAGAGCCAGATATTTTTCTTAGAAGTTAGTGGAGACCAAAATAAAGCTAAAACTTGATGAATATTGGACTTCCCTATATGCCAGAAGGCCAGAAATACAGTAAATGCTAGATCATACCCACCAAACCACAGCACAAGCATACTGCACAGGCGTCAACACACACAGTTATTTAAACCCTGCTGCAATGGGATGTTGTAGTGAATATATAGGTGGCCAAGCGCAGCAATGATCTACTTTTATAATTCATTATACATGAAAAAGTGACTTACGTTATAAGTAACGAGATGTAACCGTAACCCAAACCCTGTCTTTTGACCTAACCTTAACCTCAACCCTGCATAGCTAGCTAGTTACTAACTTAAGTGTTGACACTTGCGCACCATGCCAGTTCCGTTTGGTGACTCGTCTGGTGGGTACGATCTAGCACCTACCCAGAAATACTGGGTATAAACCTTTAATCGATTGCCAGTGTGTTTGTCATAAAGACTTTTTGAGGTATCAATGTTGTGTTTTCATCTTGTTTTGCTTTCCTATGGTGGCCAAAGAAATGAACGGATGAAGTTGTGTACTTAGGAGATGTCTTTACAGGTCCAAAAGTGAATGGCCACACCTAAAAAGACCCTGAAATGTACTGGACTAAATGTATGACCGGACCAGTCTATTTAAAAATTAAAGGTGCCTGTGCAGAACTGAGAATTGTTGGACCTGAACTCTGGAGAACTGAGACAAACGATTAGCACAATTTTACAACTAATTGCTATTAACAAGTTAATGTAGCCCCTGTGCCTGTTAGTATTGCATATAATCCATCCTCTTTGCCAAGAAAGTTGGTAAAATACATCCAGGTTTTCTATTATTCCTTACTTGCTCCTTTAAATAGCATGATTAATCCACTTGTTATTTTTAAAAGTCCACTTGCTGTCACAGTGACAGATGATCAATCAGAATCAGCTTTGCAGTTTTATTGCATTAATTGAGTGGATTCATCAAAATGTTTCTGTTTGTGATTTTTCTCTTTGGCAGTTTCAGAGACATATCAAGAAGTCAGAGGGACAGAAGACCCCTAAAGTGGAATTACAGATCTCCATTTATGGTGTAAAGATACTAGATCCAAAGACAAAAGTGAGTCCAGCGATTAGATTGTTGTTGGTGGTGCATGACACCAGAAGTTATCCTGCCAACAAACCCTGTGTAGAGAAAGAAGGGATTCGTAGTCAACATGAAGTAAATAAATAATGAATTTGTTCTGTTTGATTTCCAGGATGTGCAGCATAACTGTCAGTTACACAGGATATCCTTTTGTGCAGATGACAAAACGGATAAAAGGATTTTTACTTTTATCTGTAAAGACTCGGAGTCCAACAAACACCTCTGCTATGTGTTTGACAGTGAAAAGTGTGTAAGTGCCTTCTGCTTCCTTGTCATTGCATCGAGACCAACGTAGAACACATTTGACAGAATGTAAAATTATTGCGAATGTTTTATATTTTGATGCTGTGCTATCATTTCTTTGGTATTTTGACATCTTGTAGTTGACCGTCAATGATAAACTCAATATATATGCTTTGGTGCAATTTAGGTACATATGGTGATGTCGTTGTTTCTTTGTTGCAGGCAGAAGAAATTACTCTAACAATCGGTCAGGCCTTTGATTTGGCGTACAAGAAGTTCCTGGAGTCTGGAGGCAAAGACGTGGAAACCAGAAAGCAGATTGGAACCCTACAGAAAAGAGTACGTTGTAAACAGACTTGAACTTAACTTTGAAAACTTTGTATAACAGCATGCTGACACATTGATGCGTTTATTAATGATTGCATAGCTTGTTTCTATTGATTGGTTTCAACCATGCAGCGTGGACAATTAAGCTGTGTTGATGAAGAGTGTCAGTAATGAATATTAATGAGTGGTGGTGTTACAACCTGTAAGTGGATTATTGTGCACCCTGCTGATACTGTGGAGCTTTCCCTGTGGTTTTGATTAAAGCGTGACTTATTAAAACATTAGTATGAACTTTATTAAATGGGGGATAAGTTATAGTAGCTGAACACCAGCGTGATACGTATTTTAAGGTTAATTTGCAGTCATTTCTAAAATAGTATAATGAATGAAACAGATTAAAACTCAACATTAAATCATTGTTGAACTTGGAAATAGTACTTTAACAAAGCAATCTCAACTCAAGGGTCACTTACTTGCATTCTCTAGAACTTTCAACTGTATCACACAGTCTTCATCAGTGGATCAAGATTGTTCAGTTGTCACGGAGAGGGCTCAGCTGACGTGTAAGCTCAGTAGTTGCTATGGTTTCATCCACAGCGCTTTTTCACATTCCAACAGGATGAAGACCCTTAGAAAAGCTGGTAAGTGGCCCTTGAGTAGAGCCAACCGATAAAGGATTTTTAAGGCTGATTTCCCTAACATTAGTTATTTGTAGTTATTTATGAGTTCTCACTAAAATAATATAATAATTATAAGTATTTTGAAGCCTTAATTACAGCGCCACCATGTGGCCGATTGGGTTCATATTTCCATAGAAACACATGCACACCATTTCGGAGAAACTATGTCCAAGTTAAGGCCTTCCAGGCATTAGGGGGCGCTATGCAGCACGCCTACAGGTATGGACAGGTATCGCAAAGCTCCCAGGTGTTTATGTTTGCGCCAATTTTTGTGAGTTTTTGTATATATTGAGGCCGTCAAAAATGTAGAATTCAGATGAAAGAGAAAATTGCCATGTGGTCAAGTTTTTTTTATGAAAAAAGCTTGATTACTTTTTTTTTTAAATTCAGGGTGCACATTAGGGGGCGCTATGGAGCCCTCATCAACGCCCAAGACCAATCACTACAGAACTTTGTGGTTTTCATACAGTATGTCGGACATGAGTTTTTTTGAGTTTTCCCGCATGCTAAGACCCTCAAAAATGAGACGGGAGAGGTGAGGAACAATAATAGTAAACAATAGGTTCCTTGCACTTCGTGCTAGGACACCGTTGGTGTCATTGCACTTCATAATAATAATAATTACTAAAACAGATGTTGTAGAGCGTCCTCTGGTGGACAGACTATGCAACGCCATCACTAACAGGGACGTTGTAGAGCGTCCTCTGGTGGACAGACTATGCAACGCCATCACTAACAGGGACGTTGTAGAGCGTCCTCTGGTGGACAGACTATGCAACGCCATCACTAACAGGGACGTTGTAGAGCGTCCTCTGGTGGACAGACTATGCAACGCCATCACTAACAGGGACGTTGTAGAGCGTCCTCTGGTGGACAGACTAATCAGGCTTTTCACATTTCACGTGTTCTATCAAGAGCAGTTTTTCACATTCACTGTTGTATCTACACTATAAAAATTTGATTAATTTACCAAATAACCTCATGTATATTGATATCACAGTATGAAATTACATATTGTCCAGTAACAAGCATGTATCTCCAAATGTGGTTATTTTGAGTTTGGCTTCAAAGCACTTTGGTTTTTTAAATGACTGAACTGCTCTTGTTTTGCAGATTCAAGAACTGGAAACAGAAAACTCTGAGTTAAAGCAACAGCTTCAAGATCTTGAAGAGCAGCTGATGATAGCTCATGTGCCGCCAGTGAGGACAACCTGCACACACACACACACACACACATCTCTTCAGTTTAGAGATTGAACAAAATATAGATTCTACATAATGATCTAATCTAAGCTTTATCTGAATCAAAGCAATTACACACCTGATTGGTCTGGCGATACATTCAGCATGTAATTGAGCCAAATGCCAGTACTTTGTGACGGCCCCCTGTGAATGCAATTACCCCACACCTTTTTCTCCCAATCTTCAAGATTGAATAATATTGTTCCTCTCTGGTCATTGTCTGTATGCAATCTTTTTTCTCTTAGCCGCTGCACATAAACTCAGCCAATGAAGCGTACATGCTGCAGAGGCCCTCCTCTCTCTTCTGGTGTCACAGCATCTCCTGTCTGGAGATCTCCTCTGTCACACTCACTCCTATGAGCTCGCCTGAGTCCAACTTGTCCAGCGGGCTACTAACTCCTCCACCTGCCAAACCCGCTCTCCTTGCTCCTAAGCCCACTGAGGGATTCAGCATTCCGCGGCCTCGCGTAAACACCCTCCGCTTTTTCTTTCTTTCTTTCTTTCTTTCTTGTACTCTGTGCTTTGTCTCTCGCCCTGAGTCCTGAGTGTCTTTTGCTCCTTTTTTCTGCTTCTCCTCTTGCTTTTGTTAACAAAAAAAGCTGTTTAGTTTGTCCGTGTGCAAGCTTACAAGAGCGACATCACCTTAACATTTCTTTATACACAGGCAGGGAGCATCTGCATGAAACCCCAGATGTGTACAGACGTTTTCGACATGGTTCCCTTCTCCACTGTGACGCCGCTGGAGCCCGTACTGGCCAGCAACGGCTGCCCACCACCACCACCGACCACATTACCACCAGATATAAGTCAGTAGCTACTTTCTGTTATTGTCTTTTTAATTTATTTATTTTTATTGTTATGGAACAACACAGAACAAACAACTACATCAGACAGTGACAAGGGAAACAAAGCAGACAGGTGTAAACCGAGCCCTGGGTATCCTGCTCTGCCTTTGAGAAAATGAAAGCTCAGTTGGGCCGATCTGGAATCTTGCCCTTATGAGGTCATAAGGGGCCAAGTTACCTCCCCTTTCTCTGCTTTACCCGCCCAGAGAATTTGGCCCCCCCATGAGAGAGAGCCATCATGGCTTTCAAACCAGCAAAGCAGCAGTTGGTCAGCCCCCCCCAACCCCACCCCCCATCGTGGGACTGGCTCTAGTGGCTGTAAATATCGTAATGTTAATAATAATAATAATAATAAACTGTTTTGAAAATAATATTTCAATTTTAATAATAATACTTATAGCAATAGTAGTGTTCCAAAAAAGGCAGATGAGGGGCTAGCTACTAGCTAGAGCTTTTACAGATTCAGATTTTGCTGTATAATTAATTTTCTCATAACATAATTGCAGTTAACAATCTAATTGTCTCTTTCATTCAAATTTAAAAATATTTATTAATTTATTTATTACTTTTTAAAACAAATTAGTTAAGTATATAAACATTTTTGGTTTTATCACAGTCATGTGAGCCAGATAATGTAGTAACACAAATACACAGCCCATAAAGGAAAAAGACTGTTTATTATCATAAAACCTTTTCCTAACTATATACCCTCCTTGTCATTTTTGTTGCCATGAACGTGTATAGGGTCTAGTGCCAAACACTAACAATTACATATTAATAAAACATATATAGTCCGACCAATAACCACTTACATAATTACAATTTAACATATCTAAACAAAATCAACAACTACCAGTCAGACGCCTTAAGACCTTAGTTAATGTTAGCAATTAGTTAAACAAAGAAACCGCGATTATGTAAAACAATTAGACAACAATTTAATAATTTTTTCAGGCCTACTTGTAGCTACTGTCTGATCATAAGATTTAGAGATTTTAATAAGTTCTTCGGCTCCTGAAAGATTTATTCTGCAGAAATAAAAGACTGCAGCTGTTAAAAGTACTTGTTTGTCTCAGTTTAAATACAGCTGTTTTTTTTCCTTTCCGCTGTGTTTGTAGGGAAAGACCTGTTTGGTGCTGAGCCGTTTGATCCGTTCACCTGCGGGTCGGCTGACTTTCCTCCAGATATCCAGTCAAAGCTGGACGAGATGCAGGTGAGTTTGAAAGCGCTGCCAGGAGGCCGTACACAGCGGCCCCCTGTCGCTCTTATTATCAGTATCAGCACTTTGAAGATTTCTATTTTCTCTATATAAACCAAGGCTTTGTGCGTCATGGGCCATTCTGAATCATTACTGGGCAGTTTGGTCCTAATTGGCCGGCTGTGTACTGTAAGCGAGCTCCAGTACATTGTTTATTAAAATTCATAATGGTAGAATAGATCAGGTTGGACGTCCTGTTGTGCATAGATCAGTGAAACAAGCCCATGTGAGCAATTACCTAAAGCTATATTTTTTTCTGAGCACATTAAGATTCCTAATGAAGTCTTCAGCTGACTCAGTGATGAATATAACTCACTTCTTTATTCAGATGTATCAGGGACATGACACCACTAACACATTCATTTAGAAATGTATTAATAAAACAATATGTGCGTGGTTTATTTGGACAATTTTAGTCTCAATAATTCCTAATTTTTGCTTTTCTGACTCAAACATTAGGTATAATTTCCTAAAAATGAGGTTTATTGAGCATAAATTGAAAAAAAAAAGTGACAAACCTAACGCTTGTGTTGTCTTCCTGTCAACTATGAAAAAAACAAAACATTTTGGTCACTTTTTTCAAAATTATTATCACTTTTTCCAACATTTTTGTCACTTTTTCACTGTTGTGGGTGCTTTTTTTAATGTTGACGTTTTCAGCGCATATTTCGACGGCCCATTTTTTGTGACAAAAAAAGAAAAATTAACTGAAAACAGTCAAATTTGACCCAAGGACAACATGAGGATTAAAGAAAAAGTTAAAAACATTGATAAAAAAGCATCAACAAAAGTGTTGATTTTCAATTTTGACGGGAAGACAACACAAGGGTTAAGTGAGTTTAGTTTCCTTCATAATAAAAGATTAGTTTATTCCTTTATGCTGTTGGTCAGTGTACTACTCTCCCAACACTAATAATGGTTGAGAACAGTAAAGTTGGTTTACAGTGGTATTAATAGGGCTGCTCAATTATGGAAAAAATCATATTTGCCATTATTTTGGTCAATATTGAAATCATAATTATTTACCACGGTTTGCATTAAACTTAAAAAAAATAGTGAAAGAGTTCAACTGTGACGTTTCCCTGAATACTGTTTGTGTTTTCACTTTTTTTTTTTTCATTTTTTCATCCAAAATAAGAGTTTACTTGCAATTCCATTGTTTTTGTGATCATTAGTAGCCAAAAATAAAATCGCCATTAAAGTTTGATTAATTGCAGAGCCCGAGGTATTTGGGCACAGGGTGGATGAGAAGAAGTTTATGTGTGTAAGTTGTGTGTGTGTGTGTGTGTGTGCAATCAGACACTCATATATAAATACATACAGTTCATGCCATATGATTAGAAAAAATAAGACTTCTGAAAACTAAAAATCTGCTGTGATTTCTGTGATTGTGTGAAATAACTTGGAGATCACGCAGGCTGCTGCCAGAAGGAGGCAGCGTTGCGCTGGCCGTCTGACACACTTGCTGTCAGTGCACGGAACCGTTTCTTTCTTTCTTTACTATTAACAAATGGTCGCATCTCTTGTCTTTTCCACTTGTAGCGTCAGAGATGGTTTGTACTCTTTGCTCTGCTTCTGTGTCTGTGACCGTGTTTGTGTGATGCATGCTTGCTTTGGTAGATGTCGCATGCTCTCTCACACACACACACACATGCGATTGAAATTACCTCATCCATCCAGAGGCGTTTCCAGGATTTTTTAAGTGGAACATGGCACATGAGGGGGGGCATTTTGTCAGAATAAAGAAAAGAATATCTGCTATGAAATGTAGGAAATATTGGATAGGATAGCAAGGCAAGGCAGCTTTATTTGTATAGCACATTTCAGCAACAGGGCAATTCAAAGTGCTTTACACAGAATAAGTTAAAAGAAAATAAAACCGATAAAACACAGAAGAAACAGTTAAAAAATAAAAACAGTTAAAACACAAGAATAAAAGTTACAGTGCAGTATAAAAGAATAAACAGTAAAGAAATGAACATTATTTCTAGCATAGCAACACAATGTAATGTATTTCTGCTGAATAAAACACCACATCACATACAATAACACATTCATTATTAACTGCACAACAACAAACAAACAAATTGTATATCCAAAAATAAAACACATTCTTTAGGATCTTTATTTTTTTAAAAACAGTTCCTGTGCTAGTTCCATGGTATCAGACTTTGGGATAGTCACCATGGAAACGTTAATCAGTCATGTGAAAAGGACCGGAAAGATTGGGAGAACAGGCAGCCAAGTGACATTTCTCTGATCCAATGGTAATCACAGATTGACGGCATTAGCAGATTGACAGCGGGGGCCAATCACATTTCAGGGCGGGCTGGTGCCACGCCATGCTCCCCTTCTAGCCCCACCCCTGCATCCATCTTCTCTAAAATGTGCATTGTTCTCTCAGTAGAAATTCACAATATTGTGTTCAGGCCTCAATGTGATTAATTAGCAGTTTGTTTTCTCTTGTTAATGAGGTTCTCTTTTCTCAGATCGGGGCTTGTTAATGTGAGCAAACACATTTCCCTATCATCTAAGATGTTGCTTTTCAGCCAATAATTGCTTCAAAGCATGCTATAGCTTTTGGAACCAATGTCACATTTAATAAAAAATAAAAAAAAACATTGTGCAGCTATATTAAAGAGCACATTAAAACAATTACAAGAACGATTTTACAAGCAGGTAAAATAAAATAGCTTCTAATTTCTGATACAGATGAGTTCCACATGCTTCTCTCATCAGCTGCATGCCTTGTAGTTTCTGTATTTTTATCTTGAACATAATGCATGGCCGAGCATGACGGAGCAACAGTGTTGTAATCTCTGTTCTGTTTGGTATTTCATTCCCTTTACCCTCTATTTCCCTTTACCCTCTATTCTAAACATTACTCCCACCTCCTGTTCATCAACTAAACTCACGGCGAGCGTGTTGGCGCGCGGCGTCACTGAGCGTCACAGCTGTTGTCTGGCTTGTCTTCCAGGAGGGGTTCAAAATGGGACTAACCTTAGAGGGCACCGTCTTCTCGCTGGACCCGCTAGACAGCCGCTGCTGATGCCAAGAAGATGCTCTTTGTCGCATACTTTTAACTCGTTTGTATGAAGAAGTGCCAAAATCCACTCCGAGGTTGACTCAAGATGTCACAGTTTCCATCTTGAGGTTTATATGCATTTGCATTTAGATTGTTGTTGTTTTTTTGTTTGTTTTTTTGATATTTCAAAGGTAAACTTCAGATCCATCATAGAAATGAACTATTTTTGTAAAAAAAAAAGAGAAGTACTTTTGCTTGCACAGGCGATGAGAGATGTAAATAATCGAATATGTCCAACGGTACACTTTGTGGCAGAATTTTCATATGAGACAGTTTGTGTGTATGCACCATTTGACGTCTGTATTGTTATCACATTCCTGTTTGTATGCCGAACACAAGCTGGTGAAGATAATAAATGGAATTTGTATCATTAACACAAACATCACATAGCTTATTTTACTCAACATTAGTAGACACATTATGTCGTTAATTAATCCAGTCTATTGACATTGAGTTTTTGTTTTGTTTTTTGCATTTCACAAGTTTAAGTTGCCATTTCAGTATTTCTTGTCATATTTTTACCTGGTCATTATTTTAGTCTCCTCTTCTCTTGCACCAGAAGGCACCTTTTTTGGACTGCCTCTGTCCACATACAGTACTACATTATTTTACTTGTGGTTGCATTGACTTTGCTGTTACAGATATTAAAGAAAATTTTCCTGCAAAAAATTCTGCTCATTGATTCTATCATCTAATATTTGTGTGGAATTATTTAGCTGTTGTGTATTTTTGTGTTTAAAATGTTTTCTCTTTAATGCAAATCTTGTTTTATTAGCCATGCTGCCAGAATGGCTCTATGGATGGCAGTGTTGGTCACTTGAAACACATCAATGGCAATGAAATCTTGCATTTCTCCTGTTGTTGGTGACCACATGACTTTTCCTCTACTGCCACCAGCAGTTCAAAGCCTTCACTTATTCAGGGAATTAGCTTCCTATCTGCTAGATTGATTGGCATTGAACATTTTGTTATCAGATGATGAATCCAACTGACTTTGCTGATCCTCTGACTTTTCCTCTAGCACCATCATGAAGGTGACATATTTGTTTCTATTAGATGTATTTCCATGACACATGGTATGGACATTTTCCTTTGGACCCCACCGGATAAATTACGCCTTGACTTGCCCTGATCAGGTCAAATGTTTCAACTTTGGTTTATGATCAAATTATCAGTCTCAGCTATTCTTTGTTTTTAGTGCTAATTAGTATGCTTCATTAACCATTAGTTGGATTTGTTAACCCCACTACAGATGGCAGTCTTGGTTCAAAGAAAAAGGGTCAAGGAATGAAAGTTCAGCGTGCGTTCACAAGCCGTTCTCACTCCAAACTCGTGAAATACGTCGTCTAAAGGGACAAAAAAAGTGCCTTTCAACGTGTGTGTAGAACGTACCGAGGAGAGCAGCATCTACACGGGGTTTAGTGAGTACTATGTAAGGGGGAAATTACATGTGGGCAGGTTTGTCGGGGTGGTGGACTTTCACCCAGCCGGGATTCGTGTCCCACATGTGTCTTTAACCGTCCCATTATTGCCGCGTGTCACCCAACCGTAAGCCCACCCACGACCTTTTCCTAAACTCAACCGTCCTGTTCTCGCAGCACCTGACCAGGCACCTTACCACGCATCTGTATTTTACGAGATGGGAGTGAGAATGTGTTGGCTTTTAGCCCTTCGTTGAACAGAGCGCCATCTAGTGGACTCGGAAAATAAAGAAAATGGTTCATGAAGCTTCATTTGGCCATCACAACTAATTAGCAAACATTAGCATGCTAACACGCTAAATTAAGATGGTGTCCAAGGTAAATATTACACTACTTCCTTTATGTTCAGCGCTAATTAGCACGTTAGTATGCTAAAACATTAAGATGGTGATCACTGCAAACGTTATAATCCATGTTGCTATTTGTTTGTGTTAAGTGTTAATTAGCTAATGTTAGCATGGTAAATTAATTAAGGCGAGTACATTACCTGCCAAACATCAACAGGTTAGCATTTTCATTGTGAGCATGTTAGCATGCTGACATTAGCAATTAGCCTAAAGCATTGCTTCAAGTTCAGCTTCATAGTACATTACTCTAGACTTCTTGTCTTGTAGATATTTGTGTGATTTCATTACATTTATGTATAGTCCAACATCACATGTTCTTACCTTCATCTCTGTGTTTTGGGTTTTTCATCTCAGGTTTTCACACACCCTCTTGATGCTGAAATGATTCTAGTATGGTAAGTTTTCTTTAAAGACACTCTTCTCAAATAAGAACAGCATGAGGGAAGTATTTTCAATATTTATTTTCCAATGATGAAACGCATCTGCTTCCAGTTATGGAAAGCTGCCTCCTCCTCCTCCTCCTCCTCCTCCTCCTCCTCCTCTGCCTCTGGGGTGTTCATGCCTCACAGAAGTTACACATTTTAAAACAAAATTTAAAACAAACATCTTATATTAGAAACAATTGACCATTCTGAATGTTTTTTAAACTACAAAATATGTCTAAAATTGATTTTGTTTCCAAAATGGCAAGCGTAAAGGACCTAACTATACCTGAATCAATATGACAAGAGCTTGGGGGGGATTAACAAGCAGTTTGTTTAATTTGTTGCATAGTAAAAATAATACAAAGCAAACAGGCACTCATAACCAGTTCATTCTATAAAACTGATTATAAGAAGGATTTCAAGAGCATATAAGTCCAGGATACTGAAAAGGGGGAACTGACATGCATACAAATAGAATATTCTCTGCTACCTTTTAGTGTACGATATTGAAATTGAAGGAAGTAAGAAAAATGTAACAAATCACCACACGCCACTCACACGACACCTCATTCGTCTCTCCGTCGTTGACAGAAAGATCTTTATTGGTACCCCCACACCCTGCCCTGTACCGCACAGCTGGGAGGAGTGCACAAGGATCACACTACTTACAAAACAGCACCTGTGAAAAAAGATTTACATGTAGCGTCATTGTTTCTCAGTTTCGGTGACGAGGTAGCTAACACTGAGAAATCGACAGTCTTAATGTGTCTTTAATGTTCTACATGGTCGGTACAGAGTTTAAAATAACTGGATGCAGACATTGGTTCATCAAAACTGTCTTGAAAAAATACCTGCGCCGGTAAAGGCATCACCGGCTGTATTTGTATCCTCAATAGCACCACAATGTTGTTGTATATGCAAACATTTCACACAAAAAAATTAATAGACAAATCTGTAAAAAATAGAAGTGAAGGGACATTTGACATTGCTTCAGTGGGATTTCTTAAAGCCTATGAACAGCAGGTATAACCACCATTTTAAAGCTTTCATATTCATTAATCTTTGGCAATGTTGCATACATCTTTGGCAATGTTGTTTTGGTAAAAAATAAAATTAAACGGTAATATCATTGTACCAAACTTCACCATAGTGAGCCTTGAAATGCATTACATTTGGGGTCAAACATACAAAGAAAAGACAGAGGAATGATTCTGATTTTTTATCAATTTAAGTGAATTTCAAACATTCATTCTAACTACAAATCTTCGATGTCTTGAACTGGGTTGAAAGGCACAATAAATATCTTGCCACAGGGCCAGAATAGTCCTCGGTACTCGTATGTACAATGTGGCTGATCATGTCAGCTGTCAGTTCAATAGTCTCAGGATTCTCCTCGACGCATCCCTGCTGACGATTTTACAAGAAGCACACGGACCCGATGTCGATGCCGAACTCTTGATTGGGGCCGCCAATGTCTACAGGGGCCATATCCACAATAGGAAGTCTGGCAGTTTTCTGTGTCCTGTACTCAAACACTGTCTTTCCCCAGTTGCCATTTGGTTGCTGAAAAAAGGTTGACAAATATAAGTTCACTGACTAATGTCATTGTTCTCTACAATGAAGAGCAATGCATCTCATTGTAATGGTAACCATTGTTTAACAGACTTTAGACATTTTTCTTTGCACAGTGACACTCAGCATCTGTTTTCTTTTTTCTTATCAACAAATCCCATGAAAAGTCACAAACTAACAATGAATTGATTGGTTGTGTATCCAAAGCCTGATATATCTTATTCCTCCGCGCCATAGAGCTCCATTGTTGAGCTACACTGTTGCACTGGGTCATGTTCCTCCATAATGATCAATGCTACACACTTATTTTATTTTGACTCAATGCAATATACACAAACCTGATGCCAAAACTGGTCACTATAGTACACAAAATGTGCTTTAATCCTGTAAATACCCCCTGCACCCATTGTTGCCAAGTCTTCTCAATGAAAGTAGCTAGCATTAACTCCAGAAGTCGCTAGATGACGTCATAGGCCCAGGTGCATATGTGTGACTTCATCACGTATCATTTGCATAAAGCTTAGTGGCTGTGACAGCTGATTGGCTGCTGCACGGCCCAAGAGAAGAGGGTGAGAGAAACCCTGTACTGTTGGCAAAAGAGCCCTCAACTGTGATATAATATATCTCGCTTTTCCCCTGATCTTCTGAAGTTGCCAAATTACCTTCACTACCTAGACATGCACTATTTAGTCCAGCCTAGTGCCATTATTTGATGTTTTGTTTTGCCACTAGAGGGCAGCAAAAGAACTCCACTAACATAGTATCACCTTTATAAGTTGTAATGGCAAATGGTGGCCTATTTCATCAGAAACCACACGTTCATTTGGAATTGTGATTATGTTGAACATAAGTGCAAAATTTTCTCTTCTTTTAGCTTTTTGGTCTACCAACTCCTGAGAGAAAAATGTGGCTCTTTAGCTGCTACATGCTCCACTATGTTCGCTAGCTAGTTGCTAACTCTGTCTGTCTGTCTGGTGCTGGGCAGGTAGTGTACAGTCAGTTCATCAGAGGTTTTTTTGGAGAAAAAACAGCCAGCTGCTCGGGCTGGAAACGATGCTAATGAGAGCGGTTAGCTGAAAGCAAAACAGTAAAGTTGTGAGCCTTTACACCAAAACAATGAGCTGAAAGATGCTAAATGGTGACTCTTTGTTGTTTTGGTCATTTCATAGGATTTGTTGAGAACAAAAAACAAATGAGGCCAGTCTTAATAACAAATGAAAAGGTAGAAAGAGCATAGCTACTGTTGAAATGTGGGAACTTACTGAACAGGAGTCCTCCAACACTGTGTATCTGAAGCGGCTGTTTCCCTCTGCTTTGAGCTCCAGATCGTTGGAGCCCTTGAGGACTACAGCTTTCTTATAGTTGCCCGCCTTCTCGTCCTTATAGCCCACAGAGTTCTTGCAGTGGTATGTGATGGTCTGAGACGCCTCTTTGGAGAGCAGGCGGATGAAAGTCATCTGAACGGTGACGGAGTTTCCCGGCTGATCTTTGTTGCCATAAGTGAACTAGAGAAACAAAGAAAGCAATCAATACAGAGCTTTACAGAAGAAGAAAAAACTTCAGTAAGCCTAGACTCACTACTAACAATACAACATGACTTTCACTACCCCCACCCCATTTTTGAGCAAACCTTCTTCTAAGTCTGTAGCTTTTAATGTTTCAATTACAAGAACATATTCTTCTTCCATAAAGTCTCAGGGCACTTCACTGTGCCTCTGCTCCACCTTCTTTTCCCATCATCGTCAAAATGTTACTGCTCACATGTGTTCCACGGTTGATGTCCGCTCCGAACCACACAGGTTTGTTCCTAGAAGAGCTCCACCACACTTTACGAGGTATGCTGGATGGGTTAGCTGTGATGCAGGTCTCGCCCGTGTCCATGTTGCAGTGCACTTGGATGGCGTCCTCCACGCTGCCTTGGTTTGGATCCACCCAGTACTCGCCTACACAACAGAATGATCAGGAATCATGGACGTGTAGCTTTTGACCACATCCCTGATTTATTTGACATGATTCCGATACACATATCGTTGAAACAAGGTTGGGCGTAAAACTAAAAAAAACAGAAACCACAGACCATCTGGCAAGGCTACCTGCAGATGTTTCCGCAGACCTTTTTTTTATTTGTAGTTTTTTGGTGGCCTTGTAAGTGCATCAACTGGTCCCTGTTTTATCATGTTCACGTACACATCAGCACACATATTATTATATATATTACATATTATTATATTCTGTCATTTATTGCTACTTATTTCCTTTTTTCCAATTTACAATTTTGTCCCCAAAGGAAAACTTTGTCAACTTTTGTTTTACCTAAGAAGACAAATGTCTCTGCACTATCTAGTGGTAGTAGTGAATTGATTTATTATTATTCTGGTATCAAAAAGTTAAATTCTCATGTGCAATTTATGTTATAAAAGGTCGATACTGGGGTGCCTTGGTAGGTCAACTGGTTGAGCGTGCCCCCATGTACTAAGGCTCAGTCCTTACTGCAGCGGCCCGTGGTTCGATTCTAACCCACGGCCCTTTATTGCAAGTCATTCCCCCTCTCCCTGCCCCATTTCTTGTCTACAGCTATCTTATCAATTAAATGCAAAAAGCCCAAAAAAAATATTAAATTTAAAAAAATGATTGATACTTGGCACAGTGTATCCTCACGGTATTCCATAGGAAATATTGTGATGCCATGCTGTATCGATGACTCAAACCCCCCACCCCCCCACACATGCGGTCACTC
Source organism: Percina caprodes (assembly GCA_013375575.1). NCBI lineage: Eukaryota > Metazoa > Chordata > Actinopteri > Perciformes > Percidae > Percina > Percina caprodes. The sequence goes on from JABXJD010000102.1 coordinate 885,932, forward strand.
ACCACTCTTCTTGTCGGGGTAGCATCTCTTGAGGTCGTCACAGGTCCTGGCAGGATGTTTCCTGCTGCCGTCGGGGCTCTTCATGCTGTTGATCTGGCTGCTGAGGGCCTTCAGGGTGGCGTGGATGCTCGGGTCCACGGCCACTATGTTGGACGCGTTGCTGTTGGGCAGAGCCTCGTCCTCGCTGAACTCCGGAGGAGGAGGGGGGCCCGAGTCATAATCCTGAGGGCCGCCAAAGAGGTCATCCATAGCAGCCGTGGGAGGTCCTGGGGGACCAGGGGGGCCTGCGGGGCCAGGCTCTCCTGGAGGGCCCTGTCGAGATAGGAATAGCAGGGTTTTTAATGTCTGTAATGTCTCAAAACTAAAGATGTTCCGATACCTGTATCTGAAAACCCTCTGATACTGCCTAAAATGTAATATCAGCAAGTGATACCACGTAATTTATCTCAGAATAACATCTTTACTTTAAAGTAGTTTTATTTGCATTCTTTTTTCATTATGACTAACTGGCACACTAGATAATAAAAGGAAGTTTGATGTTGTTTGAGTTTGTTCATGTTTTACAAAGATTTTAACCCAAGCCAGACCAAACCAGAATTATTAACAATCATATCACAGTACAGTACTCGTTATTGGCAAGTTCAGGTATTGGAAAGGAAAAAAATGTATGGGAACACCTCTAGTCAGAACTCTGTAGAGACACTAATGGGACACTTCTCCCTACTCAGTGAACATCTGTTGGAAAGATGTTCATCAGTGTAATGACGGTCTGATCTTTCCTGCCATCTGGCTCTGTTACTGGCTGTTTCTTTTAAATCTATTCGCTGCAATCCTTTTATTAGTTCACTTCACATACAGTTCAACTCTGTGTAATGGGCAAATACCTCCGGTCCGATTTCTCCACTGATTCCTCGGGTTCCAGGAGGCCCCATCGGTCCTGGCTGGCCAATGTAGCCTTCCTTTCCAGAAGGCCCGATAGGTCCAGGAGGCCCCTGAGTCATATTTATATTAAACACCGTTAGTCTTCAGCCGTCAAATCAGGAGTTGGATTACAAAATGATTGCTAAAATAAAACTCATGGTCCTTGACAAACTCATTATATCACTACAAAAGTGAAATTCAGGAAAGCGTGTTTTTCTCCAGAAGCAAATGAAAGTGTAATCTTTATTTACCCTGGGTCCGCTTGGGCCAACGATTCCTGGGGCTCCCTGCTCACCTGTTGTACCCTAAAAGGAAAAAGGTAAATAAGAAAATATGTCTTTATACACATAAGTGACACATTCAGTTAAGTTTTCCCAGACTACACCGGTGAACTTGTGCTTGATGGCTACGACAGGTTGGATGATCCTCAAGCCGGAGACCTTACATGGGATAGTAACCGCATCAAACTAGGAGACTGAGTTTGAGGGTTATATAACTTGATAAATAAAAACTAAGAATGTTTTTTGTCTAGACTTTGAGTTTAATTGCTGCTTATTCAGTCAGGAATATTTAATGTTGAAGAATTTTTTTTTTCCATTAGAAGGATTTTAATGCTTCAAGTGGTGACATTTTGATTTAATTTGACAATTGTCTGATAGCACCAGGCTAATGGGTAGGACTGGGCTAGTGGACCAGAGTCTGGTAGGACTGGGCTAGTGGACCAGAGTCTGGTAGGACCGGGCTTATGGACCAAAGTCTGGTAGGACTGGGCTAGTGGACCAGACTCTGGTAGGACCAGGCTAATGGACCAAAGTCTGGTAAGACCGGGCTAATGGACCAAAGTCTGGTAGGATCGGGCTAGTGGACCAGAGTCTGGTAGGACCAGGCTAATGGACCAGAGTCTGGTAGGACCAGGCTAATGGACCAGAGTCTGGTAGGACCAGGCTAATGGACCAAAGTCTGGTAGGACCGGGCTAGTGGACCAGAGTCTGGTAGGACTGGGCTAGTGGTAGAGATGCATGCTACTATTTTTAACCCCTTAGCGCTCCTGTAAAATTCACCAGGAACTGTGGGCGGTCTATGTGGTAAACATTATGAAAGTTTTGGATATCGACAGGATTACAGAAATGTGCAAATATCAGAATAAAGACAACAACAAAAACCAGAATATTATGTGCATGTAAACATAGTCAGATGAGTCAACATAATCAGACTGGATTACTGATTACTTTAACTTACAGGAGGCCCAGGAAGACCCTGGAGACCAGTGAAGCCTCGATGTCCCTTCTGCCCTCTCTCTCCATGATCTCCCAGGTCACCCTTATCTCCTCTTGGTCCTTGGGGTCCCTGAATTAGAACGATTGAACACATTTACATTATGGTTTTGAATATCTACATTGCATCTACTGTATGTAAGTCAACTGTGTGACTACATGGTGAAGACTCACCACTAATCCTCTCTTCCCAGCTGAGCCCGGGGGTCCAACGGGTCCTCTTGAGCCCTGCAAATGAGTCCCATCATTAGAAAGCCTCCAGGGAACACAGACGTCTGCCAGCACTGAGAACGCTACAACTCCCAACACACCTCTCCTATCACTTTCTTTTTTTATCTCAAACTTATGTTCATTCATTTGTCTTTAACATGTAGAAGAAGAAAATAAAACCAAAATGTCCGCCTCGCTAAAATAAATGATAATTAAATCACAACAGAAAAGCAAAAAAACAGACATTACAAAGACATACAGTAACTTTAACTAAGTACTAGAAAGTATATATAAATATATATATATATATATATATATATATATATATATATATATATATACATACATACAGAATATACATATACAGTATATACTGTACATATATGTATATATACATACACATACATATATACATAGTACATACATATATGTATATATACATACATATATACATACAGTATACACTTACATATGTATACATATACAGTATAAACTACATATATATACATACACATATATATATATATACATAGTACAAATATACATACATATATACATACATTATATACACATATACATATATACACATATATATACACATATATATGTATATATATATATATGTATATATATATATATATATATATATATATATATAGATACTGTACATATATATGTATAACTTAAATAGGACTGGAAATGAATAACAAATGAAAGAATTTTTGATTCCTATCACTCAGGATGATGATCACACACATTTGAATCAAATCTAACCAGAATCTAATCATGTCTAAATCTGTAATTAAAATCTTGTTTCATAATGGCCAGACTGAACAGAAACTAGGAGACATAGAGGTGAGACTTACAGCGTCTCCTCTCCGTCCAGCATCACCCGGTGCACCGACAGGACCTGGAGGGCCAGGAAGTCCCTGAGGACCAATCAAACCTTCTGGACCAGGATCTCCTCGGTCTCCCTGGAAAGGTAACACCGATCAGTCACTCGCAGTATGACACACAACACACGGGTCACATTTTCATTCTCTTTGTCTCTTACTCTTTGTCCCAGAACGCCATCTTTTCCTGGCGGGCCATCACTTCCTGCAGGGCCCTGAGGACCAGACAGGAAACATTAACACAGCTGTACATGTTACACACACACACACACACACACACACACACACACACACACACACACACACACGTTGGGTGATATCGTCTGAAAACCGCAACTAATTTAGAAGTTTTACTCACGTCAGGACCAGGATCACCACGAGGTCCGTTAGCACCCGGGACACCGACTGGACCTGGGGGGCCTTTATCTCCAGGTGTTCCTGCGGATCCTTGTTTTCCTGGGGGCCCCTAAAAAAAAAGACAAGAAACAGGCAACTCACAAAGCAGCACTAAAAGGACCGTTCCACATAAAACACATGAAATGATTCAACCTTTATGAATACCGAAGAAATCACTGTGGGTACATCTCCACAGATCTGTGGAGAAGAACTACACTACCCACAATCCCAAGTGTAATAGTCCCACTTCGACCTCGGGAAATCTGACTTCCGAGTACAAACGGGACACACTAAAAGTACCTGCAAACAGCCAGTGAACTGCGACCGTTGAAGTCTTTGATGGTGTCTTTACACAGTCTTATACCTTTCCCTTTTTTGTCCTTTTTTCAAAAATGTACTTTTGCACCGAATCAAATGTTTTATGGTCACAACTCATCTCGCAGCCGGTTGGCTCGGCTCATGGCTTAAAACTCTTTATATAAGCATTTATAAGCAGGATATTGAATGGTGAAAATCACTTCTGGAACCAGAGCCGTTCCAAATGTGGCCGGTCACTGCTGAGCTCTATTCGCTGTAGAAGCACTGAGAGGAGAAGAAGTAGTGGCAGGATGAAGAGGATATATGATATAAGATGAAGAGGATTCATGTTCAAACATGGACATGATATATGATATGATGAAAGAATACACACCGCAGGTCCTGGAAGGCCCGGCATCCCGCGCTCTCCTCTCTGACCAGGAAGACCCACAATGCCTCTCTGTCCTGTAGTTCCCTCTGGACCTGGAGGACCATCAGGACCCTAGGGCAGACAACACAACACAACACACACACACACACAGATGATTTAGATGTAACACTGAGGGAGTCGAGTATTAATATTATTGATTAACAAGATCCCTGAGTTTATTATATAACAACCAGACAACTTATTAAAATCAAGTCAACATAACCCATAGTTATGATCGAGTGGTTGCAACAGAAACTGACTGCTTTCAATATACTAAATTATAAATATTATTATATATATTAATATATTATTACCATTTGTGGTTTAGGTAGGGCTGTGTAGCAAACGTCAACACTTTTTAGGCACCAACTAAATTGCCTCCATTGTATCGAGTGTGGAAAAATGTCTCATTGTTCAATAGCAAAATGAATAAATCTCATGAGCCAATAAGCATGCAGCAGGCTTGTACCAAGATCTAATAATGCTGCTGATTGGCTGTCTAACGTCACACATCGTAGAGGCACGCAGGACAAACCCTGCGTTAAACACAGAGACGGCTCCATGTGTGTGCCGTTGTGGGTTTTTTCATTTTATATTTAATAAAATCGTTCAGGAACCTGAATCTGTACCGGTATCAAACATTTTGAACGATGCCAGGCCCTAAGTTTAGGTATGAATCAGTTTGCTGAAACTGGCAACTAAAATGGAAAATATCCTGCAAGTACAACTTCAGTTTACCGTGGGGCCGTCTTCTCCAGAGTCCCCTTTGTCACCTGGGCTTCCGGGTGGCCCTGCCGGTCCTCGCTCTCCTTGTCTCCCAGGGGCTCCATGGTCTCCACGGAGACCAGCAGGACCCTCTTTCCCAGGAGGTCCAAGGGGTCCGGCTTCTCCAATTGGACCCTGGCATGAAGGGAATGTTGTTAGATAATGCAACAAGCACTTTCCAACATTTAAAGATACCAAGGCCTTCAAATACTATAAATATATGTACATACTATACACATCAGTACAGTATTTATATATATATATATATATATATGTGTGTGTGTGTGTAAAACTGCCAAGCAGTTGCATGACACCACAACAGTGCTTATCGACCATATATTCTTTTGTCTTATTTATTCGTATGACAAAAACAGTTTGGGAAAACAGTATAGTGCATTTTTCTTATGCGAATATTCTTAAAATAGATTTCTTTCCCCAGAATCGCTATTTTTTTTTTTACCACTAATTCACCTAAATATTTTCTGTTTATATACGGTACCAACGATGACGACTACATCATATCCGTTCTCTTATGTTCTTCTTTACAAAGGAAATAAATGTCAGACTGACGTGATGTGTATTATTTTTACAAAACAATTAGTTTTATAAATATCTCATGAAATGTTGTCTTTAGAAGAGTATTATTCAACCATGTTTTTGTTAAAGAATAAAAAGAAAAACACAATACTTAGTACTTAATAAATGGAAACCACAACCATTTATCTTAAAAAAAAAAAAGTAATCAAATAGGGAAAAAGCATATCGTTCCAGCCCTTTTGACAGATGTTTCTTCCTGTTACTCTAACTGTGTTTTTGGTACAAACTCAGGCCAGTACTTACAGTGGGGCCTGGGGGGCCAACTCGTCCTGCAGATCCAGGGAAGCCAGTGGGGCCCTGGAAGCACACAATTATACCAGGTCCTCAAATACTGCTTCACAAGAACAGAATGCTATGTTTGAAGTTTAGGTATCAGCTATTAAACTGTGCATAAGATGAATGGACCAATCAGGAGTGACAGCTTCCTGTGCTCATGAATTTGTGTCTACTCCAGTTAATGTCACCTTATCGTTAGTCTGCGGTATTTAGGAAATGATCTTACTGGTGCACCCTGCGTTCCTCTTCCACCTTTCAGTCCAGCAACACCAGTCGGCCCCTACAAAAACAACAGTGGATTAGAAACGCTTCATCAGATATACAAAAGGTGAACGCAGACCTGTCTGGAACCCTGGAAGACATACAGTACAGCCATGAGAAGTTGTTTTGCAGGAATGACTTCATTAAGACTTCCAAAGTGGACCAAATGAAAAGTATATACTGTAGATGAGGGGCTTCTGGGGCTCCCACCCTGAATGTTTCCCCAAAAGCTCCCAATCTTTTAGGCTTTAAATGAACTTTAACGTTGTGTCATTTCCCCTCAGCCGCTCTGACTGGAGCAGCACGTCAATGGAGCAAAAGTTTAATTACTGGTGTAATATCACCATTCATTCTGTTACTCTACTAAAATGTAGGTGTCACGATTAGCAATGCTGTTCATGCCAAAATTGTACTCTACAACTCGTTACTGTGTAACTTGAAAATAGTAACATTGGCCTTTTTTTAAGAGCCAGGAGTGAAAATGAGTCTGATTTCATAATGATCAAGACAGTTGGAACTAGTAGAACAATTAGATACTAACTAGGATAGAGTTTTTTTCCTCCTTGGCAACCATCATGCTTTTGCCAAATGATTTACAGATTTGTAGGCGTTCTATTATTAAATGTCTTAGAAATAGTGTAAATACCTCCCCAGATCTGGGCTAAGCCCTGAAAGTTTCCAATGTCTGGCTCCGTCCTGGTGTAAATGTTTTAATATCAAGTAGTAGCCTGCGTAATAATACAAGAAAACAACTTTTTTTATAGTAATCTCAGGAGCATTATTCATCTTGTGTCTTCACGTGTGCAACTCACCTGAGGTCCGTGAGCACCAGACAAGCCTTGAGGTCCTGGCGATCCAGCATCTCCCTTTTGGCCTGGTTCTCCAGGCTCTCCCTTGACTCCAGGTTGGCCATCAGGACCCTGTAAAATGTTGGTCATATTAAGAACACATCAAAACCAGTTGAATCTGTTTAGACCTTTACTTTACTTTTTGGAGCATCATAACAAGCCATAAATCATATTAAGGAAATACAATACAACAATGTGACTGTAACTGACTACTTACAGGAGGGCCAGCAAATCCAACAGCACCGATTGGGCCAGGGTCGCCTCTCGCTCCCTGTCATAGGAGAGAGATCATTATATTAAAGAGCTGTACACCTATTATGTATCGCCACCATAAACATGGGCTTACTTCATGTAAGATAAGAAAAATTCGTAATATATTCATAGGATATATGAGGCTTGGTTGGTGCCTTGCTCAAGAGCTCCTGGCAGTGCCCAGGAGGTGAAGTGGCATCTCTCCAGCTACCAATCCACACTCCGTACTTTGGTCCGTATGGGGACTTGAACCAGCGACCCTCCGATTCCCAACCCAACTCCCTACGGACTGAGATACTAGGACATCCGTTGCCTTGGGCTTTCTTATGGTTCTCTGTTTAAACTGGATTTATGACTATTAACGATCAACTTTAATATTATTTATATTATGATTACTTACTTTTGCTATATTATTTAATTACATATTCAATTTAATTTCACGTCACTTACTTACATTGCAATATTTTTTGTATTGTGGCCACCTCACCTTACAATACCTTTTATAATATGCCACTTTTTGCACATTATCTCCTGTTTAGCCCGTTAGACCGCTAGCTAGACTATCTGTCCAATCGGAGTTTTCTGTTGACGACTAAAACTACTTTTAAACGTACACAAGTTTCTTCCCGAGGCTATGTAGCAGAGGCACCGTGGCTCTGTCCGGCTCTTAGAACGGACCAAGATGACTGTGATTGGTTTAAAGAAATGCCAATAAACCAGAGCATGATTTTCTCCCATCCCAGAATGCTGTGTGGACTGGCAGACCCTCTTTCGCAGTGCCGCGGTTGAGGAAGGTCTGGCACGGCGAGACTAGTGGGTAGCCAATGAGAATCGATTCATTAGTGGTTTTTTGACACTGTTGTTCTTTCACCTTTCAACCCAAGTCCACCCTTTCCCTGGATTGGAGCTCAAAACAATGCGGCAGCTCAAATGAATAAACTAAAGAAAATGGGGAAATGATTAAATAAAATACATTAAGTATTTATTTATTAAGTCATTCATTTATTGATTTTGTTAATAACTTGACAGCACTTACATTCTAAACAAGTTCATTTTCTGTATTTCACCTTTATGAGGCCTAAGAATAATGGCCACCTGCCACCTGCCACCTGCCACAGGGGCTGGTGACCGAAAAAGTAAAGTCATTGCACCACTGCGGAATAATATCACCACAAACTTGCGTGGTTTCCCTGAAAATTACATTTTTAATTACTCACTGGTACTCCTCTGGATCCTGGGGGTCCATGTGGTCCTTTGGGTCCAGGTTCGCCCTGCATAGATGTTACAAATTTAAAAAAATTTTTGTTACAACCATTCATTGGGCCTGCATAAACGCAGTTGTTTTTTATGTTTGAATAGGAAATGCCAAAGTCTGTCCTTTGCTGGAGGCTATAAGACACAGCCAAGGCAGAGAGCAGAAGGATTAACAGCAGAACCTTGCTTGTCATCACCTTAGCCCATCCTGATGTGAATAGCAGCCTCTTAATATGTGTTAGGAATAAAATAATGACATTACCTTTTCACCACTGGGTCCAGCGGATCCTAGCGGGCCAACAGGACCCGGGGCTCCCTGTCAACAGAAAACACATCTGGATCTCTGCTCACCACTGTTACCATTACAGTCAGGTCAGTGGACACAATTGCTTTCAACAAGCTGTGACAAACCTCGAATGAACACTGCACTGTAAAACAAATAATTATATATAATTTCATGATTTTATTCAAAACACAAAAATATATATTTTTAAATTACATAACACACTGTGAATGGTCATGTCTTTTGTAAAAGAACATTATAAACCTGAAACTATAAATAACCATACTTCTTACCTTAATTTTCTATAGAATATAGAATATTTTATTCAGTACATTAAACTTTTCATTTTTAATTCAAGTTTAATACTGTAAATACTTTTCTTAAAATTAGACACAGAGAAAATAAGTTTTCCTTCATTAAACCTATTTTAAATTACAGTGGTTCTCAAAGTGGGTCCCGAGGCCCCCCAGGGGTCCTAGAACAGGTGCCAGGGGATAATTTATTTTCAGTATAATTCCATCCATAAGTAACCCATTGACAGAATGTATATTACTATTTTGGTCATATAGTCTAATGTAACTTTCTTGTTCATGAGTGTGAGTGTTAGATATTTAACTTACTCGTGCACCATCGTTCCCAGCTGTACCTTCAGATCCTTTTTCACCAAGCGCCCCCTACACAAAAGACAGAAAAACAGGTGTAAGGCTCCTTTAATGTCAAGTCAGATCCCTTGATTGAAACCCAAGAAGAAGAGTGATTTTGAGTTGATTCTGTTGACTTGAAGAAGGCCTGAGGGCCAAACCACCGGCAGAATGAATAGATACTGTATATGCACACGGAGCCAGAGTGTATGACGCTTTCTTCTTACTTTCAAGTCTACCTCCAGTGATCATCACCCCACCACAGACCCTTGGTGTGTGTGACCTTTCTATATTACAACTACCATGTTCAAAAAATAACTACAGCACATTTCCACTGCAACCTATTGGCAGAGATGGGAAGTAACGAAGTACAAATACTCCGTTACTGTACTCAAGTAGATTTTTCTGATATTTTTACTTTACTTTACTATTTATTTTTGTGGCGACTTTTTACTTCTACTCCTTACATTTTAACACAAATATCGGTACTTTCTACTCCTTACATTTTACAAAATTGGCTCGTTACTTTTGTTTTGTACAAGAGGTTGTTATGTCGGAAAATAGCGCGGACACGCGCCTCACACCGCGAGCGGGTGCGCGCGCCACACGGAGAAAAAGAGAATATCTGTCCGGAGGATAATCAGCTGAGATTGTGTGTGTGCGTCTTTGACAACTGTAAGTCGTATAACTCATGTTGTCAGTTCACTTAAGCCCGTTATTAGTATATAGTTCTTCACATTTAAAGTAAGTTAGCTAGTGGTTTTGGTGTGGTCTTCACCTGTTCACCAACTTCAGATACTGTCATTCAATTGACAAGTGGATGAAAAGTTAGCTAGACAGAAGTTGTCTGGGGGGACGTTGGAAACCAGAATCAGCTTTTAATCAAGTCCTAATCTAGTCCTCAACTTTCACATCATTTCACTGGAGTTATCGTTATCATTGTTTACATCATCAATACCATATTCAATCTAAATAGATGGGAATATCTGCTGTACGTTGCATTTGATTCAGCATTCTGCATTAATTCACAGCAAATCATTGCGGCTTGATGGCGCTAACGTTAGCACATTTAGTTAGACGTGTGATTTTTTATGGTTTTGTTTTTATGTTTTCCATTTGTTTTTAAGTGTCATATGCATTGTATTGTACTTTGTTGGTATTGTATTACATTTTACGGTGAAGCACTTTGTGATTTTTATCTGTGAAAGGTGCTATACAAATAAACCTTACTTACTTACTTACTTACTTACTTACTTACACATAGACATGATTGAAAATGAAGAAAACAGAGATCCGGCAGACAAGCATCATCCTCAGCCTTATCAGAGAGATGTTTGAGACAGTAGGCATCAAGAAGGACTCCTGGCCAATGTGCTGGGAACTTCTTCATTAATGTCTGTTTAGTCATTCATATTTTAATCCTTTATTTTATTTCCAGAAGCCATATTTGAGCACACACACATACATGTAGATTCATTTAAATGTTAAGGGAAGATTAAAAATATAAACTGGATCTGTGAATTCTCACAGAATCACAACTGAATTCATATCTTGCTAATGGGTCAGAATCTTATTAACCTGGAGTCCCAGTTTCTGTCATAATAATCATATATGTGATGTTTTAGGCCTATTGGCAGACATCCATTTAAAATGTAGCCATTGCCATATAAAGACATATATGTGTTTTCCATGTCCACTGAAGTTCCTCAGCATCTCTCTAGTAACATTTGTGTGCTCCGGGTAGCTTTGCATAGAAAATGGTTGTCATTCGCAAGGCTACTTTTACTTTTATACTTTAAGTAAATTTCCAAGCCAGTACTTTGTTACTTTTACTTGAGTAAAGAAGTTTAATCAGTACTTCCACTTTTACCAGAGTATTTTTTAACTCAAGTATTTGTACTTCTACTTAAGTACGGAAAGTGAGTACTTTTGCCATCTCTGCCTATTGGTTCAAACAATTTTCCCAACCGCATATATTTATGTGTACTGTAAAACAGTGGTGTAGTCTAATGTATTATAGTGGGTATACTGTACTATATATATATATATATATATATATATATATATATATATATATATATATATATATATATATATATATATATATATATATATATATATATATATATTACAGTATGGGCCTATATATATGGGAGTGCATACCGTATGTTATTGGGGGGTCGAAAATTTTGTATGAACCAATTTACAGTGGAAATAACTTAGCCTATGCCAAGAAAAAACATATTCAACATACATAATATTTAACATTCATTAAAATGATAATGGAACTATGTTGTTTGTGTATGTGTGTCATTGCACATTTTTAAGTGGGTACGTGGAAATCCTGGAGCTTTCTTAATGGATATACTGTGTATACCTGCGTATCATGGAGACCAGAGATCTTCAACAGGGGGTCCAGGACCCTTAGGGGGTCCTCAGAGTTACTGTAGGGAGGCCCCGAGTTAGTGTTTAATCTTTTTAAAGTTAATCTGTATGAAAATATACATCAACATGAGCCCAACATTTCATGAGGAAAGATAAATTGGCCTATGTGTGATTTGTTTTTAAATGTGCACATTGATAAAAAAAAAAAAAAGGCTTACTGTTCTGTAGGTAGGACTGGGCAATATACCGATGTTGTATGGATATCGCGATATGAGACTAGAAATGGTCTTAGACTTTGGATATATTGTGATATGGTAAGTGTTGTCTTTACCTGGTTTTACAGGCTGCATTACAGTAAAGTGATGTCATTTTCTGAACTTACCAGACTGAACTAGCTGTTCTCTTATTTACCTTTACCCACTAAGTCATGAAATAATTTCTGGAGAATACTTATCAAAAATCTCATTGTGTAAATTACATTAATAGTTAAAGCACCATACAATATCGTCGCAATATAGACATCTAGGTATATTTGGCCAACAATATTGTGATATTTGATTTTCTCTACATCACTCAGCCCTACCTGTTGGTAAGATAGCCATCCACACATATTAAGCTTCAGGATTCACTGTGCTACGTGTATTTTAAACTTTAAAACATGATGTATATATCAATAATTATTATTTTAATAGATTAGTATTGTATGCACCATAAAAAGGTACAGGATGTATAATAGCTTTTGGCCGCCCCACATATTATTGTAGACCCAGTTTAATATAATGCACCTTCATTTTCTACATTATATGTAGTAGTGGTCCCTGCTCCGTCTCTCTTTCAGTTAAGGGGTCCTCGGCCTAAAAAGCGTTGAAGCCCCCTGACGTAGACTACACCACTGCTGTAAAACATATATTATATATAAGAACTGGCAGCAACAAAAAGCAAATAATGATGAACTTACTCTGTCCCCTTTAGGTCCAGAAGGGCCAGAGATACCCCTCTCTCCTGGCATTCCCTGAAGTCCTGGAGGACCCACGTCACCAAGCGTCCCAGGGGGACCAGGACTTCCCTTCAGGGACAGACACACACCAAGGTTAGCATTCCCATTGCTAACAAACATTAAAACATGTATCACATTAAACAGGACAACCAAACACACCAACGTTTATAGTTTCCATTTTAAACTTCTAGATGTACAGTTTCAATAAAAGGAAGTGAACCCTCTTACCATTTTGCACAATATCTTAAAATTCATAATGATGGACAAGCTACATCTGCCTGAACTACTCATACAAAAAACTATTGCACATTTTAGTGTCTGTATGTGTTGATCACATTGGCCAGGGGGAGTTTTAGACCATATCATTATTTAATTATATTGATATTGTAGGAATAGTAGTACAGTACCTTTGGTCCATCTGGACCAGGTGCACCAGGGATACCCTTAGGTCCCTGCAGACCAGTTGAACCCAACTCTCCTCTCTCCCCGGGAATACCTCGCTCTCCCTGGCGAAGATAAAGAATCGGCGTTCAGTTTGAGCTATATGCAACTTTACCAACCGCCTTAATCCTCAGTGAAGTCCACCTACCCTTGGTCCTATTTGGCCCACAGTACCCAGCTCTCCAGGAATACCCTGAAGGAAACAAACAATGTTATTATTTATGTCTAAACCGAGTCCTGATCACTATCACGATCCTTGTGTGACAACACAAATGTTAGGAACAGACAGCAACATTAAAAGATAGTACAGTACAGTGAAATTAATATGTTTCAGTCAGGGTTATTTAGCCCAAAGCTGCATTTAAAGCTTCCGTCACACTCACTTGGTCACCTGGTTTTCCAGGCTCTCCTGGAGGGCCTTGGTTTCCAGGCAAACCCTGCGAACACAAAGTCAGTCAAACATTAAGCTCCAAGCACAAGAACAACAAGTGTTCATATCCTTTACTTCAGTAAAAGTACTAACACCACACTGTAAAGTTAAAGTTTTGTATTGAAAATGTAACTTTAAAGGTGATCTAAGTGATGTTGGGTGACGTTCTTGATGACATTCAATGCGTGACAAAATGATACAAGCTCGCCCCTCCCCCTCTCTAGATGTTTTTTTTGTATAGTGTATTCTAGGGACAGGCAGCTAGGAGCTAGTGAGGAGATGTTTTTACAGTGTGTTCTGGGGACAGGCAGCTAGCAGATAGTGAGGAGATGTTTTTACAGTGTGTTCAGGGGACAGGCAGCTAGCAGATAGTGAGGAGATGTTTTTACAGTGTGTTGAGGGGACAGGCAGCTAGCAGATAGTGAGGAGATGTTTTTACAGTGTGTTCTGGGGACAGGCAGCTAGCAGATAGTGAGGAGATGTTTTTACAGTGTGTTCAGGGGACAGGCAGCTAGCAGATAGTGAGGAGGTGTTTTTTACAGTGTGTTGAGGGGACAGGCAGCTAGCAGATAGTGAGGAGATGTTTTTACAGTGTGTTCTGGGGACAGGCAGCTAGCAGATAGTGAGGAGGTGTTTTTACAGTGTGTTGAGGGGACAGGCAGCTAGCAGATAGTGAGGAGGTGTTTTTTACAGTGTGTTCTGGGGACAGGCAGCTAGCAGATAGTGAGGAGATGTTTTTACAGTGTGTTCAGGGGACAGGCAGCTAGCAGATAGTGAGGAGGTGTTTTTTACAGTGTGTTGAGGGGACAGGCAGCTAGCAGATAGTGAGGAGATGTTTTTTACAGTGTGTTCTGGGGACAGGCAGCTAGCAGATAGTGAGGAGGTGTTTTTTACAGTGTGTTGAGGGGACAGGCAGCTAGCAGATAGTGAGGAGGTGTTTTTTACAGTGTGTTCTGGGGACAGGCAGCTAGCAGATAGTGAGGAGATGTTTTTTACAGTGTGTTCTGGGGACAGGCAGCTAGCAGATAGTGAGGAGATGTTTTTTACAGTGTGTTCTGGGGACAGGCAGCTAGCAGATAGTGAGGAGGTGTTTTTTACAGTGTGTTGAGGGGACAGGCAGCTAGCAGATAGTGAGGAGATGTTTTTTACAGTGTGTTCTGGGGACAGGCAGCTAGCAGATAGTGAGGAGATGTTTTTTACAGTGTGTTCAGGGGACAGGCAGCTAGCAGATAGTGAGGAGGTGTTTTTTACAGTGTATGTGTTGTGATGTTTGCTGTATGTGACAACAAATGTAGCCTAAAACACGTGTGACATCGCTTAGAGCACCTTTAAATAAAAGTACGTAAGGATCATCAGGAAAATGTACTTAAAGTATTAAAAGTAAAAGTACAGAAAAACCCTCATGTTTTAGAATCTGAAAACGATCCAAACAGTTGTGTGTTTAATCCTTTCAGCTGGACTTGCAGGCCGTTATATTGTTGGCTACTTTCATTTATGCTAAAACATATTTATGAATTACATGTGTTTTGTGAGCAGGAATCTTAATGTGTAAAGTAACTAGTAACTAAAGCTGTCAGATGAATGTAGCGGAGTAAAAGTACAAGATTGCTCTCTGAAATCTAACGGAGTAGAAGTACCACTCCGATCTCCCTTAGCAACGGCACAGTCCAGCTTCATGAGTCAGGTTGGAGAACTGACGTGCTGACATTTACGGTAAGCGTATTGTCACATTTCCCGTGCTCCAATCTCACGCACGCTATTTTTCTGCTTCAGCAAAAACGTACAGAACTCTACTTCATTGTTTAAATCTGGTTGCTAAGTGACTGGAATTGAAGATGAGCGTTGTGCATTAAACTACACTTGCTTTGCTTAGAGCCTGCATCAACAGGTCATAGGCATGAGCATTTGTTTAATTTACGGACGCTGCTTTTCTGCTCCAGCAAAAACTTATCAACACTGAAATTGCTTTTGCATCACTGATAGCCGCAGACATGCACCCCTTCTCTTCTCAGTCGTCTGATTAATTTACCATATAATCAATAATATAATAAAACTAGAGAAAGGCAGGGCAGTGCAGCCAGACCAGGCTCCTCTCTTTACCCTGTCTCTCTTAGTTATGTTGTAATAGTTTTAGACTGCCGGCAGACTTCCTTTGACACACTGAGCCCCGCTATGCCAGGAACTACTACAAACTACTATTTCTAGTCACTGTTGCATTATCTTTTACTGTGACTGTTTTTGCTTTCTTCATTTCAACCCCAACCGGCCCCGTCAGACACCGCCTACAAAGATCCTGGGTCTGTCCGAGGTTTCTTCCTAAAAGGGAGTTTTTCGTCACCACTGTCACACTTTTTGCTGGTTCTGGAGGGAACTACTATAACTGTTGGGTCCTTGTAAATTATAATGTCTAGTGTGGTCTAGACCTACTCTATCTGGTCTAGACCTACTCTATCTGGTCTAGACCTACTCTATCTGGTCTAGACCTACTCTATCTGTAAAGTGTCTCGAGATAACTCTTGTTATGAATTAATACTATAAATGAAATTTAATTGAATTGAAGTAAAAAGTGGCATGAAAAGAAAAGACTCAAGTAAAGTACCTCAAATCCATACTCAATTACAGTACTTGAGTAAATGTAACTAGTTACATTCCACCACTGCTTCTCAGCACACTGGGACACGTTTCTCACATCTGCAGTCTTTGAGTCAGTTTGTCAACCTTTTAGTAGTTTATATCTTTCGCGTTCCACTTCCAGGATTGCTCCGGTGTTGCAGGAAATACCGGATGCATGTATTTTCTGTTTTCTTCCACTTCCTTTGTGTTGGCGTTCTGACCTCCGGTGGATTTCTGAGGACTATGGTTACCTGGTCCTCAGATCTCTGCAGGGTAAATCCAGACAGCTAGCTAGACTATCTGTCTAATCTGAGTTTTCTCTCACACAACTATTTTGCAGCGGCTCTGTGATGAGTTTAGCACCGCCATGACGATTCTGATTGGTTTAAAGAAATGCCATTAAACCAGAGCATGTTTTCCTCCCGTCCCCGAATGCTATGTGGAGTTGGCAGACCTTCCTTCAGTGCGCTTTGGAGAAGGGTCTGGCAAAGTGAGACTAACCTTTTAGTAATGTTCTCACCTCTGACTACAATTTTAAAAAAGAAACTGTTACGCACCTGGAATCCATTTACACCTGGAGGTCCCTGCTCTCCTCTTTCTCCTGCGACACCCTTTGAGAGGAGAAAGTATTGACTCATTTGTGATAACAATACAAGAAAAAATGAAATGCATGCAACCAAAGAGGGATCAGACACTTACAGCTGGGCCAGGGGGGCCAGCAGGGCCAACTTCTCCATCTTTGCCAGGGGGACCCTGAAGACAAAGTAACAGTTACACATGTGGAGTGTAAGGATGTGCTCGGTATTCTGAGGCTGTGTGAGGTTTTTAGGACTTTAAAAATTTCCTACTGAAATGATTCTGTGGAAAATGTAAAACAAGACATAACTATGAATCACCTGCATACGTTCCATCTAAGAGACGTATTAGTCTCCTCCCATTCTATGCTCAAGATTTTAAGATTTCCTTTATTGTCACTCTTTCATGTATTTGCATACATAAAAAAATTAAATCTTGTTCCCCAAAGTGCCACTTGTTATAAAAAGCACTATTATTCATAAAAACTGTAACAATAGATACAAAATAAATACATTAGTTAGAAAGTATGGCTAAGAAATTTGCAAATGTGCATGAAATGTGCATGCTAATGACAAAGCAAAGTGCATCGCACATTTTTCAGTTCATAAACAGTACTCACTCTTTGACCTGACACTCCTGCAGATCCTTGTTCCCCGGTTTTTCCTGGGTCACCCTTTGTCAGTGTAGCAAAAACAGGTTTTGTTTTAGAAACATAACAGGAGATAAAAAGTATGACCTGACTGACAATTAATGCAAAGTTTAGAGTAATGCTGCAGCCTTACACTGAAGCCTTTAGGGCCTGGCCCTCCCATGATTCCTGCGGGCCCTCTGTTTCCAATGGACCCTGCGGGGCCTGGGCGACCATCTTCCCCTGGAGCCCCCTAAACAAAACAAAACCCCACTTTGAATTAATCATATTTTGACTTCATCTTAAGCTGAAGGCTAACTCCAATGTTTAATTGTGAATGTAAAATTGAGTGCTGTAACATACCAATGGTCCCGGCTTGCCCTCTGCTCCCTGCACTCCAGGGGTACCAGTAAGACCCTTTGGACAAGAGATACAAACAAACATGAGCAATAGATGTGTGGTACAGACAAATATAGTATATGTAACAATATAGTACATCGAAAGTATAATGCCAAGCTCTTCAGTGTTACCCTTGCACCTGGTAGACCAGGTTCTCCAGTACGCCCAGGGTCTCCTACAGAAGCTTTGGGCCCCGGTGGGCCAGATGTCCCACGATCTCCTTGAGCACCCTGTAGAAAGAAAAATCACAATAACTTGTATAGTTTGCTGATTGAAACATGTGAGTGCCAAACAAAACACCCACAGCTCAAACTGCTATATCAGCTACAACGATACTACAAACATATCCTGCCTCTTCTGTTTGAATCTTTACTCTAATATATAGTAGTAGACAATACTGTACCTTAGGTCCTGGCAGCCCATCAGCACCAGGGAATCCTCTGTTACCAGGAGATCCCTGGAAAACAGATCAGGAGTTAGATTCTTTGCCATGTTCATGATGTTATTCTCACACAAAAGATTGGTTATAATAGTATGTAAATAGATGAATGAAATAAACAAATGATGTACTGATGCTAAGGCGTTCCCGGAAGAGAAAAAGGTTGCATCTGTGTGTATCTAGAAAATCACCAAATATAACCATAATAATAATATTAATACATTTAATTTATGTAGCGCCTTTCATGAAACCCAAGGACACTTCTCAGAATTTACTGTGACTTAGTTTAGCTAAGGGAGGTTGTAGGCTGTGGTGAACAGGTGGTGCTTGAGTAGTTTTTTTAAAGATGTTCAGGGATGTAGCATTTTGGATTTCTGCGGGGAGGGTGTTCCAGAGGGAGGGGGCTGCAACACTAAAGGATTTGCCTCTGAAGGACCGCATGTTTCAGGGTGGGGTGTATGGATGGTGGAGGTCAGAGAGGTACAGGTACAGGGGCCAGGGCATGGAGGGATATGTAGGTGAGAAGGAGGATTTGATGCAGGACTTGATTGGGAGCCATTGAAGGTGGATGATGGTTGGCGTGATGTGCTGTTGGGTGTTGGTGTTGGTAAGAACCCTGTATGTATGCATGCATATATGTATGTATGTATGTATGTATGTATGTATGTATGTATGTATGTATGTATGTATGTATGCGTGCATGCGTGCATGCATGTATGTATGTATGTATGTATGCATGCATGCATGCATGTATGTCTGTATGCATGTATGCATGCATGCATGCATGCATGCATGCATATATGTATGTATGTATGCATGTATGTATGTATGTATTTATGTATGTATGCATGTATGTAGATGAATGGCTGTATAAAGAGAGTTGGATACAGCGATCAAGTTGGATTCCCAGTCTTCCTACGAGAGATGCTCAGTTGTTAATGAAACTGACCACTTCCGTGGGGATTAAATAGTTTAATCATGCTGCTCTAGACTTTCCAAATGTTACTGATTGGATCAAATTCTGGTAGTAAAATGAGTCATTTTGCGAGGGTTGTGACGCTGAAAAAAATTATCCACTGATTTACAGACTTCTCTTTTGCTATGTAAGTCTACGAGAAAAAGTCTTTTGGACAGGAGGGCATCACGTGGCAGATACAAGTTACTATTCCACAAGTTACTATTCCACTATTTGGGCGCTATGTTGCTTTAAAGCCTTGTACACTTGTTGGTGCCTACATATAACACGGACAAGCACTGGCTTTATTTTGTGCAGTCTCATTGGGTGGCATCCCCCACACTGTTAGAAAAGTCCGTAGAAATATAACATGTTAATATGAAGGTATTTTCTGTAAGGATTTTTTCACAGGTGTAGTTCCGTGTTTTGATATTTTTTTGGATTAACAGAAATGTCTGTTAAAGGTACAGAGCATATACTGGAAATCCAAAGAATGTTCCATATTTGGATTAACAGAAATGTCCATAAACTTTACAGAAAAGGTACTAGTGGAAAACTATGCGTTTTTCTACGGATTTTTTTCTTACATTTGCAGACTCCATGGAGAAAGGACACACTTTTTTACTGTTCAGAGATTGACCCTTTCTCTAAAGAGCAGCTCTGTGACTGATACATATTACAGTAGGAGGCAGAATGCTGACTCACTCTTTCTCCAACTGGACCAGGAGGGCCCACAGTGCCTGGGTCTCCACGTTGTCCTCGTTTTCCTTCTTCACCCTGAGGTCCAAGCACTCCCTGGGAGCCTGGTGGACCCTAGGGAGAGGACACACGAGTCACAAAATGCTATTAATCTAAGATTCACCTACTCCCTTAATAAAATTACGTGTCCTCATCTAAAAATGAATTTGGGTTTTATTTAAGGGTGAATGCATATTTCACTCAAATATAAATCATATGTCTCAAAGAGCAGAATTAAAACGTTATTGTTATTGAAGTATGTAGTAGAAGCTTACAGTTTCTCCTTTGGGTCCAGCCTCTCCTTTAAATCCTGCAACGCCAGCATCTCCCTGTAACGCAAAAAAGCAAAACAATTGAGTCTCCTGCACAGCAAGCAATCGTGACTGTTTATTAAAAAGAGATTCCATTAATACAAAAAGGAAAGCAAATTTACCAGTGATCCTTTGATACCAGGCTGACCAGTGCTTCCCTGAGGTCCTGGTGGTCCATGGGGTCCTGCATGGCCACCTGGACCTTGTGGACCAAGATTACCCTGTGAAGAGTAAGCCATGTTAAATGTGACTTTTTTTGTATCCTTATCATCAATAGTGAAAAATATGTTTCAAAGAAAAAACTGAACATACCACTGGTCCTTTGGTACCCGGGCCACCATCTGTACCCGCGGGGCCCTTTGAAACACAACATGTCTCCATTCAGATCATCATAGCAGTGCACTTTCTATCAGAGTTGTGTAAAAGCTAGCTTCATCAACAATGTCTTTATGATAGGCAGTATGTGATGTATAAGTAAAGAAAGAAATGAACCTGGAGGCCAGTTGGTCCAGCTCTGCCCATATTACCGGTCTCTCCTCTCTGTCCCTGTGGGCCCTCTGGACCCCGAACTCCTGTGGGGCCCGGTTGTCCCTGTGGAAAAGGATCACCAAGTACACTTACACAAGTGTTACCTTTGTTATTGCATCAAGATTTTTCAAATAGACCTTGTAATTGCAGATATATACTCCTTTCCTCTTGGGCATGTCATGTCATATTTGAACGGGGCCCTCAGCCAGAGGCAGTTGGATTAATTAGTTAAAAGGGCTTGTTAGCATTAGCATATAGCCAAAGAAAGAATGTGTTACTGTTCTTACCTTCATCCCTGGGTTTCCTGGATATCCAGGTGGACCATTAAGACCCAAGGGACCCTGTTAATCCAACAACAATGACAGTTAACAATAAATGCTGAAAATGTGCATTCACATGACACAAATGTAGAAATGTAGTGAATGAAATGTGTACAGTTTAAGCAGCTGATACGTGGTTCCCATCACATTTTCTATTCAGATCCACCTTAAGAGACCTAAGGTCATTTTTACAGTTCATTGTCCGTCTGGTTTTATTTTCTATAATAACTTGTAAAACATCAACCCTGTTGTCTGCAGTCAAGATATGAACATCATGTTTTTCAGGACAAACTGGGCTATTAGAATATTTGTGCTGCAGGGAGGTCACTTGAATGTTAAAAATGGTTGTAGGACCTTAAAGAAAAAAAAATAAATAAAACGGAACTTGAATCTTTCAGATATGTATTGATATCACACACAGAGCAGTACAAGCTAAGCCAGTCTCCTCTCTAAAACACTTCTCATATGTCTTGGGAGTCAAACTGTGAAGAAATAATCATTATAACTTATACAGTTGACAAAATAAAAACATTTTCTCAAAAAAAGTCCAGACGCTTTGGCCCTCATGACATTTACTTATGCCAATAATCAACATAAAAATTTTATATTTATTGATATTACAGCCACAGCAATGGTAGACAAGCATTTGTGTTGTCTAAAACAGTTCTCCAAAATGCAAAAATAAACATAATAAACATTATAACTCATATAAAACACAAACTATCTTAAAAAAAGGCCCAAATGTGCCAAATCTCAAACCAGTGACGCCATTCTCCTCTGTAACACGCTAGATATCTATCTTGTCCGCTATATAATATCTTTGATAACATTAGACTAGTTTGACTTGGAGGATTATTATCTCTTTCTCACTCTTTACTCTTTGCTCTCGCTGTCGCCCATATATGGGCATAATGCTTGCCTTCACTTCCGTAAACAAACGAAAAGCCTGTTAGCTGTTAGCTGCAACAATTGGTAAGTTTCTGTCTTTTATGGTTATTAAATGACTAAAATATGAATCAGAGGTGCTGTTTTAGGTCATGCACGACCCTCTCGGTTCCAGAGTATCGATGTAAATGATAACACACTATGAATGCCGACTCACCATTGGACCAGGCTTTCCGAGGTTACCAGGGTCACCACGTTTACCCTAAAAACAAACACATATCACTGTGAGTTATAATCTGCAGTTAAACACTGATGTAAGGCCTCTGGAAGTGCCCCGTTTTACAGACAGCTGCCACAAAACAATTCATACACATATCAGCACTATATACTCATCCATACTTTTCAAATGAATGACAGAGAGAAAAAGGCACGGTATAGCAGATGTTTGTGATTAATAGTGGGGTTATGCTTACTGCTACGCCACTGGGTCCAGAGCGTCCTCTCTCCCCTGGCATCCCAGCAGGACCCTATTACACACAGACAGTGACAGATTACAGTTGGCCTCTATTCAATGCAAAAGTTCAAAGTCAGGAAGTTCAGAGGGTTATTTACAGTATACTGGATATAGCCTTGTCTTCTTCGAGATAAGAGCAGACAGCTAATTCAGAGTAGTCTCTGTACTGCAGTCTTCATACACTCATAGTATACATCCATTGTAGCTCTAGGGAGACAGAGGCGCTAATCAACATGCAGAACATTAATGTAGCGGCAAACAACTAGTTGCTATGTAATGGTATAGTGGTAATGGCATCCCGAGCAGAGAATTAAGTCACTGTGTGTGTGTGTGTGTGTGTGTGTGTGTGTGTGTGTGTGTGTGTGTGTGTGTAATCCAAGCTTCTCTATTCTTTGTTTTGGTAGACGGTCCATCTGCGCGTGTATTAAGCGCCAAGGGCCGTGAAAAAGCATTGGCATTTGATGAGTTGCGGAACGGCTTGTGAGAGCCGTGTGGAGGCAACACATTTTCATGAACAGATTCTTATGATATTGTATGAAAGTACAGCAACCATGTGGTCTTGTTTTTTTTTTTTCAGTATTTCAAGTACAGCCCATTTAAAAAAAAAAGAAAGCATTAGAATATAACTTACCATAGGTCCAGGTGCTCCCATTTGACCAGGGGGCCCTGTGGCACCCTACAAAACCACAGGAAAAAGGACTTGTTTATTAATGAGAATGCAATGCTGCATGGCAAGATGTTGAATTAGTTAAGTAATTAAGTCAAACAGGATTTTACTTATGCAACTACAGTAGAAATAAGCTTTTCAACCAGTCAAAGAAACTGACTGATAGGCTGAAAATAGTTTTATTTGAATTAATTATACCTTGGATCCAACAGCTCCAGTTTCACCTTTTTGGCCAATTATTCCACCGTGGCCCTGTTAACAAAAACAAAAAAAATCATGTAGAAAAAGCCAAACAAAGCCAGTTATAGTTCTATATATATATATATATATATATGTATACGTATATACTGTAAATACTCAGTAATGTTTCAGAAAATCTCTACTCACTCTGTGACCCTTCAGTCCGGGAGGCCCAGGTGTACCTGGAAATCCTCTGGATCCCTGTAATAGGTGTCATTAAACAGCATTGTTAGGTGTATTTATTGAAGGTGCACTTGCAACACACAAAAAAAGAGTCTTATTTTGTGTAATTTGAATGACGGACAGAAGATCCAGTGTGTGCAGTGGTGTGATGGAGGAATAGAGGTCTAGAAGCTTACTGGTGATCCAGGGAATCCCATTTCTCCGCTATTTCCCGATTTGCCTGGTTCTCCCTGTGTGAAGATACAATGTTACAGTCATAGTCTTTTATTTTGTGTGGCTAACCCATGAAAGGAAAACTCCTCATAATGTTTGCAGCTCACTGATGATACATAATTATAACAACACACTTTTCTTCCTTTCTTACTGATTACAGTTTTACTGTAGCTGAATACACACAATTACAGTGTCACCAGTGAATGCTGGTGGGTTGGCCGTTTACTAAATACTGACTCAGTTTTCAGTAGGAAACAATTACTTACATCTTCACCTGGTTTCCCTGGAGGGCCCTCAGGTCCTCTTTGTCCAGGTGGACCCTGAAAAAAGCCAGAATGTAAACACCCAGCGACAACCCATTCCTTTTGAAATCCATCACGGTGAAATGAAAATGCATTCATGCCAACCCAGCTGTGTATGAGCAGTAGGCGTGGTGTTGCTGCTTTCTCGAGAAGCAGAACACCAAAACCGTGTAAATCACGTGCAAAACCACACCAAGTGTATTGGTGATTTGACCGTACGCACAAACGGTACAGAAGAATTATGTTTTACCAAATGCCCTGGATCGCCGACATCTCCAGGTGGTCCTTGGGGTCCAGATTGACCCTTAGAAGATTGAGGAAAACGACATAACATTTAAAAGACAGACAGGGATTGAAACAAAGTAATAAAATGTACTATTAGGTGGGAGTCAAAGTTTGCTGAAGATGCTGAACTTACAGGTGCACCGTTTGGCCCTGGAGGGCCTCTTGCTCCAGCCTCACCCTAAAACAAACAGATGCAAAATCAAATAACAAACAGGATTGAGCATAGTCGTTAAAGGCCAGAAATAATTGAGGTTAGAGCAACAGCATGAGAAGAATACAGGGGAGAGCTAAACTGATATGTTTTCTCAGACACTCAATCCTTATAAACTCATGTCGGATGGCTGCCAAAGCACAGACAACAGAGTCTTTAATTACCGGTCCATTCCCCTCCTGACTAATGTTCAAGCACACTGAAAAATTCCACTCAAGCATATGTGTTAACACTAGGGGTGTCACGATTCTCCAAATCCACCATTCAATTCAATTACATTTTTGATTTAAAGGGACACCAATGCCACAATAAAAGCCACTAAATGTCAGAAATGTACTATACAACTATGGTGTACGGGGCACAATTGAATGCACCATTAGTTTAACCGTCCTGTTGTTCTTGGGTCAAATTTGACCCCTTTAAAAAATGTCTATATCTGAAATATGGGTTTCTTTTTAACCAAATTACCACAAAAAATGGATTGGATACAACGCTCTTTGCAAATACAATTGATCACTTTCATTCTTCTGATCTTAACTATTAGTTAAAATGATTCATATTTTCTGCTTTTGTTGTGCAAATATTGGATATAATTCTATATAAATGAGGGTTATTGACCATGAATTCCAAAAGGTAGTGTAAAACTAGTGGTAGTAAGGGGATGTTAGTGAAAACTTTAAAAAAAAGTCTAAAAAGGGACAATAATGTCAAATCTTTATTCTATTTTGACCCGGGAGGACAACGCAAAGGTTAACAACATGTACATGCAAGGCATATTACAACATGAATAGGTTTCTAAGAGAAACTGATTTGAAAGACAATCTAGGTTGGGGTTTTTCTGCATTAATCTCATTCACACTCCAGTCCAGTTGGTGGCGGTAATGCACCTATAAGTTGGTTTGCCAACTGCCAATAAACCATGAAGAAGAAAGAACATTGTTACCACATTGTGACTTTGGGGAAGCAGGAGGATTTTCCAGTTCTATTGTTTGTCTGTCATATCCTGCTTCAACTGTGGTTCTGAGGCCTATAGGACGAATCAACATTAACATGCCCTGGATTTTCAGTTCCCCGGCTTCACCTAACCTGGCAACCGCGGTCCCGCATGAGCTGTGTCACGACGGTGGTTAGCAACTAGTTCAGTCAACCCAAGGTTTCCCAATCCAGGTTATCAACTAGTTCAGTCAACCCAGGGTTTCCCAATCCAGGTTATCAACTAGTTCAGTCAACCCAGGGTTTCCCAATCCAGGTTATCAACTAGTTCAGGGTTTCCCAATCCAGGTTATCAACTAGTTCAGTCAACCCAGGGTTTCCCAATCCAGGTTATCAACTAGTTCAGTCAACCCAGGGTTTCCCAATCCAGGTTATCAACTAGTGTAGTCAACCCAGGGTTTCCCAATCCAGGTTATCAACTAGTTCAGTCAACCCAGGGTTTCCCAATCCAGGTTATCAACTAGTTCAGTCAACCCAGGGTTTCCCAATCCAGGTTATCAACTAGTGTAGTTTCCCAATCCAGGTTATCAACTAGTGGTTTTCCCAATCCAGGTTATCAACTAGTGTAGTCAACCCAGGGTTTCCCAATCCAGGTTATCAACTAGTTCAGTCAACCCAGGGTTTCCCAATCCAGGTTATCAACTAGTGTAGTCAACCCAGGGTTTCCCAATCCAGGTTATCAACTAGTGTAGTCAACCCAGGGTTTCCCAATCCAGGTTATCAACTAGTTCAGTTTCCCAATCCAGGTTATCAACTAGTGGTCAACCCAGGGTTTCCCAATCCAGGTTATCAACTAGTTCAGGGTCAATCCAGGTTATCAACTAGGGGGTTTCCCAATCCAGGTTATCAACTAGTGTAGTCAACCCAGGGTTTCCCAATCCAGGTTATCAACTAGTGTCAACCCAGGGTTTCCCAATCCAGGTTATCAACTAGTGTAGTCAACCCAGGGTTTCCCAATCCAGGTTATCAACTAGTGTAGTCAACCCAGGGTTTCCCAATCCAGGTTATCAACTAGTGTAGTCCCAATCCAGGTTATCAGGGTCAACCCAGGGTTTCCCAATCCAGGTTATCAACTAGTGTAGTCAATCCAGGTTATCAACTAGGTCAACCCAGGGTTTCCCAATCCAGGTTATCAACTAGTGTAGTCAACCCAGGGTTTCCCAATCCAGGTTATCAACTAGTGTAGTCAACCCAGGGTTTCCCAATCCAGGTTATCAACTAGTGTAGTCAACCCAGGGTTTCCCAATCCAGGTTATCAACTAGTGTAGTCAACCCAGGGTTTCCCAATCCAGGTTATCAACTAGTGTAGTCAACCCAGTTTCCCAATCCAGGTTATCAACTAGTGGTTTTCCCAATCCAGGTTATCAACTAGTGTAGTCAACCCAGGGTTTCCCAATCCAGGTTATCAACTAGAGTCAACCCAGGGTTTCCCAATCCAGGTTATCAACTAGTGTAGTCAACCCAGGGTTTCCCAATCCAGGTTATCAACTAGTTCAGTCAACCCAGGGTTTCCCAATCCAGGTTATCAACTAGTGTAGTCAACCCAGGGTTTCCCAATCCAGGTTATCAACTAGTGTAGTCAACCCAGGGTTTCCCAATCCAGGTTATCAACTAGTTCAGTCAACCCAGGGTTTCCCAATCCAGGTTATCAACTAGTTAGTCAACCCAGGGTTTCCCAATCCAGGTTATCAACTAGTTCAGTCAACCCAGGGTTTCCCAATCCAGGTTATCAACTAGTTCAGTCAACCCAGGGTTTCCCAATCCAGGTTATCAACTAGTGTAGTCAACCCAGGGTTTCCCAATCCAGGTTATCAACTAGTGTAGTCAACCCAGGGTTTCCCAATCCAGGTTATCAACTAGTGTAGTCAACCCAGGGTTTCCCAATCCAGGTTATCAACTAGTTCAGTCAACCCAGGGTTTCCCAATCCAGTTATCAACTAGTTCAGTCAACCCAGGGTTTCCCAATCCAGCGATACGCGCTTTCACATAAAAGAGGCAGTGTTTGCACAGCGTGACCAATCACAAATATCTTCCAGAGCCGCATATTTTACATTAGAAGAGCAAACTATGATTCTACATAAATATGAAGAACACAGACATGGTTTTACAGGCAAAACTCAACACAGTCGCTGCTTGATCAATGATCAATTCCTCGGGGCCATATTTTGTCATGAACACTTAAGCCTGTCAAAAAAATTTAATCGAAATCCAACGACTATAGAAGTTATCTTACATTGTTCTTCTTCATTGCTGCCTATGGCGAGGAAAAGGCTTAATGTGGTTTAATGTACCTAAACAATCATCAATGATAATCAAATCTCTCTCTCTCTCTCTCTCTCTCTCTCTATCTATCTATCTATCTCTCTCATAATGCTCCTCATAACCACTGAAAACTGTCAAAAAATTGAACCAAAAGTCCAATTATTTTGTTGAAAAGTTTAGTTTAGGTCTACAGTATCTCTTTCATAAAATAAATACCAGGGAATGTTAATGGCTTTGTCTGTCTCCAAATGTTTTAACTTTCATCAGCGCACCTTCTCTCTCTCTCTCTCTCTCTCTCTCTCTCTCTCTCTCTCTCTACTGATTGGTCAGTAGACGGTGCTTTCACACCGGTTAATCTCCTACATAACCTGCTCCTGACCAGGTTAGCCATTCAACATAAGTTACCATGGCGATTGAACCCGGTAGCAACTGATCCATTGTGTTGAACCTGAAGTTATACCTCGATAACCCCAAATCTTGCTTTGTAGTACAGGCGTCTGGTGTCTGGAAAAGTCAATCTGCAGGCTACCAGTAAGCTAACATTACCCTGTGTCTTTAGCTGCATGCTAACAGCCACTAAGCTATACTGGGTCTGTTGATTTTGTCTTTGGTTGTGCGTAAGTAGGCGTGCTGGTGGAATAGCCAACCTTGCCTTCATTGAAATAAAAGTTTATTTAAATCTATTTCTGATTCAAAAGCGTGACACCCCTAGTTGTTATTTGGCTTAAGTTTGACTAAAATACAAGCACATGCCCCACAAGTCAAAGTCAATAGCTCTTTGTCACTGTAAAACATCAGAAAAGTTACCAAAAGGTTTTTTCCCCCCCTTGTCCATCTACTCTGCTCATGGTAATAGAATTAGAAGCATGGGTAGATGTCAATAGTCTGCGAGAGTGGTTATTTTTTTATTTCCTAATCCAAATGTATACTGTAGTTTCTACTTAAAACAAGAGTACCCGTATCCTAATCTGAGGTCATATGCTGATAAATTGTAAAACAAGATGGTTTATGTTCTTTCTGGGGCTGAACAATAAACCAAAGATTACTTTCAACGTTTAAAAAATGAGCCCTTCAGTCATTAACGCTTTGCTTTTTTCCCTACATACTTTTTTCTTTTAAAAACAAACAGTGGAAATTTTTGCTCAGCAGTTAATATATCTTGAGCTTTAATATTGCCTACATGATTGTACATTTGATTCTGCATAGTGTGGCATAAAGCATGTACCAGGTACTATTTTTCAAATATGACTTATTATAGACGAGTAGTTTAGGTTGTGTTTTAACAAAACAAGCACATTAAACATTATGCTTTATCTAAAGGCATGAGGCCTCATACATGCATTTTGGCCTTGCAGATCTTTTGCTTTTCCATGTGTGGGTGGCAAATAGGTGAAAGTCAAACAAAAGATGTGGATTTGAACAGGATAAAAAGTGTGAGAGGGTGTGTTTATGTGGTGGGAGGCTTCAAAATTCCAGTGTTCTTTACGACGGAAAGCTATGAACAACACATAAAACTGCCTCGTGTTGATGATTAAACTCCACCGCAGTGTTGTGTACTCGTCCTGCGGAGTACTGCTCAAACTGTGAAGCTTTTATGATGTTGTGTAATGTCGGCTGTAGCTCTGGAGCAGGCGCTGCACTCTGAATAATATAGAAAGCCTGAGTTACAAATTTGAGGCAGCTGTAACATCCCACCTGGTGAACGTGGGTGTTGCATTATGGGAAATATGAATCAATATATTTTTTCCTCTACTGCACCAATTTTGACTATGTTTTTAAAAAGGTCTCTTTTAACTTCCCGAACTTTATGACTAAATTGCGGCAAAACCCTGAAAATCCATCATGATGGGTGAAAGAATTGATGTGACAATGCAGACATCAACCCTTACATAGAAATAGCTAAATGGAAAATTACCAAATCATTTAAGAGTTCTTACAATCTGTGCATCAAATCGTGGCTGTGAAAAGCTTGTAGCCCACATCCCAAAATCTTTAGTTTTGCAGGATTTGAAAACGTTTTAGTGAGCTCAGACAGTCAGACCAAATCGCTGTGTCACTATTTAAATATTTGTAAAACCCACAGACAGATGTAAAGGGTGACCAATAGCCAGAGATGGGAAGTAAAGAAGTACAAATACTTCATTACTGTCCTCAAGTAGATTTTTCAGATATTTTTAGTTTACCATTTATTTTTTTGGCGACTTTTTACTTTTCCTCCTTACATTTTAACACGAATATCGGTACTTTCTACTCCTTACAGTTTACAAAATTGGCTCGTTGCTTTAGTTTTGTACAAAAGGTCGTATATCAGGAGTGATTGTGAGTGGATATCGGGGAATAGCTCGGACACGCGCCTCACACCGCGAGTGGGCGCGCACGCCACACGGAGAAAAAAGTGAGAGAAAAGAAAAAGAAACTAGCTGTCTGGAGGGTAACCAGTTGAGATTGTGTGTGTGCGTCTTTGAGAACTGTAAGTCATATAACTGAGGTTGTCAGTTCATTTAAGCCTGTTGTTGTATTGGTCTGTAGTTCTGGCAAATTTAAAAGTTAGCTTGTTTGTGTTCACCTGTTACCTAGGTTACACCTGTTACCTAGGATACACCTGTTAGCTTGGTTATACCAGTTAGCTAGGTTACACCTGTTAGCTAGGTTACACCAGTTAGCTAGGTTACACCTGTTAGCTAGGTTACACCTGTTTGCTTGGTTACACCTGTTACCTAGGTTACACCTGTTAGCTAGGTTACACCTGTTAGCTAGGTTACACCTGTTACCTAGGTTACACCTGTTAGCTAGGTTACATCTGTTAGCTTGGTTACACCTGTTAGCTAGGTTACACCTGTTAGCTAGGTTACACCTGTTTGCTTGGTTACACCTGTTACCTAGGTTACACCTGTTAGCTAGGTTGCACCTGGCTGTTGATTCGATATAATGGCGATTGTTGAACGTCTTTGCTCATTAAGATAATGTAACTAAAAGTGGGTTTATTGTTATTATTTACTAGCATATATGATTCCTATGCATTGTGTATGGTAGCCTTTACAATGTTATTTATTTCTTTTATTACCACACAAACAGCCATAGCAGAGCTACCCCCAGTTTATCCTGTTGCTCGATTGTAATAAAGCATCAACAGAGAGAAGTTGTCTCCGTCCGTGTTTTAACAGACACACCTGGGGCCAAGTTGGAAACCAGAATCAGTTTTAAATCCAGTCCCAATCTAGTCCTCACTAAGTTTAAAATCATTTCACTGGAGTTAGTTATTTTGCGTCTTTAATACAAAATTTTAAGTCTGTGTATATTCCCATGCAATTAGATTCAATCAAAATCACACTTGATTTCATATCTTGCTACTCAGTCAGAATCTTATTAACCTGGAGTCACTGTCACAATAAATAAGCTATATGTTTTATATATGTTTATATATGTTTTATATATGTTTATATATGTTTTAGGCCTATTGGCAGACAGCCATTTAAAATGTAGCCAATGGCATATAAAGAGCCTTTTCTCCATGTCCACTGTAGTTTCTCAGTGTCTCTCTAGTAACATCTGTCTGGTCCAGGTAGCTTTGTCATTCGCAAGGCTACTTTTACTTTTAAACTTTAAGTACATTTCCAAGCCTTTATTTTGTTACTTTTACTTGAGTAAAGAAGTTAAATCAGTACTTATACTTTTACCAGAGTATTTTTTAAACACAATTATCTCTACTTCTACTTGAGTACGGGAAGTGAGTACTTTTGCCCTCTCTGCCGATGGCACTGAATTATGAAAAAATGACGAGATATGGAGATACAAGGTTTCTACCCAACAACAACAACAACAACAACAACAACAACAACACCAATATGACATCCTGTGTCCTCAGAGCCTAAAGATGTATTAAATATGGATTGGTAAACCACTATATGTGCATGTACAACTCTGTTCCTGTTGACTGTTGTTGCGGCAACAGCTACAAGCAAAATAACAAATCTTTTAAAAAGACAAGTGTGCATTGGTCTGCTTTTTGGCGGATTGGTTTAAGAAACACTAACAGATTGGGTTTTTTAATATTTTACCAACATACTCTTACCCTTGAGCCACTTATCATGGCCTGAGGTCCTGTTTTTCCGTCAAAGCCTCCAGCCATCTGGGATCCCAGGCCCTGCATGGGACGCACACACACTCTGGGTTAGCTAAACTGCGTTTGTTCAAATATACTGTATGTATTTCCTATTTATCAGTAGCAAAAACACAAATGTGGATACAAATGACACACAACAAAAGACATGAAAGACAGGTTGAATTATGGGAACTTGATTGAAATGACACCAGGTGTTTGTATAAGAGTTGAGTGCAAGTACAAGGACCATGAATGTGATTCATTATTCCGAGGTACCAGGTTATTATTGGTCCTCTTGTGCGTGAATGTGGCCCTTGTGTGACGACGTCTTGCTGTAGTACATGGTAGGGATGTAACAATACACATAAGTCACGATTCGATTCCTGATTTTCACGATATGATTTTCTCCCAATTTCTTTTAACAGAATGTAACAGAAATCTGCAGACAGATGACGAAATATTCTTTTCTGTATATAAACTGCGTAAAACAGATGTGTCCTCTTATCAAGTGCAACTGAAATTGTGAACATTTTACTTAAAAATGAATAGAAAAATTGACAATTATTAAAAAAAAAATCCCACATCAAAATAACTTAATACATAGAAAGAAATCTCTTCTCATAGATAACTAAGAAGACGCAGTAACGTCTGAAGTCGCCCTAGGCCGTTTGAAAATTGCATTACGATACATTTTTTTTTATCATCGCCTGTTAAAATCTTTAAACATGTATTTAGAATTTTAACTGATTTACGATGCATTGTTACATCCTTGGTAGATAGTATATAGATACATAATACAATTCTGTTAATAACGGTGTGTGTGTTGACATCATGTCAGGAAGAGTAATGACGACCTCAATACAACAGAGTCTGAAGTCTAGTGTTGGTTTCATTACACAGTCTGTTTGTTCTTCCTCTACATGTTGGCTGCATGCATGCAGATGTACTTAATAATACTAATACTTCTACTGCTAATACTACTACTACTACCAATACCAGTACTAATACATTTTATTTGTAGAGCACTTTTCATTATTAAAAGTAATCCCAAAGGTCCATCTGTGTGTTTGCGCCATGTGAGAGAGCCCTCAGTGGATGACTCACTCCGGGATGCGTTGGAGGTCCTGGAGGTCCTGGTTCACCGGGCTGACCTGGTACACCAGGCTCTCCATCATAACCTGGAGGGCCCCGCAGTCCCTAGACAGAGAGAGAGAGGTGCTGATTGTCTCGATTTTAAAACTACGCTCAGTCTGACATTGATTCATTACTTCGTGGCTGTGGCAACATTTGGTCTAAACACTAAAATATAGATCGATCCATCGATCAGTGTAGCTTTGGCTGAGATGTAGAGTTGGGCCTGTTGGGCACTTTGATACAGATGATGGAGTTTAATTTGTGTTTGTTTATGAAGCAGGAGCTGTAACTTGTGTACAGACGGAGAACCATCGGTACTAATAAATCACCCTCGCAGTGGTCCCCTATACTAGGTTGTAACTCCTCTAAGAGGGACATTCATTCATCAACCTGCTACGTTTTTGCTTGCGAAGCACATTATACATCATCTTGGCACATAACACTATATTTTTGAGTGCTGGTCTCTTGCCCTTGAACCCCAAAAAGTACATTTACTGCAGTACTTTTTAAGGCAAGGCAGCTTCATTTGAATAGCATATCTCAGCAACAGGGCAATTCAGAGTGCTTTACACAAGAAGATTAAAATAGTAAAAGTTTCAGTGCAGTACAAGAAATTAAACGTTAAAGAGCAGTTAAAAACAGTCAAAATAAAATACGGAAATAAAAGTTACATTGCAGAATAAGAAATTAAACATTAAAGAGCAGTTCGAAACAGTCACTATGAGGCTTAGTTAAATCACGGCAAACTTTGCAAAATCCTGAACAGCTCCAGCTGTTTTTTTTGTAGATTTTACCATAAAATCTGTCACACCCGTTTATTTATTATTACAAATGGTGCAATACGCGAGACCTTTTTACTCTTTAAACCTTTTAACATGCATATGTTGACAATAGTGTTAAGTTGCATGCGTGTGATATATTTTTTGTATTCACACTGTTCGTATCTTATCTATGTGGAGCTTCGACGATCAATCGGCAAACGGATTAGTCGATCGACTGGAAAAGTAATCTTTAATGCAAAAATATCAGAAAAAGCTCTTTTCAGACTTAAATATGGAGGTTTTCTGCTCATTGCTGTTTTTATATCATAGTAAACTGAATATCTTTGGGTTTTAGAAAGACAAAACAAGGCCATTAAAGACATCAACTTGGACTTTAAGAAACTATGATGGACTTTTTTCACTTATTTTTGAACATTTTATAGGCCAACCGATTGAATCGGGACAATAATTGGCGGATTAATTGATTAAGACATCATGATATATTCAAAATTAATAAATAAAAATATAGGCTATAACAATGTTAATGTTAATCTTTGAATAATGAAACTACAAGGCTGAAAAGCTCCATCCCATAACATTGTTATGAAATTCCAACAAGCAGAAGCATGCACACAGACTAAGACTATTGTGCTATATTTTAAGTAACAAAACTAAATAATTATGAATGTATACTGTAACCCATTAAATATGTTGTGCACTGCCATATATCCTCTGAAAAGTCCTAAATAAATATGAAACTAATGATATTTGTAATAATCTTTGACATTCCTGATAATATTTAGAGGTCTGAGGGTAAAAATCACAATTTTATCACCCTACTTTAACTTTTCCTTTCATGGTATTCGTGCGTGTTTTTGTGTGTGGAGACTGGTGGATGTGACTTACAGGCCTGCCTTTGTGTCCTCGAGATCCTCTGTGTCCTGGAGAGCCGGGAGGTCCCTGTTGTCATAGAAACAAAGAGCCAATCAAAGTCTGAGAGCACTGACATTGCAGTCATAAACATTACAATGAGACTTGTCACAGGGGCACTTATAAAACGCCACTCGGACGACTCGAGGACGTTCCCGCTGTGCAGAAGTCACAAGGTGATGTTGTGCACCAGGTAGCTGTCCTCTCATGCCATCTAGTGTCAGTTCAGGTAGGTTGAATATTCACACTAAAAATGTCATTTGCAGAAGGAGAAATTCTTTTTAGAAGATGCGCAGATGCTCACCATAGGTCCAGGGCGGCCTCTGATACCAGTCACCTGCAGGGACGTCATCAAACACACGTGTTATAACCTGCAGTCGGACCGTGATTTCTGACTGAAATTGTAGACCTGTTAAAAAGTTTTAACTTAACACTTACAAGTGGCACATCTCCGGGCTCTCCCTTCTGACCCTGAATGAACAGATCAGTGACAAAACATCTTAAACTCATACTCCATGAGGGTGAGAATATCAGCAGACATCTATCAATCTGTCAGTCTATCAATCAATCAGTCATTATGTATATAGCACCTTTCAAACATAGTACATTGCACATCAATGTGCAAAACTGTGATCAAACAAACATCAGACAAGAATAATAAATTAATAAAGATTTAAAAAAAATTGATTTAGAGACTAATACCAGTAATACACACTAAAACAAAAGAAATGAGTAAACTATTTGAAAAAAAAAAATTATAACAGAAAACTATATGAATCGTTAAGAAATATTAAAACAATAATTGTCTACATACATACACAAGTATAAACACTGAAGCCATAGCAATTATAAGACGCTAAAACAAGTACAACACTAAAGCAATAAAACAATACATGTCACATGTCATGAAGTATGAATAACAGCCAATATCCCAAAACGGTGGCCTACCTTATAGATCCTGCCCCCGTCTACAATGAGGAAAAAGCATAAAAGATCCCATTATTTGGGCTATAATTGGGCTGTATGTCAGGACTCATAGGTACAAACATCATCAATAAGTCATCAAAGTGAGCGGGGAGTATTGCAGAGTTCTGGACAGATTAATTTGTCATCCCTCTGCAGGTCAGTGAAGGTAACAGAGGCAGAAATAGTCAGTGAAGGTAACAGAGGCAGAATAGTCAGTGAAGGTAACAGAGGCAGAATAGTCAGTGAAGGTAACAGAGGCAGAAATAGTCAGTGAAGGTAACAGAGGCAGAATAGTCAGTGAAGGTAACAGAGGCAGAATAGTCAGTGAAGGTAACAGAGGCAGAATAGTCAGTGAAGGTAACAGAGGCAGGATAGTCAGTGAAGGTAACAGAGGCAGAAATAGTCAGTGAAGGTAACAGAGGCAGAATAGTCAGTGAAGGTAACAGAGGCAGAATAGTCAGTGAAGGTAACAGAGGCAGAATAGTCAGTGAAGGTAACAGAGGCAGAATAGTCAGTGAAGGTAACAGAGGCAGGATAGTCAGTGAAGGTAACAGAGGCAGAAATAGTCAGTGAAGGTAACAGAGGCAGAATAGTCAGTGAAGGTAACAGAGGCAGAATAATCAGTGAAGGTAACAGAGGCAGAATAGTCAGTGAAGGTAACAGAGGCAGAATACTCAGTGAAGGTAACAGAGGCAGAATAGTCAGTGAAGGTAACAGAGGCAGAAATAGTCAGTGAAGGTAACAGAGGCAGAATAGTCAGTGAAGGTAACAGAGGCAGGATAGTCAGTGAAGGTAACAGAGGCAGAAATAGTCAGTGAAGGTAACAGAGGCAGAATAGTCAGTGAAGGTAACAGAGGCAGAATAATCAGTGAAGGTAACAGAGGCAGAATAGTCAGTGAAGGTAACAGAGGCAGAATAGTCAGTGAAGGTAACAGAGGCAGAATAGTCAGTGAAGGTAACAGAGGCAGAATAGTCAGTGAAGGTAACAGAGGCAGAATAGTCAGTGAAGGTAACAGAGGCAGAAATAGTCAGTGAAGGTAACAGAGGCAGAAATAGTCAGTGAAGGTAACAGAGGCAGAAATAGTCAGTGAAGGTAACAGAGGCAGAAATAGTCAGTGAAGGTAACAGAGGCAGAAATAGTCAGTGAAGGTAACAGAGGCAGAATAGTCAGTGAAGGTAACAGAGGAAGAATAGTCAGTGAAGGTAACAGAGGCAGAATAGTCAGTGAAGGTAACAGAGGCAGAAATAGTCAGTGAAGGTAACAGAGGCAGAATAGTCAGTGAAGGTAACAGAGGCAGAATAGTCAGTGAAGGTAACAGAGGCAGAAATAGTCAGTGAAGGTAACAGAGGCAGAATAGTCAGTGAAGGTAACAGAGGCAGAATAGTCAGTGAAGGTAACAGAGGCAGAATAGTCAGTGAAGGTAACAGAGGCAGAATAGTCAGTGAACACAATCACCCTGATGGCGCTCAGCCAATCATGAGGCGAGTGATGTGCAACAGCGTAATAATGGCTCTCATTTGTTGATTTGTTTCTGACAGATAAATAGATTACTTCACTGGCAACACAGTGACGTGTTAAAATACATATCTCATTTTTTTTGGGCTATACAGGTCATTTCTTTTACCGGTGTTAAAATATGGGTTTGTGACTGTGCCTTCCACCAACAATGTAAATAGAGATTTAAGAATATATTTATGCACTGACATGTTTTTCACGTCTCGATAGAGCTGCAAAGATTAATCGATTAGTTGTCAACTGTTAATCGCCAACTGTTTTAATAAATTGGTTTGAGTCAATTTTAATTTTATTTATATAGCGCCAAATCACAACAACAGTTATCTCATTGCGCTTTTCATAAAAGATCAGGTCTAGAACGTACTCTGTGATGTTATTTAAAGAAACCCAAAAATTCCCTTTTTTTTAACACTCATGTTGTTTTCAAAGTTGTTTTTTTTTTTTATATCCGAAATAAAGGAAGTCAAAATACGGGTGAAAAATGTTGGGAAAAGTGGCAAAATCAATGAAAAAACAAAAGAAAAAAAAAAACTTCATAAAAAACTTTGTAAAAAGCAACAAAAACGTTTTTCATGGTCAAAGGGAAGACAAAAGAAAGGGTAAAATGTCTCTGATTCCAGTTTGTTAAATGTGAATATTTTCTAGTTTCTTTTCTCCTCTGTGACAGTAAGCCGAGTATCTTTTGAGTTATTAACAAAACATTTTAAGGTCGACATTTTTTACCATTTTCTGACATTTTATAATCCAAACAACTAATCCATTAATCAAGAAAATAAGCGACTGAGTTGCAGCCCTACAGAGGGCCGCCGATGGCCTTGGACCCCGAACTATCAGGGGCCCCATTAACACCTATTCAACTTGTGGTTAAGCTTGTTTCTTACAACTAATAATCATGTCGTTCCAAAAATCCCTGCACTAAAATGCATGGATGTATTAAGACCAACTGTCATCAGTAACCCCCCTACTAGTGAAGTGGCATGCCTTTGTTTGCCGTGGGCCCCCAAAGTGCCAAATCCGCCACTGGAGCCCTACTTCTCAAGCCAACAAATAACCACACACTGTAACAGATTTAACGTAAAATTTACAGTAAGTTACTGGCAAAATTGTCCAGCAAGTTCCTGTGAATTCTTTTTACAGTAAAGGTATCGTCCTTCCATTTACAGTATTTCATATATTCATTGTAAAAAAACAAACAATTAAACACAACATAAGATAAAAAAGTAAAAATACAGTAGTTTACTTTACTATTTACAGTACAATAGTGGCTATATTAGGATTATTATATATATTTTTATAGATTTCAACTGTAATACTTAGACTACTGTGATTTTGTCATGTCGACAAGGTTATAAAAATCATATACAGTGGTGTTACTGTGAAATCTAAGGAAATAACTGGGGATTTCACAGTTATTATTTACAGTGTAGAAAGCAGCTGCTGGCTCACCCCCAAAAGTGCCCTGCCCGTTGTCACCTCTGCCGCCGCCACCGCCTCCACCGCCTCCACCACCTCCACCACCGCCCTGTGAATCAGTCTGACAGACAGGGCAGCACTCGCCCTCGGGGATGACCACCTTCTCACAGTTAGTCAGCTCATCACACTGGATTTCATCGCAGAGGACCTGGCCGTTGTCACACACACAGATCCGGCATGGCTCTGGCTTCCAGATGTCCCTGTTGGTGTACACCTGGCCGTCCGCCGTGCAGCTCACATCATCCCCTGGAACATGCAGACGGGGAGCACACTGTTAGTTTATAAGCTCTGTCTATTTAATTAAAAGCAATCCTTTGTTTATCCAACAAAGGTGTGCCAGAGACACCTGTTCTTTAGTATGATAGTTTTGGGACATTTACCCCCAAGAATGAAGACAAGACAGGACAAAATGTAGCCTACCTACAGCTGTGCCATATGGAAAAAAATAACAAAATATCACTATATTTTTTACCACATACATTGATATTGCGGCAATATTATACGGATTAATTGAAAATTGGTGCTTTCAAAAATATTTACACAATGAAATCTTTGAAAAATAATCATCAGTAATGTGGATATAATGACTAAGTGGGTTAAAGCAAATAGA
Organism: Percina caprodes; assembly: GCA_013375575.1. Taxonomy (NCBI): domain Eukaryota; kingdom Metazoa; phylum Chordata; class Actinopteri; order Perciformes; family Percidae; genus Percina; species Percina caprodes. The sequence continues at coordinate 925,537 of JABXJD010000102.1, forward strand.
GAACAGTCACAACAGTCTGGGAAGATCAGGAAATGACAACCCTAGAAAAGACAACACTTATGTCATATTATGATATTAAAATATCCAAAATTTAAGTTATTATCTAACCTCATACTGTATATCAATGTCAATATAATACCAATATATATTTCCCAGCCCTAAGCACAACTTTTGTTTAAATGTTCAACAAAAATAACAGTTTTGTGTCAAATGATGATACAAGAAAACGAGGAAGGAATCCCATGTTAAACCATTCAGCCAGGTATAAAACATCCATTCATCTATCCTCTATTTCAAGGGTTGTCAATATGGGGTTCGGGGACCCCTAAGGGTCCTTGAGGGGGTTCCAGGGTGTCTCCAGCACAGCTATTTATTAATGAATTTATTTTTACAATACTTTAATTTAATGTAGAGTGTCAAAATCAACACATAAGTTGTCTCAGGACACCTTACAGAAAGTGTAGGTCTAGGCCTCACTACACAGAACCAAAATATCCAACCCCCTCCCCCAAGATCACGCTTTTGGTCTGACAGTGGCAAGGAAAATAAGTAACACAATGACAGAATAAAGGACTATTTTGGCCATGGGTTTCATACATTTTCTGTAATAAAAGCAAAAATCCTATCATATGGGGGGCTCTGGGACCAAACCTTATCAAACAGGGGTCCCTGGTCTATTTCCTCTGTTAGAGAAGTGCTGAGGCCTATCCCAGAATGCACTGCGAATAAAGTAAGGTTGTAGGTTTTTATATTGACACTGATGCTTTTGAGTAAAACCTCAACACAAACAGAGAGAGACCCTTCTCTCGTTGAGACAACAGGACTGAACACTGAAATGCCTGAAATGCATTTCTTCATCAGGGGAAGTAGTTTCTGAGTTAGGATCCTGTTTGATAACACTGCAGAGTAGTATATTGCTAAACAAATCATGCTACATTTATATGCAAATAAAGCCATAATGTCAGGTTTGAGTGTGCAACAGCTGCTCTTCAATTCAAAGAAATATGAGCCAGCTGTTACTCTGTGCAGCTGTTATCTGCTTTTGAAAGTTTTCTTGATATTTCTAATGTGCGCCTCACACACACATAGATTAAAGGGCTTAACTATGGTATCTTACACACCAATTATCAGCAGCTATACACCCAACAACTCAGAGAAAATGTATCTGTTAAAAAAGGCAAACTGTATTTTGTCCAGAATATATGGTGATGAAATAACCACTATGAATGTAGAGGGAAGCCCCGGCATGTTGAGGGTTGTGCCTGGCCTTAACACGAGTCCTGTTTGGAAGGACTCTATATTTAAAGTCCTCTCTCAGGTCTGCAGAGATAATGTTCTGATGACTTTAGCGGTTTCTCCTATAAACAGCAGGTGGCAGCTCTGAGCCTCAGACTGCAGGTAAATCAGGTGGCCAGCTACAGGAAAAGGGAAGTTGCAGAAGAGTAGCTCTGACAACTGAGGTTCTGACTACTGACTACTAGGTACATGAAGGAGTTCATCAACCTCACTGTATATTCTGGGTGGTTCCAAAAGCCTCCGAGAAAAAGAGCAGAGACAGTCAGGTAAAATGGCAGGTCTACGTATACAAAGGCCTCATGCAGCAAGACATGTTTTAACATGGCTCAATCCCATTTTTATATTGTGTAAGACACACCTGGAAATGGAAACACACTTCCAAGAACAGATGCAGATGTTTTTTGGCCCGTTTATTCAAATAGCTAAATATTTTACAGACCAAAAAAAAAACATGCCAATACAAAGTTCAAATTTTTAGTTAAAATAATTTTTTGCATATTACATTGTGGGTCAAATGTACTAAATATCAACAGAAATTAACTTTTGAAAAGTTTTTTTGTACCCCCATTATTTTTTTTATAGAAGACCCTTTTACTTGTCACGATAGGAAATGCACTGGTTAATGAAAAGGAAGATGGCTGGATTCCATTTAGCTGCTTCGGTTTCAGGTTCTTGGGATCATTCATGCTGACTCACTTCCAAAATGTCAACATGTTTGCTGTGGAAAAAAAAGCCTCTCACTTCATTAAGTGATTGATTAGGAACAAGGTCATTCCTTCAATATATTACACTTGGGCTATTAATATTGAAACAGTTTGTAGATGTAGCGATGAGGTAGACACCCCCTAAAACCTGATGTAAGATACATCCAGACTCGTGGTACAAGATCAGAGCAAGCTAACGTCTAGATACTGTAGATTATGGATGTGAGTGATACACTTGTTTTAAGAAGCAGCATTGCAGAATCTAAAAATCTTGATTTACAGGAAACTCGAAGCTTGGATGCTGTAAGAATGTAATTCATCACTCTTAAGTCCGTAACATATAATCCCGTAATTCTACTGTAGGTCGCTCACACAATGGCATGGAAGACACACACATGTCCACAAAAATACACTATCAATATTTCTTTTTGTTTTTGCATGTGGTGTTTCTTGCCCCCTTTTACATGTTGTTATAGTTTTTCCCTTTTTTCATTTTTGCTTCTTTTTTTCTCTCATGTATTCTCTCTCAAATATTGTGAAGTATTCTCAAATCATGAATTTCATTACAGGTTTAAAGTTACTGAATGCACAAAAATGAATCACAATTGTGAAAAATGCTTAAAAATATACTCAGAATGATGAAAAAGTAGCAACGGCATTTCTGTTTAAATTTCATTATGACTTTTTGCACATTGCTAAGACATCTGTCCACCTCAAAACAAGTGTGTATAATATATTTTAAAGCTTTCTGGGGGTCTGACTAAAGGTCAGGAATAGGTCTGACTCACACGTAAGAACACGCAGTCCCATTCACCACACCGGATCTGTAAATGACCCGATGACACACAACCAGCTGTTTATATTTTGGAAGATCAACACTCACACTAGCAAATACAACCTGAAGGTTTTCTCAGCTATCCTTGCCGCAAAGTATGTGACGACACAAAACATAGTTCAGAAATGAAAATGCCTTGCCTTTTAACTGCCAGTAACATCTCTTTGGCTAAGTAGTGGCCTATCCAAATGAAAACCAGCACTTCCTGAAACACAGAGTGCATTTCTTGTCATTTGTGGAGCTGCTTGGAAGCATTTTAGCCATGAATTTTGTTTTTTTGGAAAGCAACCTTTTTTTCTACACTGATCTGTTTTTTGGTTTCACAAGAACAAGCCTAGCTGTTAGTGACCGGATTAAAATTCCAGTTAACATGTCCTTGTATTGTTTCTTAAGCTTTAAAAATGCTGCATTAGGCTAGCTCTTGTTAGGATCTCATTCAGGTAAATATTATGTTCCCAGTTAAAGTGGGAAAGTAACTTTAGTCTTTTCTGAGACATTACTGAGACATAATGACATAAAACACCAGAGATGTCTGGCCACATAGCTGGAGGGTGATTTTCCCCGTTGGGTTTTGAGAGATTTCAAACACTGCGTGTTGAAAGAGTGAGACAGAAAATTTACTGGAAGAGAAGTGCGGTTTTCAGAGCAGTCTTAAAAAACCCACCACAAGCCTTGCTGAGGAGGAGGAGGAGAGGGACGTTCACTCTTTCCCCTCCTCTCAGCTAATTCACTGCAGGCTGCACACTTTTCCACAGACGCCGTAAAAGCCCCGTTTAACCGTGACAACGGTGAAAAGGCATGCTCCCTTTCCGACGGTGACTGCTTGATCTGGATTTTCCACCAGTCAGCGAAGCTGGCAGATGGTTTCCTCTCCTGGTTTAAAACATGGAGTCTGGAGCTCTTCAACATGACTCATGTGTCTACCCGTGCCAAGCATTCAGCAGACATCAGCCAGATAACAAAGACCCCCAAAATAAAGTCATTGCCAGGCATAGTGGCATAGGCAGTATAGGCAAACACTAGGGGTGTCGTATGTCCAAATAAGTACTGAAAAGTTAAAGATAACTTTAAAAAAGTGTCAAAAATGCACCAGAAATGTGAAAAAAACACCAAAAACGTTTAAAAAAAGGGACAAAAACATAAAAACAAAATACTCCAACTAGGTTAGGGCCGGCTCTGGTCATGGCACACATCCAGAAGAAGGAAAAAAAAAAAGAGAACCTGGGAAACCTGCTATCAAATGTGAGAAGACAAGATAGTTTATGGATTTTCCTTGGCTGATTTGGAAAAAAGATCTCATAACACAGTGTTCGGGGAGAGTCTTTTGCAGCCACAAGCAGGGGGGCTAGAAAATGACCTTATGGAAACGATGAGTCATATGAAGCTGGAACTCTCGTTTCCTTTAGGAAAAAAAGATGAGTGGGTCCAAGCGCAGCCCCCAAACTGAGAGAGATAGTGCCCACTGCAAGGTTTCAGACCATGTCGGACATTTGTTTCCATTCTTGTTTCCGAACAAGTTCTCCATTGCAGTGAGAGTAACCGACATGGTTAATACCGCTGGGAGTACAGCCTGATTCCTAGTCCAGATGCAGATGAGTTACAGCTGTTGAGGGGTGGCTCTGCAGCAGCTGCACTTTCCTGCTCTAAAACCCCCCGTGTCATGCCCAAACATAAATCTTTCCTCTGTGAAGGACCTTAAGCTCAACCCGTGATTAGTCCACTGATAAAACTGTCCAGAAAAGCAGCCGTTCCACAAAAAAACATCAGCCAAGGCCTTCTTTTCCCACATCAGCCCAACATTGTAATGTTAAAAACATGTCAACAGTGTTTTGTTTCAAAGTGAATGAAGATCCTGTAATTTCCCCTCACCCTATCTCCTTTATACTGACTGGTGCAAGGATTTGAAAATGTAAAAAAAAAAAAAAAAAAAAGAAGAAACGTCCTGTCCGTTTTAATATTCTGAAGCATGGAGGATTGGCTGTATTGTGTCAAACAACGCTCGAGTTGGAACATGCTCGCTCTCCACCTTGGCTTCCACAAACAAAGCTCAGCATATCGAGGGAGGGGTAGGAAGCTCAGGCCAGGAAAGCTGCAATGAATAAGTAGCTTGCTGATTACATGTCTCGGCTTTTCCATCAACGGACCCATTCTCCAATAGGTCTTCTTTTAAAGAGGCAACCACAGCTATGAGCTTTTCCTATTCCATGTTCAGGGCTGGGAGGGTTGCAATCCTGCTAAATTACACATCCCCCTCCTCGCTTCTTTATCTATTAACCTGACTCATCGCTTTCTGTTGCCTTGGATTGGATTCATCTCATTCTTAATGGTGCATCTATAAGAGCAAAACTGGTAAAGTCAAACTTTTTCACTTCAAGGACTCCAAAACTGGCACAAATTGGATGAGATTTTGTCCCAGGGTCCCCCATCTGGTTGGATTTTTACTTTTAGATGTTTTATTACAGAAACTGAATGACTTATGAATAGAATTTAGGTGAAACTAGGTCAGTTGTGGACCCCATGGAACTCCCTCAAGAACACCTGGGGGGTCCCTGGACCCCACTTTTGGTAACCACTGACATACTGACAACATAGGCTTTTCTAAATTCAATTAAATTAGCTGTAGAGGGGGAACATGCATCTGGCCACATATTCTCAAGCATCTGTCACGGCCAGTGTCATGAAATATTGTGACAGATCCTCAGTCCTTACAGTTGTTCTAATGGAACAGGTTCTGTGTCTTCGTGTCATATGGAAAATGGGATTTACAGCACGTTTGTGTAGCCTACTCATTGTGAATTAACTTTTCTGTGCAACAGATGGCATGTCCTAAAACAGTGATTGGCTTTACTTGGAGAATTAGAAAACCCGAGCTGTTGAAATGGAAATGCAAGCACCTACACAGTAAATGTTCCTCAAACACACACAAAGAAAGGCTAGACCCTCCTTGGGCCGAGGTCAGGCTCAAAGTACAAAACGGGGGCAATCTTTTTTCCTGATCCGGCATTAAATGTACTCAGATTAAACTTTTTATGTGAAATTCTGTCTACTGCAGCAAAGAAGACAAGGGGAACAGAACATGTCTTGTATTTATGTGGAGGGTTACTCGGTGTCTGTGACCATTTATGTTCTTAATCTTTTCTCTGCGTTTCTGCATCACATATGTTACAAGTGACATGTGAAAGGCAGTGTCGTTAGGTATATATCATATACTCTGAATTGCTTTATCATAACAAACGTGGAATGTAAACACGGCAGCATCCTTCTTTATGTTCTAGTTCATAACCCTTGATCATCTACGTTGAAGCATCCTTAACGGTCCGCTGACTTTCAGCAGTCCCATCATTGTAAAGTCACTTGTACTTCCACACAAACACAATCCTTTGACGTTTTGTGAAAAAAATATTAAAATTAATTCATACAACAATATAATCCAATAGCCTGCTCTTAAAAATAATGTTTTTTCTTGCCTGTGTGTCAGTGTGGCGTTGCCTCCGAGTACAGAACAAAGCAGCACAAGATCCAAAGTCCTGGTTAACTGTCAAACATGTGCTTTTCATATCCTCTCAAGCTACACCCAGTAGACACAAAATAGTGTTTGTTTTTGCAATAATGTACATATAACGTTTCTATAGACGGCTTGACCATCAGGTCTGACCATATAGTGTGTGTCTGTGTGTGTGTGCGCGTGCGTGCGTATATGACTATATTCGTGGGGTCCAAAAACCAGGAGTTCAGTATACTTGGGTCCAGACAGCTTTATAGGGCCTGTGTGTGTGTGTGTGTGTGTGTGTGTGTGTGTGTGTGTGTGTGTGTGTGTGTGTGTGTGTGTGTGTGTGTGTGTGTGTGTGTGTGTGTGTGTGTGTGTGTGTGTGTGCTTTAAATATCTTGAAGACCGTTCATCCGGTCTACTACACACTTTGCGTCCTGGGTACCTTATGAACTTGGCGTTTTGAATTTGGAGCAGTATGGACAGCGATATTGGCTATAAATCAACTCAATGAAACTAAACGACCGCATGATTAAAGTTAAGGAAAGAAAATCGCTGGCAAAACTGCTGGCTTCACTTCTTCTGTGTCTACCCTTCACAAGAAAAGGCCAGCTCAAATTCACTCAGAGCATTTCACTAAGAGGAAACTCACTAAATAGGCATTTTTTGCCGACACTAGCTATTAAACAAGTTATCATATTAAGTTTCTTATTAAATCCATACTTAAATATGAAATCCGTGCTTTAGCATTGCTTTAGTGTACATAATTGGCGCAAGCTAAATATATTGTAGAGCACATAGAATCAGTAAATTTACGTGGATACATTTGGAAGTTTCAATAAACTTTTTTAATACTGTATCAATTAACAATATTACACTTGGCGGGCCCATGTACAAGCAGGTATGCAGCTAAGGAAAATGGTGACGTCAAACATTTGAGTTTATCACAGTAGAGCGTTAACATATACAAGGGTCAGAGCGCCCTGGTGTTTTACATCAACTGAGCACCAGATGTGAAAGCATAAACTGTGGATTCTGTATGCAGAAGAACTCAGAGACTAGTGGTTTCCTGCTCAATATGCACAATATGCAATATGCTGACTGAAACAGCGAAATACAACGAAGGCTTGTGTTTGGGGCCTTTGTATTTAAAAAAATACAAAAGAAAATGGCAGTTAAGAATATCTAGAGATGTGACTAAAGACAATATGGCCACATACTGTAGGTGTAGCTTGAGTGAAAGTATTATTGTTGCTGTCTTCACATCTGTATTCTTTCATCTTTCTTCCACTAAGAGTTCCATACAATCATGACTTGTGAATTTATTCACAACCAACTTTGTAAAAAAAAAAAAAAAAAAAATTGGCTGATTATCAAATATGCACTTCCTGTGAGCGTTATGGAAACGATGAGTCATATAAAGCTGGAACTCTCATTTCCTTGAGAGGAAAAAAAAGAAGAACAAGATGAGTTAGTCTAAGTTATAGACTGTATATTATTAATTAATATTAACAGTTTGGTCCAAGCGCAGCCCCCAAACTGAGAGAGATACAGATACAGAGAGATAGTGCCCACTGCATGGTTTCAGACCATGTCAGACATTTTTTTCATTCTTGTTTCCGAAAAAGTTCTTCATTGCAGTGATATTAACCAACAGGCTTCATACCGCTGGGAGTACAGCCTGATTCCTAGTCCAGACACTTACGTCATATTAATGCCAGAAAAGCTCATAACTTTTATTCCTGTGTTTTATCTGTTTTTATTTTTGAAATGTTTCTTCTGTTTTTTTATGGGTTTTATTTTCTTTTAACTGTTTTTATTGTTTTTAACTGATTTTGTGTGAAGCACTTTGAATTGCCCTGTTGCTTAAATGTGCTCTACAAATAAAGCTGCCTTGCCTTGCCTTGCCTATAACCTAAATTAAATGGTATTGGTGTCAGTCAGTGTGGTGCGATCTGTTAAAGGGTCACTTCTGCCAAATCACTAAAGTCTTTTCTCATCTACCCCTTTTGGTATCTAGCCATGTAGATCAATTCAATTCAACAAAATAAGGTTTAAGATGTCTGTCGCCACCACGATAAAAGGGAGGGGAATTTAAATGTGGCTTGTATTCAAAGCAGACTCAAAAGATGGAAATAAACCGTGTAGTTACTCTTGATAATCCACAGACCTCACTATCACCATTTTTCATTTGAGCTACTTTCCACCAAAGAAGTATTCCCCATGAAAACTGCTGACAGCATATTCTGTAGATTATCCTGAGAAATCTTAGTGGAAAATGTCTTCCAATGTTATTTTTTTCATGCTGGTAGCAGAAATCACAGAGATTCTCCTCATAACCTCAGCATGAATTCTGAAATGTTTTTTGTGTCATTTAGGTTGACCGACAGTAACAACGCTATGTGCAACACACATCACATCCCATCTGTTTTCTGCCTTTCAAAGTGCAGACCGAGGTGCTGGCAGGAAATGCCTCTTTCTCTCTTTGCATTTCACTTTGAATATGTAAGGAACGTAATCACAGGCACAGGCGGTTGCATTAAAACATCTTGTTAACCATTCCCCTAGTGCAGTCTTGTGGCTTTTCTGCAATCTCAGTCCCTCATCGGACAACACAGTAGGCCTACAACATATTGTCACAACTTAAAAGGGTAAGACTTCATTTTTTTTACCGTTTCTAACAATGTAAATACTTGCATAAGCCAAATAACGGAATACACATGTCCAAGCATTATCATTCTTCAGGTCAGGAAGGTTTTTTAAAGTTGTTTCATGAGGCGTCCTATATGACTGGTGGGGAACAACCCCAAAGGCAAAAGATTTATTTCCTCCACATTTTGTCTGACTTCATTGCTACAGCAGTTTAGGGATGCTGCATCCACTCCTCAAACCAAATGGCTGCCGGAGGCTCTGTTTTATATCCCCTCTTTTTCTTTCGCATTAGCTTGTGTTTTCTCATATCCCTGTCAAGCTCTCCAATCTCCCTTTCTTTCTCCTTATCCCTATCAAAGCACACTGTTTTTTTTTTTTTTACTTTTTCTCCACACTTCTGTTTTTTTCCTTTGGTGCTCTGTTCTTTTTCATTTAGTTATTTTAAAAGAAAAAGAGAAATGATGGTACTGCTAGGCCATGACACCAGCATAAACTGTATCACATGTGCAGCCCCTCAGGCATAGGATGGTCTTCCTAAATATTTACAGTTTTAACTGGACTGCATAGTGTGAGGACAAATATATGAGACGTTCAAGCTGGTGCACTTATCCAATGTCTACAAAACCGGTATGTAACTGTCCGATAATGTTTGCAACAACAAATATATGTGTCGCTAACTCCCCTTAAACATCCTCAAAAAAAGATTGATTTTACTTTAAAGGTCCCACGTCATGCTCATTTTTAGGTTCAAACTTGTATTTTGAGTTTCGACTAGCATGCTTTAATGTTCAAAAAGCATTTTATTTTTCACATTTTATATGTCTGAATATACCTGAGTATTCACCTCTTGTCTGAAACGCTCTGTTGTAGTACAGAGAGAGAGAGAGAGAGAGAGAGGAAGAGAGAGAGAGAGAGAGAGAGAGAGAGAGAGAGATGAGCTACATCAACTGTTCCCCCAGCTTTTCAGGCTCTCCACAGAGACATGTATTATTACTTTGCTTTAATAATGAGCATCAGTTATTATTCTAACAGGTGAAACACAGAGGGATAACAGCTTGGGCAGTTTCCAGTGATTGCCTCTCCAAGGGTACAAACCACCTGGGCCTGTTGGTAGTTGAAGAAGACTTAAGGGCATTTTACAGTAGCTGCAGCCGAGCTGGCGTGCGAAAATGTGACGTCTTGAGAACTCCGTAACTGTTGATACTCCCGTGTGGTTGTCGCGACACTAGTAGCAGAGTCCTACTGAACAGAGTTGGCGCTAATATGCAAATGGCTACCAACTTTGTTCTTTCTACACACTAGAAGAAGAAGAAAAAGGTAAACAACGGCAGAACTGGTAGCAGCATTGCCGTCGGTTGCTTCGATTTGATTGGATGAGCTACTTGGTGGGATCAAGCCTTTCATTCACCGTAAAAGAACTCATCTTAACCCAGGAAGTTAACAAGAGAGACCTGCAGTCACTCTGAGCGTGCGTGCAAGCTAGGATGCGTTTGCTGTAAAACGGCCATTATCATTATTTAAAGAGAAACTTTGCGGGGGCTCTACTGGCCAGTAGCCAGTCATAGCTGTGGTTAATACTGGCCTGACAACTGAGTCTGAGAGGGAGGGGGTCAACACTGTAAGGCCCCTAACTGTGGCAACTTCACTCAGGCTAAAGCCCCGGGGGACACACAGAATTCATCACTTTCTTTTTATTGCCCATGGGAGCCCTTGAAGTGTAGGACAGGCTGCATTTTTGTAAATGCTGGAGGCAGACACACACACACACAGACAGAGAGAGGCGATGAGGTCAGAAGGGCACTGTTATGATGCATTTTAGTGTAGTGAGGTCACTGAACGCAGGCAACAGGACTGGCCACATGGGTGTCTTCTGCAAAGGTTTCATCTAGTTACTGGAGCCTGATCGGTCGATACAATATTAGCTTTCACAGATATTTGGGTACAGGTGGATATGTTGACAGATTATTAACAATAAGATGCAGTATAGAGATGCCAATGATATGTTTAAGGTAGTTTAGAAACAATCAGTATGTTTACATGCACACCAATATTCCACTGTTACTATACTGAATTTGATAGAGGTCATGTAAGCAGCCTATTCTGGTTGGTTATTTCAAATAAGGCCTTTTTCCAGATATAGTATTTTCTGATTAAGACATGTGGGATATGCCAGTATTATTCTGGTTTTAGAGGCATTCTTTGGACATGTATACAGCGCATTTGGAATCTGTCTCAATCTAGGTTTTTACCGCAGTTTACGGCCTTTTGCTTGTTTGCGGCTCATGGTCAGCTGTGTGCGTTGCTATTACGTTACTGTGCACAAACCAACCAGCCAACAGTTGGTTGCAGACCCGAATAAGAAGGAGAAACACAGCTCGTTTGAAACATTATTAAAGACTTGGATATCAACAGGTTTTTGGATATTTGCACACATCGCTACGGCAACCTTTTCAAGAAGCTGGTTGAAGGCATGAAAGAGAGACGCTGTGTTCACACGCTCCAACCAGACCTCCTACGCTGGAGAAAAAAAAAAAGAATCATAGTTTGCACGGCTGCATGTAAACAGGAGTATTAGTAGAATATTCACTTTCATTAGACATGTAAACAGTTTAGTTACATTATCGTCTTTTTCGGAATTAGAAAAAAAACCTGAATATTATGTGCATGTAAATGTTATCATCGTCTGTTACATAGCTTGTCCAACAGAGACTACTCACACATTGATTTTGCAACTGTAACTTTGATTAACAAAATTAAAGAAAGCCTTATCAAAAAAGTTGATTTGTTTATTTAAATGGCATCTTTATCAGATAAAAAAAAGTCAAATACTGATTCCTTAACATTGGCATCATTAAGCTCTACAACAGCAGAATGAATCTGCAATGAGCAACTTTACATGCGACAAAGAAAGAACAGTTTCAAATTAGAAGCACATTTTAGTACTTATAATTCTAGTAACATTGTTTTAAAAACTAAAAATTTTTTTTTTTACAGTTCGGGCTATCTTTGCAATAAAGTTGATGGAACCATGCTGTCACTGATAGCTGATAGAGTTGGTGGATTCAGTGTTAAAGCCGTGCCAGGCGGTGTTACAGTGTCTTCAGATCAGTGACAGTCATAAATATAATCATAACTAATGGCAATAAAAATTACAAATATAACATAAATTAAAGCTGCAAGCAGCGTTGGAGGGACCCTCGCGCCTCCTTGCATGTCGGGGTTCCTGGCGGACGCCGCTCCTTGGGGCCGTGCATTTGCGCGACACTCATCACCAATAAAAAGGGAACTCGCTGCTGAGTTCAATGATACCTCACATGAGTATGTTAAGCCTTTCAAAAAGGCAATTAATTTGCAGCAAACAATAATGATTCCTTCAGTTTTAAAAGGGCCTTCACTGCTGTCGGCACTCAGGCCCTAATAATGTAAAAAAAAAAATAAAGAAATGTTCCTTTCTTTGTTAAAATATTTTATAAAATCTATGTATGCAGCACTAATAGACTTCTGGTTACTCACAGAGCCAGTCTACAATTACATTAGCATCAGCTGCTGTGTAAGAGCAAGTTATATCATCTGAGCCATCAAAGTAAAGCTTCTTGTTTTAAATTTTGCTGACAATCTAGCATACATCATTACTTTTGAATTGAGAAATTAAATGATAAAATGCAATACTGCCTGATAAATTCCACGTTTTGTGAAGGAAATTAAGTCAATTAAATCATATTTAATTGTAGTTGAATCAACATATATAACATATAAGTAAATGCTCACACACACACACACACACACACACACACACACACTGTTTGTCTCTAATGACAGAAGTATGAGAGGAATATTTCCTCTCATGTCCTTGTGACTTGAGCACTACTTTACTAACATCTTGGGGGCGTTCCTGCCATGTCATCAGTGCCAAGTACAGGTTTATATCTTGGCAGATCTGCTGCAGTTTGTTTGCTGAAACTCCTTCCTTCTATCAGTAACCGTTGCATACTTTATTCAGCATGTCATCAGCAGCTGGGTAAGCCTCTGAGAAAGGTCTTCCCAAAGAGGCAGACTCCAACCAGAAAGAAAGGCTGTTTGTTGTCTTCAATTCAATAAAGAGCTAACAAATTGCCAGCTGACCTAATTTTGAACCTTTCTTTTACATCTTGATCGCAAAAACACATGTTGGACACAGTGTTCTTGCTTTGCTTTTGTCCATAACGTGTCCTTAAATAAGTGTCATTTCAAATCATGTTTTTTTTTAATTGTCCATAGGGGAAGGCAAGCATTCAAACATGTCAAGCAATAATCTTGGTTTTATGTTCTGACCATGAATCACAATGGTAATTAACAACAACAACCAGAGCCGAAACACGTGCTTTTACAGAGGAAATTCCAGTTTGACATGACTTCCTGTGCTGGAGTTGGACCAGAGTAGTGCGATGTACAGGGGGTAGAGAATCAAACTACAGACAGGCCCTTAATCACATGTACCAAACAATCCTCTGGGCTTCCCTCATTGCTCTTCCACACCCTTCCACATTCTCACTTTTGTTTTCATCTCCCTTTTCTACCCTGTTACAGATTCTAGCTCGTATCATTTCCCCCTGTCTGGACTCCTTTCTGTCCTCTTCCTCCTCTTTTCTCTGTCAGCCCTCTGTTCTTTCCTCTCTGATCTGCGGCTGTGCTTTTCTTCCCATTCAATCCCCATCTTCTTATGGATATGGAATTATGATGAAATTAAGTTTCCTCCTTCCCAATGTTTAAAGCTAAATCCCTAAATACCAGGCCACATCAGTGAAAGGCTTAGAAACAAGAGAGGGCATGCCTGTGAAGAAGAAATCCAGAGTCACAGCCTATTCTTAGAGCTCCTACTGAGCCCAGGTAGATACAGACTGACATGATGCCCAACATAGTTCTAGCTGTGTAAACCTGAGGTATTTGTTAGTGTGGAACTGGTGAAGCATGAGATAAAATGTCTACACACCACAGCAAGTACAAGGTTCTTCTGCAGGAAACTGTTTCTTTCCAAAACCTCATGTGGCTTTGCTTTAATCCTCAAGTATATTAACAAATGCAAAGTTCTAGTGTGATGCATATGTATATAATTTTCAAGCTAACAGACTGTAAATGACCGTGCCAGCGTTTGGATTTGTTGTTTTTCTGGTTTAAATGTTCCTAACTTTTCCTCAATCGACTGTAAACAATTAAAAGCTGAAGGAGTAAGAACGCTTGATGTGTGAAGCATGCTAGCTGACAATTTTGAACTAAATTGCTATATTTAATGTTAGCTTTGCCACTTTAACACATTTTTGAAAAACTCAATGTCTTTGAGCCACTTCTCTGCAGAGGCTTTTTACCCATTTGGTGAAATCATCTTAAATGGTAGCCATGAGTCATCGTCGGCTACAAGCAGACATTTCCACATCTCAATGGTCTGGCTCTGTGTGAGCAGTGTTTGTTCGGGAACACTGACTGGACGTTGCGGCCGGCGGGTAAGGAGCAGCACAGACTCACATTGTGTTTAACAGAATTCTCCCTTCTCTCTACTGAATAACTTACTTCTTTACTGGACATGTCACAAGCCAAAAGATGCACCTTTTGAGCAGGGGCGGTGCACGAGGGTGGTTACTGAGGCTCCAGCTCCGAATGTTTCCTCAAAAGCCCATACTATTTCAGATTTAAAGAACGCATCCCCTTACCTAAATAGGCTGCTGCACCCCCGCTGTGTGAAGGAGAGATATCGCAGATCTTTCCTTCCAGCGGCCGTCAGACTGTACAACGAACACTGTTGACTCTGTGTAATACATACTGCATCCTATGTGCCATTATCATTACATCTGTGCATAATTTTCATTTGGGCAATTTTCAAAGTGAAATTTAATAATTCAGGTGTATTTATTGTATAATGCTGTTTGCTATATTTTGTACACTTACCTATCTTTGCTCTTAACCGCAATTTCCCCACTGTGGGACAAATAAAGGCTTTTCTTATCTTCTTATCTTATCTTATACGACATCATAGGTCCGTTTCCCAAAGATCCGAAAAACAGCGTATGTAACCATGTTATTTACTGCTGCACGGCGGCATTTCAGTCATGTAACCGTAGCTTAATAGTTGCAGTTTAAACACGTAGTAAACGTTGTGAAACTAAGTTAAGTTAGGGTACGAAAACTGTAAATGTAAAACTACTAAAACGTAATACTGTAAAATGAGGATGTAACGTGATGCTATGAGCTGCTTGTTTAATCGACCCATATGGCCGTTTTCTGGGTGAGGATGGGATGTTTTTAAAATACCTTCAACTGTTCAGTGCTATTACTATTATTAGTACTAGGTAGAAATATAATATATATTTTTTAAGATTAATTTAGATTAATGTATCCTTTATTAGTCCCACAATGGGTAATTACAATTTACACTCTGTTGTTATTACACACATTAGACACAGGCCTGAATTACACACACATGCTCAGTACCTATACATGCACTTGGAGAGATGTCAGAGTGAGATTGATTGATTAAAATGAGAGCAGCCCAGATTAATATAGCAGATTTATCAGCTAAACATTGATTGTGTGAACTCTACTTCAGCATTGTAGAACAAAAGCAGGTGTAAAGATTAGTAATGCGGTTTACTTCATAGGAGGAGGAGCTTTATTTGTGTCATGTAACTTAAAATAGAAACAGCGATGCCTGTGTTAAGGTGGCAGGAGTATAAATGAGTCTTCCCCAACATTTGAAGAACAATTAGATACAAAATAGGATGTAGGCTCTACAAGATGATTCTTTTCTTTGGCAACTATCATGTTGTTGTTTTTTTCCAATTATGTTTGGGTTTTTAGGCATTTGACTATCTGACATGGTTTAAAAAAAGGTGCAAATAGCTGCTTCCTTGGGGAGCATGCCCCCGGACCCCTCTAGGTTTGGGATGAGCCGCTAATATCTACAACTTCTGGCTTCGCCCCTGCTTTTGAGTCTGTTACATGAATCTGAACAAGCAATGCTAATTTGACGATATGATCCAATGAAATGGAATATTGTTGGGTTTCTGTAAATAACATCACAGAGTCCAGTCTAGACCTGCTCTTTTATGAAAAGCGCAATGAGATAACTGTTGTTGTGATTTGGCTCTATAAAAAAAAAATTGAATTGAATTGAAAAAGAAAAGCTAGCTGGTTGTCTTTGTGTTTCACAGAGCTCACTGCGTTCCCTCTGCACACACCATGAGTTTAATAGTAGATGACATGTTAAGAAACATCATCCCCTCTGCCGAGTTCTGGCAGGGCTGCATAGTAAAAACTCCAGCTAACTAAACCTAATGGTTTTTCCTTCTGAACATGAGCCTCTTGGAGATGATCTATGTTTGTAATATGGACAATTCACATGCATATGCATTATAATGATTAATTCTGCCACGGTCCATCTCTGTTTTAAGTTTTCTATTGATATGGTAGAGAATATGGAGAGCACAAGACCTGTCTTTGACAGTGATCAGGGGATTCCCAAAATAGGTGGTCTAAATCAGTCAAGGCATCCATCATACATCAAGTAAAAATAAGTCCACTGTTTTATATAGTTCTGAGAAATACAGCATGCCAGAACTCACTAATAATGATGCAATACCTTTAGCTTTAATCCCAAACAGTAACAGTAACGGTAGAATCATGTGTAAGACAACGTATAATTTATTGTTATTACTTATCACAGGCGGCAGTTATGTAATTCCCCACTCTTCAGCTCAAGAAGGCCACCTAGATACAAAAATGACCTTGAGGCATTTCACCGTTGAGCCAATCAGCTGTCCAACAAGTTGTTAAGAGCCTAAACAGAACTGAGGCCACATTGCTAACCCTTGTCACCCATGCAGCTCCACTGGTTCACCCGCTGTGGTTGTAATATACACAACCTCCCTACAACATAGAATTTAGGTTGGACCATAACCTGCAATTATGGCTGACTGTCACCATGTTTTACCATTTAAACAAGTACTACTTGTGAATCTGACAGACAATATTAACACTTTTTTAAGAATTCATGAGGACAAGGTTACATATAAAGAAATATGGCCATTACTTGCTATTAAAATGCCATCAAATATTAAGCAAAGCACGCTACTGCTATGTATTAAGGTCTGTCTAAAGGTTAACTGTAACATGGGGAAATGTGTGCATGAGTCAATCATTGCTTATATTTTTGACAATGACACTCACCTTTGCTCACATGGAAAATTCATTCAGCAGCCACTTTTATGTTACTGCTGAAGGAACATGGCCCAAAGCACTTCACCACACAGCGAGAGAGAGAGGTTCCCAGATGGGACTTAACATCATCTTGAAATTGGAAGATTTAAAGCAATTACAGCAGCCTTTGAAAGAGGGACCAGGGGACAGACAGAAGACATGTTCAGAGGGAGGACTATATTACACGAAGACCTGCCAATCTGCAGAGGATAAGAGTCAAAGAGCAAAGGTCCTCCTGATCTTCTAGAAAAACGACAACCAGCTGTATCAACACTCGCTGTACAGGCAAAGTGCGCCGTGCGCCTGGAACAGCAGGCTTTCTCAAATGGTTTGTTTTCCTGCCACATGAGGATGGATAATAGTCCTTTTTAATTGTTAAGAGAGATAACATGAGTTAAATTAAAAAAAGACTGGTCAAAATTGAAATAGCAGTGGCGGATCCTTTTAGTCCTTAGAGTGGGTCAGGCTAAAAAAATGCTAAATCCTGCAGCAGCATCTTTCTTCAGACCCTACTTGCCTCATATATGGCCACCTCTTTTGGGGCGGTTGTGGCTCAGTGGTACAGTGGTTGCCTGCCAATTGGAAGGTTGGTGGTTCAATCCCTGGACCTGTCCAGTCCCATGTCAAAATGTCCTTGGGCAAGACACTGAACCCCAAGTTGCCCCCAATGCTGTGCCATCAGAGTGCAGAGTGCACCTTGTATGAAAGTGAATGGTGAATGATTCCTGTATGATGTAAAAAAGTGCTTTGAGTAGTCGTTAAGACTAGAAAAGCGCTTTATAAATACAGTACATTTACATTCTCTCAAAGGTTGTCATATGGAATTTTCTTTAAAAATAAAATGAACTTTGAAGCCCAAGCTGAGATAACCCTGATGACATCATCATACAATTTGTGGAGTGTGCCTTTAACAGGTCTCACATTGTAAAAGGTGAAATTTCCATGTTTTTTTTTAATTATAAAGCAGGTAGAGATGGTACATAAATACTGTGAAAGTATCAAAATGCTCAATCTACAGAGAAATGCACACAGCCTTTTATTAAATAAACTGTGCCTTCATATGAGCCATCAGGACTTCAATACGGTTGTGATGTCACAACTCTAGTGTATATATATATAGGTAGAAAGTGGTGTTACAGTGCTGTTACAGTCATTCCCCGACTGCAATGATGGTGCAGAGAACGCGGATACCTGCAAAAATGCTGACCAATCAGGGCAGACTGGGCTTTTTTAGAAGGGGGGCTTAAAGAGACGGGTGTTTCAGACAGAGGGTGAATACAGGTATATTCCGACAGTTTTTTGAACGTTAAAGCATGTGAACATGTTCAGGTAGAAACCCAAAATTACAAGTATCAACCTGAAAATGAGCATGATATGGGACCTTTAATTTGAACCTTTTTTCTGTTGGAATACAACACTGTCAGCAGCACAAATATCAACCTCGAATTTGTTTGTTTTTTAATTCAATTACCACACATCACATGTAAATGCAGTGGCCAAGCTCCTTCCGTATGACTAGTATGAGCAGCACATTCTTAATAATTAGAAGGAAATTAAGACAATCATAGCATCTTGTACAGCGTGTTCTGTGTTTACGTTCTGTCCTGTCATCTTCCCACATGGACAGACAAAGATGATGACAGGGCACGTTGGTAACTAAATGTCAATCAGGAGCCAGGAAGCCTGTCAGAGGGAGTGGTAATTGCATGTATTTAAACAAATAGTTACTTTAACTTGAACCTGCGGAGGTTTTCAGTGTCACAATGCAGGAGAAACTGTTTGAGAAACTGCCACCACTTTTCACATCCATCCAAGCTCAACCCTGTTGCCATCAACCGGTTACAACCCCTTCCAACTGTATCAATAGGCTAAGATAGGTATATTTAAAAAAATATATATTTTCCAAATACTGCCAAAGCATTTCAACATCTGGAAGTCATCACCCCCGCCCCAAGCCTCCATTTGCTGACTGCAATAATTTGGTTATAAGTAGTTCCCATGGAACAGTCCTCACAGGCACAATCTGCATTGAAAATCCATCACCTCCATCATCTGTGCCACCGTCATCAGGATCACGGCTACAGGCACTACATATCAGGCCACTATTAAAACTTTGACTTCCTCCAACGTGTAACTCGAGACAATGTACAATCTGGTGAGCGCGACCCCCTTAACTGTGGTAAAAAAGAGGCGTGTGATCATGGCTCAAAAATGCAGCATGTGTTTCTAATCAAGGCCGTCTGTGGACATGGTTGCATTGGACATTTCAGATTTGGTAGAAAACAGCCCATATGTTGCGATGTCAGTGATGTGGCAACAACAACTGGAACTGATTTGGATAACAGAGTGACCTCATGCAGGTTTTGATGATTTGCAATCGCAGATTTTTGCTTTCTGCTCATGCATTTCTCTAAGAGAGAAAACCTGGTGATGACGGGACAAATGCAGCAAACTGAAGTTATCCACTGGTTTCACAGTGTTTAGGTGCTTTGATCTCATCTTTGAAGATGTTTTACAGCTATGTCATTGTCTGGGAGGAGCAATGTTCAACACACACATTTCTATCTCAGGCTAAAACTGCGTGCACAGACTTTTCCATGATTACATCCCTAAATCTTTCTCCAAATATGATTTGAACACTTCTGCTTCTCTATAGTATTTTTCATGCTAGTAATCTATACTGGAGTCACCATTTCCAATTTTGAGCTTAACGTCTGCTACTTGATCTCATTTGCCAACTTGTGTTCTTTTGCAAACTTTCCACGTATGTGCAGCCAGCCATATGACTTTCATTTTGAGCTGTATTGACTCAAAAGAAAAATTAGCATTTGTTTTAAACATGTTTTTAAATCTTCAAAGAACCATATTTGATTTAGTAAATTCTACCAAAAGTATGGCTCCTCAGATGTTTTTACAATAACGGCCATGTCCTCAACGCAGACTTTTGCCAACTTCTTTTTATTCTTCAGAAGAGACTTTAAATCTCGTGTTGATTGTTTACTGAGAGAATGAGACTGCTTGCATCAACATTTCAACCACACTCAATTTGAAGTTTCATCTTTCCATATAAAGGTCCCAATTACATGGAGTAACATTGGTAATTGGAGCCATGTGCATTCGCAAGATTCCAGTGCTGCTCAAAGTTTTTGAAGCAGTTTGAGTCAGCCCTGTCTCAGGTTCCCCTTACGGCTAAACAGGGCTGGGCAATATAGAGAAAATCAAATATTGCGATATTCTTGACCAAATACCTTCATGTCAATATTGCGACTATATTGTATAGCTGACTATTGGTGCTTTAACAAAATGCTACTTACACAATGACATTTAAGATAAGTATTCTTCAGAAAGGATTTCATGACTTAGTGGGTAAAGGTAAATAATAGAACAGCTATAACTTTACTGTAATGCAGCCTGTAAAACCAGGTAAAGACAACACTTACCATATTACCATATATCCAAAATCTAAGACGATATCTACTCTCATATCGCGAAATATATACAACATCGATATATTGCCCAGCCCTAATTCACAATTACATTTTAAGGGACGTAAATGAGGGATTACGTTTGTCCTTGACATATCACATAGACGTTTTCTAATGGAAATTAGAATGGATGGATGGATGGATGGATGGATGGATGGATGGATGGATGGATGGATGGATGGATGGATGGATGGATGGATGGATGGATGGATGGATGGATGGATGGATGGATGGATGGATGGATGGATGGGTCAAACTAAAACAGGGCTTTCAACCACTGGTCATGTTGCTTGTGAAAACAAAAGTCAGTCTTGACTTGTTAATGTGACTTAGCGTTACGTTAAGTATGTACGTAACTTACTTAACTTACATACTTAACTTAAATTAAGTACCAAACAACTTATTTAATGAGTATTGTTTTGGATTGCCTAAACCTAGCGAAGTACATAAAAGTACATAATATATAAAATGTTGGGAAATATCTTCCCTTTGTTTAGGAACGTAACTTTTTAGGAGACGTGGTTGGGTGAGTGCTTTCGGTTTAACCCTGGTGTTCTCCTTCTGGGTCAAAATGAACACTTTTGACGATTTTGGTACTTATTTTAAAAAAATAAAAAATGTTTTTGCCTCTTTTCAATGTTTACCTCAATATTTTTGTAGCATTTCTTCTGCGATTATCTCCCACTACCACCAGGATACGCTAACAACTTATTACCACTATTTTTTATAACATTTCTTGGAATTATGGAATTTAAATATAATTTTTTAGTTCAAAAAGCAGAACGTATGAGTTATGTTGATTAATATTTAAGATCAGAAAGTTAATTCCGAATAATGCTATAAAATGACTAAACACCTAAAAGTAAAAAAACAAACAGTAAACTGAGATCCCTAATCTGACTTGTGAAGAGCGTTTTGAGGAACCATCCGTGTTACTTTTGGGTAATTAGGTTGAAAGAAACCAAAATTTCTTCTATAGAAACTTTGAAAACGGGCCAAATTTGACCCAAAGACAACATGACCTATCTCTCCATACCGCTGTGTCAGTGCTGGAGTGGTCTGGCTATTCTGGGATGGAGCAAAAACAAAGCTCTGGCTTTTTTGTATTTATTTGAACCAATCACAACCGCTGTGGGTGGCGCTAAGCTCAGATAGCGGAAATAGCGAGAAAGGATGTACATGTCAGGCTTTATTCCATTAATGTACATCCGTTTAGCCAAACCAGGTATTATGTGATATTAACATGATATTTGTGAGTTGAATTGTTGAGTGTGTTTTGATGTTGTTCTCACAGCCTAATTATTGGTGGTTATATTTTCTTTTTTTTTTTTTAAAGATAATGTTTTGGGGCATTTTCAGCCTTTATTTTGATAGGACAGCTGAAGACATGAAAGGGAGGAGAGGGGGGTAATGACATGCAGCACAGGGCCGCAGGTCGGAGTCGAACCCCGGCCCTCTGCGTCGATGAGTAACCCTCTAAATATGGGCGCCCCCTCAACCAACTGAACTGAGCTCTCCGGCCGCCCGGTGGTTATGGTCTGTATTCAACCTAAGCATACTAGCCAAACAAATAGTTAAAAATGTGGATTGTGAAATGCAAAAAAAATAAAAAATTATTAAACATTAAATACACATTAAAAACCAGTCCATACTATCATTGTGTGGAACAAGCAATGAACACACACACACACACACACACACACACACACACACATGCACATTGTCTCAAAGCGCTGGTGAGCCTCATTTTCCTTAGTCTACAAAAACCATGAACTTTCCACTGTTATTCGGTCGAAATGAAATCTCCTCACCCACCACTATTCCATGGAAAGAAGCATGCAGCAGCACTGTGCTGTTTCACATGGACAAATATGGACAGAGACGGGATGGATAATCTGATTAGAACAGAGCCACTTAGAAATATGAAACTACATAACACGAGAACATGTTACCCGGGTCAGAACAGTAGAAAGCTATAGAGCATGGGACAGTTGTCCGCTAAAGTTTCCTAAAAGCTTGATCGATGTCCATATAAATCAGGGAGAATGCCCTGTTTGTCAAATGCCAGCATTAGTATTAGAGCTAAATAACTTATTTAAGCCCAAATGTTTAAGTTAAAGTGCAGATGAACAATGTGAGACAAGTTTTGAGGCCTTAACCTGCAGTGACTACATTGTGGCGCTCTATCTGGTGACCCACTACCACACGATTGTCTCGGCATTATGTGAAACCAATCTCAAAGAGTTAAGCCATCTCATTTTACATACTGATATAATGAAAGAAAATTCTAGACTATCTACAGGGAATGACAAACAGTACTGTCTGTGCTGCACTGCTTAACTCACTCACACTTCATCAGGAGCCCATCAAATGAACTTTCCAGTGCTCAGTGTGGCCCATGACGTCATAGGTATAGAGACAACACAGTCTCTGTGACGGCACAAGACATCGAACGCTCCAGTTGGAAGAAGAGGGGAAAAAAAGAGGGGGAAGCACGGTTGAAGTAAAACAAGAACACTCAGGTGTTCCAGGTCTTGGTGTTGCCAGCTAAAGACGTCAGCAGTACACCGAGTGAGAATCCAGCAGCATCTCTCCTCCTCATGTCTCCTCACATCTGGCCTGAATTAACAAGCAGGCTGTGTTGCCTCAGAGGCGCGTGAGCTCTGAAATTCTTTTTGCAGATGTACAATGTAGTCCGGAGGGGGGATGGGGTGGGGTTGGGTGGGGGTGGTGGGGGTAACCTTTAATTAATGTTCCAAAGTGGTGGAGTAGTGCAGGAGTATTGCAGAAACCGCAAAAGGTGTTCATTTTCCCTCCTTTGCACTTTTTCAGTGCCTGAGGGTGACATCACTTGCAATCACTGACAGATGTCCACAGGTCTGTTTCATGACTTACATGGCTTGTTTGAATTGCATATAATCCACAATAGACCTACACTCATCTCTTTTAAATCGTCTCTAAACTAGTCTTCAATAAACACGTAAGGTTGTGACATCCCTACCAAAGATCTAACTTCATAGATCAGTCATTACATCATCAGCTGCTATCCAATGGAAAAAAGGAATATTCCTAAGGCAATTGAGCAAATTAAGTTGTCATGAATGAGGAGACTTCACTCTGGCACAAAGAAATCCAACACAGGAAGTAGGAAATTAACAAATCTGTCTCATTTGTCTCATCAAAAATGACTTCCCCCTAAATTTATTGCACACTTAAAGAAGTTTCTGTTTTCCAAAACCACTGGCAAAATAAAAGGAATTTGTGCAACTTAACCCAACTGCTTGTACAAGCACAAACAACAGGTCCAAGCTAATGTTCTCTTAATTCAAAGGGCAACCATTAGAAAGCACACATTGGACTCAACAGCAATTAGGCGTTAAAATAAACAGCAGAGGGCTTCACTTACCACTGTTCCCGTCTTGACATGTAACAATCAAAACTTGAGCTACGGAGACTAGAAGAAAAAAGAAAGTCCTTAAATGCACAGAGCTCATCATGTCTATAGAAAAGACATGAGCCGTCCTTGTGCGTAAAGCAAGGGGGAAAAGGATGAAAAGGCAACAAAAAAAAAATGCTCAGGGTATCACTGCGCCACCATGAATACAAGAGTAGCTCTCCTTGTAAGCAGCAAGCAGACCCAGCCCAGACTGCGTGAGTGCTTTTTTTGTGTAGTTACAGCTTTAAATGAGAAGAATGCTGGCCAGCCTAATTTTCCTCCCCCTTTTGTCAGCCCTTCTCCCATAGCCATCCTCTCACAGGCTTTTGTGGCTGTGGGAGAACTACACCCATGTTCTCATACTTCCCAGTGTTTCATTGTCGAGTTATCTCACAATGTAATGGTCTTTAACTCTGGTTCACAGTAAAAGATGCAAGGGAACAGATGCGGAAAAATGACTTTGGTTTGGTCGGAGGTGTCACTGCTTTTTTTTTTTTTTAATCTTCAGAAGTGGTTGCTAAGCAAGTCATAAAACTGCCGTTTTATTGCTGTCTCCGGGCACCAAACAAGGCACACAGTATTATTTCAGAATCGCTTTTTTAACTGGGCAATTAAACATAAGAATAGAGTTTATAACTACTGTTTTCTGAGAAGAAATTGTAGTCCAGGAATTGTAGCATATGTCAATTTGTTTGCGTATAAAATCAGTGGCGTCTCTTTAGTTGCGCTGTTCTTAGTCAAAAGTGCAGAAAGAGAAATAAAAAGCAAAGGGAAACTGTGTGTGACAGACTATGTGGGTGGTCACCAATTTAGGGAATCCAGAGTGTAAATTTAGAGAAACGTCTGACCTGACCTCTTGACTTATGGAGAGAACATGAAATCTGCCCACAGTGCTAATACCAGTTGGAATTCTGATTAGTTAACCACTGTTTTAAATAACTTAGAGCAATATTATCTCCGTCAGATTATTGTGATGCATATTGTGTCAGCGTGAAATACCAATAACCTAAAATTCTTAATCTGGACCCTAACTAAAGTATATATACAATTTGTCTGTCACCGTTGTCATGTGATCCAATATCCAATATGGTGCAAGAATAAGACACTGACATATAAAGATTATAGATTCACCTCTTTAATTCACCTCACCCTGTTTCTGTCAAGGGATCTCTTCTAGTTTAGTTTAGGGTCTGAAATGGCTCGTAAAGAAGCCACAGATTCACTTTTGGGAAAATTAGACGTGGGTGGGAAGAGTAAAGAGCATTTCTTTCTTTCTTTTTCACCGTTTCATTTCATTCAGTTGTGGCGAATCATTCTTGGGAACAACATACCTGATATTACCCTCAGTTTACGCTTATTGTATTTTGAACAATTAGAAAATCTCCAGTTGAAGATGTAATAGTACACAGTAACTGCGTACACATTTGTCTAAGATGTAAGTTTCTAGTTCAACAAACATCAAATAAATGTTACTTATATTCAACTCATTAAAATTGACACCAAGGTTCTTCGCCCAAGCTTTACCGCACACAACTAACGCTCAGGCATATGACAGGAAACAGCTGTGGGCAATGTTCACAAGGTGCTAAAGGCATCGGGGGATTGGCTTTCTGTCAGACAGACTGTGTGTGTGTGTGTGTGTGTGTGTGTGTGTGTGTGTGTGTGTGTGTGTGTGTGTGTGAAAGGTGTTGGGGGATTAAAGAGACTAGAGCTAATGAGAAAGACAGCTGTTTTGTCGTTGGCCCCGCCCACAACACAAACAGGTCAGCTGACAAGAACAAGACTCACAAGAAGCGTCCCGTTCATCACAAATGTGATCCAACACAAACAACCTGCAAATTCTGCCAAATATTTAGTCATTATAGAGAAATTACCCAAGGTTTGTGTTTCGTCCCCTGCTGGTCTGATCACAAACTGATTGGTTGGAAATGAAACGACATAACCGCTTTCAGAGCCAATGTTACTGCTAACACAACAGAAAAAAATGAAAAGCAATGAAACTATGTTCATAATACTAAGGATTTGCATGCACAGTGGGCATCTCCGTCTTGGTTGATCCCCATCTGATAGGCAGCAGGTCAATCTACAACTCCTGGTTTCCTTTTACATAAAGGCACAAGCCCAAATATTACGCTGTCATCACTAACAGTAATTCAAAAGCAAGAAGGATTTTTTGGGATTCAGATTTCCAGGAGGTTGGAGATAATTATCCAGCTCCGCTTCCTGCCGTAAAAGAGTACCAATGCTTGTTATAGATTTGAGGAATAATAATGCTAGGTAAATGTGCTGTATTTATATAGCGCTTTTCTAGTCTTAACGACTACTCAAAGGATACATTCACCATTCACACAGGAAGTAGCGAGCAAAACTGTAATGATACAACAGGCATCGTTCCATTTCCGTTCCATTAAACTCCTCCTATTTTTTGCTCTATAAAGTATATAGTTCTCTGTGCTTACAGCATACTTCCTACATTCTCCTCCTCTTATGTGATGTTAAAATGTCTCATATCTGTGAAATTAATTACTGCAGCAGTTGCTATTTTGTGATTTTTGTCAGCAGAAAAGGTCTGTTGCAGTGATATTGGATACAGGCAGTTTTTAATAAAAGATATCCTGGGTTCACGTGGATCTGATGGTATTGACAGACTGGGGTGTTTCTTTGATACAATCCCAAATAACCTTAGCTTTGGACTGAAACAGAGAATGGAAATAATTATCAAAGTCTCCAAGGTTACGCCTGCCAAAATATTGCAATAAACAGAGTCTGCAGCCAGAGCTCACACACATCAGCAAGCTCACTATTCCTAGGACAAAGTAGCCTTCCATAACCAAAAAAACAACATAATCTTCACATTGGGTTTTTAAAGATCACAATTTAATCCACAAGACAAAATTCCTTTAACTTCTGTTGCTGTCTTGTAAACCGAACTATTGGACAGGAGGACTGCTGGAGCAGATGCAACGCACATGGAGTCCATTGTAAAATGCAGAGCCCCATGTTCCATTCAGAGTAAATGGTGCTGTCACACAGAGCCAAAAATAAATAAACCTCTGTTCATTTTTGTAAATATTTGACCGATATACTATAATGTTCAATAGTAATGATGTCCTCCTTCCGAGACCATCATAAACAGAGAGCAAAAGAACATAAATAAGAAGAATTAGTACAACATTGGACTCTTTTGCAAGACACCTGTTTCCTTCAATGCCAAGGTGTTTCTACATTCAATGCTATTGTACATTAGAGACGGATTTCATTGACCTATAACCTTTAAGGCCTTTGCTGCATGTCATTCCCCATCTCTGCGACCCAAGATTTGCGAAGTCTCGCAAGATGGTTGAGGTTAGCACTGAGCTTGAATGGCTAAGGTTAGGAAAGGTAGTTGGGTCTTACAAGAGTTTCTGTGAGTTTTTGTAAATCTAGGGTTACCATCTAGACACGAACCATCTTTGCCCCTCTTATTTCCTGTCATCTCATCCAATCCATCCAATCCAATGGTGGCAGTCTAAGGAAGACACAAAATATCCTCACAATAATCACATTGGGTATTCTTACAGATTGAAGCTGTTCCAGTTTGTACGCTCTGATCACAAATGCATGATTACCCTTTAAATGTTGTCTGTTAAATCCAAAATAAATCAAATCAAAAATGTCGGGGAGAAACTTATTGGCAGACCGAAGGGTACAATCCACACTGCAAGGAGTCCAAAATGTAGGTTGGAGCTATGCCATTAACTACTATGTATGTGATTAGTAAAATTTTATATAATCAATTCCAAATTTAGTTGGTAATATGTCTATCTTTTGCATTTGATAAGGACTGGCTGTTGTGTTTTGGGCCAGTTGTACAGTTAACAGCTAATGCCAGATTAAACAGAGCTGGAGTAGTTTTGGCTGGTTTTAGATAAGATGAAAGTATGATCTCAGTTTGTCGAAGATAGGAAAGAGCTTACTGAGGATATATATATATATATATATATATATATATATATATATATATATAGTGTTGTGGATACATGTTTGTATATTTGCTTTGAGTTTTGTATTGTTAAAATGTCAAATGTGATCCAGACGATGCCCGTCTCAGATAAAATCACACAAAACCTTTGCGTTGTTGCACTGAAAGTGAAACTTCTGAAAGAGCTGGTTGGACAGGCAGAGACAGGCAGAAAGCCTTGACAGAATTCTCCCAGGCCATGTAAGTTGTGAGCGGACTTACTCTGACTGTACTATCTCTTACTTGTACTTCAACAGTCCTCCCTCCACTCCAAACTAAGCCCGAGTCTCCGACTGCCAAAGGCTGTGATGACTTCCCCCTTCTTTCCTAACATGTAGTTTCATGGTCTTGGCTCATCTGCTAAAGTCATTTTGCCTCAACCCCCACCCCCACCCCCACCCCCACCCATACCCCTCTCCCAAACCTAGAAGACATCTGAGTCCAGTAAAACAGTAACAGGAGACAACTTGAAACAAGACAATCTGACTTTCTTAACAAAGCAAAACTCATGTTGAAGGTACACAATGTCCAATACAAACAATATTCACAATATCAAGACTATTTTCCATCTCCATACTACATATTGTGTGTAAAGCTGTTTTGGTGAAACAACAGCCATGTGCCTGTCATCATAAATGACACATCTTTTTGGTAAAGATCAGGACAGAACTGTCCTTCTGATTCACGGTACTTATCCTCTATTGTCAAATGAGAGCCAGGAGCCACTAGGGCTCAATAAATATATTGTGTTACAAAAGCTGTGGTACTGCTTCATTTAGAAACACATTGACTTGTTATTGGTCTTAAATTCTTGTTTTCTCACTGTAAGTGAGGATGACACCATATTCTCACCAAATTAGCTTCTTTGATCATGTAATTCAAAACTGATCTGGACTGCAGGGGGACTGTTGTTTTTAGCATGAAGCACATTTCCGGCAAGCATGAGTGAAGGAAACCTTCCTCAGTGCCCACATCTGAACGCCGCATGCTGCAGTGAACCCAGGGTTGACTTTCTTTACCCCAAAGAGAAATAAATTGTTTCCTCAGTGTTCCTGCTGTACTCTTGACACAAGGTAACAGCATCCTGAAGAAAAAGGGCAAAATGAAAGTCTTGGTATTGATTAGACTCCAAAGATACACACAATGAGTTTTGGTGAGTAACACTGAATATAAACATAACTTTTGACAGCTCACAAAAAAAAAAAAAAAAACCTTCACTGGACCCCCAGTCGGCTGAAGCCAATTATTTGTGTCCATTGACTTCTATTTCCACTGCCCCTTCCCTTATATCTCCTGACAACAGTGGTTTTGGCTTTGTAATGGTGATGAATGTTCTTACATAGATTGCTAGAAGCTATCAGAACAAGTCCCAACAAAATCAGCAACCAATAGGAATGCCAAGTGACAAATGAGAAAACAGAGCTATAAAACAGTCATCAGTCACAGTCTCAGACGAGCTCATCCAGGCGGATGGCGTGCAGATCTGGGGAAAGGGATTTCCTCAGTAATGTGGGAGGACTAACATGGGAAGTGAGCAGAGAATCTCATTTATGGCAAAAAATAAATTGACTTCAGTGGAGAGTATTCCTAAAAGCCATCTATTTCCCAGTGTGTGTCAGGATCTGCTTGTATAACACATAAGTCATGTGCTGTAGATCATTATGGAAAGCACATATTTATGATGTAACGTTGACAGATAATGAATTGACCTGCCTTCTATCTGCAACATGGATGGGGAGTACTTTATTGAGGTTGACAAAATCAACGCTGCAGCCTTCGCTACGAAAGAACTATTCCTGCCACCATCTATAAAACTGTACAACAATTCACAGCTTTGTGTGAGATAATGCTCTCATTACCTCACACATTACACCATTGCACTATTATGCTACATGCACACTGTTTACTTCATATTTAAAATTATACATATTTTATTTTGTTGTATATAATATGTATATATTTTATTCTACACTTGTATATATTTATACAAGTATATTATTATACTGTAGATGTACATTTTTTCCATTCCTCTAAGTATATTTCAATCAGGAAAGACTTTGTTGCACATATGCAAAAAACTTTATTAGTAGGCTACAATATGAAATGTACAAAGTCTTTGGAGATTAGACTCCACCCAGGGTGGGGTGTGCTAAGATGACTGGAGGAAGAAGGTGGGGGGGTCCCGCTGTGATTGGCTTGTGAACACATGGCCGATACTGATTGGTTTAATTGAAGTAAAGCCTCGAAACAGCTGATCCGTTTCGGATAGAAGTAATAAAGTTATTGAAGTCTCCCTGAAAGGATTTACACTCAGCTAATTTCACAGATATGAGACATTTTAACATCCCATAAGAGGAGGAGAATGTAGGAAGTATGCTGTAAGCACAGAGAACTATATACTTTATAGAGCAAAAAATAGGAGGAGTTCAATTCTATATAGGAGAGTTTTGCTCGCTACTTCCTTCTACAGCATCTTTCTAGAAAAAAAATGGATCACCAACAATTTCTATGCAATAGCTTGTGTGGACTATTGCTAGTGTCCCTGATCTATCTATCTATCTATCTATCTATCTATCTATCTATCTATCTATCTATCTATCTATCTATCTATCTATCTATCTATCTATCTATCTATCTATCTATCTATCTATATGAAATGGTTAGACACAATAATTACACATACATCAATCATGATCTAAGATTTCTTGAAAATATTAAAACCCCAGTCATTTATGTGCTTACATATTTCATGAAATACTTTCCTATCCTATAAAAACTAGTTTCAGCATAGGAGGTTGCACTGGTGCCGGATAGCTTCAGCTCTTCAGTGCTTTGCTTCTTTAAATGAGCAGGAACAGTCGGAGAACTGGTACAACCAGAGCAAATAAGCGGTAGAAAGATTTTCAGAGTGGCCAAATGTCTGACCACATGTACATTTGGGTTTACATGGTTGTGGGGAAATGATTTGCACCTTGTGGAAAATGTGAGGAGGGCTGAGGCCACTGAGCATGAGTCATTGGCCAGCTATCTTTGAGGGGGATGGAAGTCCTGCCTTTGAGTGCCGGACTCAGACATTTGTTTACTTTCCAGACAGAGGAGCTGAGAGGCACAAGAAGGGGGGAAATGGCGGAAAGGAACGTCACGTCAACACGTCAGTGTTACAGGCAATGGGTTCGATACAAAATAATGTGTGTATTATAAAAGTTTCTTTTAAATTTGCACAGTGAAGCTTGAGAGTGTGAGGGAACTAAACTCCTTTGGGCTCTGTGCACTACTCAGATTGTACACGTCATCATTGCACTCAGCGTTTAAATTAGTTTGAACTCTCCAAGTGTTTTTAATCAGATTACTGCAATAGTTCCTGTTAATCAGGGATATAAATGCAATAATGACTAGTTCTCTGCCTCAATAGATGGGGCAGCTCAGACTTTTTGTCATGTGTAGACAGCCTCAATAGAAACACCGATGATTCCCTAATCAATTACTTTGAATGATAGAAATGAAGGTCAATTAAAAGTGTATTTTGTGCAACAAAAGAAAAAAGATGCTATCACAACTCTGTAAAAAAATGGCTTCTCATGTCTCATTCTCAATAGTCATTGTTTATTTTTTTCAAGCAGAGGTTGGCTTCTGGATGGAGTTCCTATTAAATCATGGCTAGTCCGAGGATCTTAGTAGCTTAAAGAGAAACAAGATGCACCAGACTGGGGAAAGTATGACTACCTCTCAGGAGCTCGTCCAACTCTTCAGTAAGATGTGAGGCTCACCGTGAGCAGCCATCGGACTACGTTACAAACCAGGCATCTTAGCATATGATGACACTTCTCGTGTCAATCATTAGGACTTATATGGAAATAGTGTATGGAAATAGTGTATTTTAAAGTGTTAATGTCAAAGAGAATGAGTAGAAAATGAGCAGTTGGCCTGTCTTTTGAGGAAGGCGATCGTGACATATTTGTTGGATTTACATGAGTCTCAGCCTATCAACACCAATCTGTGTTGCTGCTGCATGACCCTCCCCCGCTTCACCCAAGTCTTCCCTTTTCTTGTTTAAATATGCATTTTATTTAAAATCTGAGACAGAAACTGATGCTTCACTTTCTAAAGATGTTCTCCTCTGAGATAAGTGCAAAGATTTTTCTTTATATAATGAGAAAAATATAAGAAATTTCAGAAATTGCAAAGCCTAAACTTTCCCAACCAAAGTATCAAACTAAAGGCCTTTCCCGTGGAACAGGCCTGAACTTGCATGTTTGTGAGTGCAGCGGATGCTTTATATAGGCTTGAAGCACTTTGCATGTCCTCGGGGCTTCCAACATGGCTGTCAAACGGTTAGGGAACTGGCAGGCAACTTGGCTGTTGTGCTGATGTTTAATGGGAGATCAGACCTGACTTGAAGAGATGAAAAATGCTTGAGTTGATTACTTTTGAGCTTAACCTGACTTACTGTATCCTACGGGCATCAGACATGCAAGGAGAGTTGAAACAATGACAGCAACAGATGTGACATAATGGCACAAAAAAGCACTTCTCTAAATTACTGTTTTTCAAGAGGCACTCTTGTATAATCACATAAAGAAGACAGTTCTCTTGTTATTTCAGCTGCACCGGTCACATTATTGTGTCCTCGTGCCCCTAAAATAAGTTTTTCACAGGCTTTTCAACTGCAGTAAAATACATTGGAATTTACATTGGAATTTAAAAACAAAATGTTTTAAGTAGTGATCATGTGACATGGCATGAGATATATGTCTTATTGTGCTTGCTATGTTTGTTTATTTATTAATTTCATTATTCATTTATCTATGTTCTAACAGTTCTGGGGTTCTGCATTGGATAAAAATGAGTCATCAAAGATTACTAAATGTGCAGTACAGGCCAAAAGTTTGGAACCACCTTCTCATTCAATATGTTTTCTTTATTTCTTTATTTATTAGGTTATAGCCTGTTTCTACATAGTCATTAATAAGGACATGACAACGGCAAATCGTTTTTTTGTTGAAAAAAATACATTTTGGAATATTGGATTGTATGAGTTCGACAATCGACTATTGTGGACTTCAAAGGAAAACAGGAAATAAACAGAGGTATGAATGAAGAAAACTTTTTCACTTTCTGTCCCATCTCCAGCAGTCTGATTCGCTGTGTTCCCTCGGAAGGAATCACTGCACATGGGTAGGCACTTATAATGAAACACGTTTAAAACTTGCCCTGTTCAAGCCTGTTGGGTGCTAACTCTAGCAGGAGGATAACATGGTGTAGCCAATCACCGGTGTTGTTAAATCTTAGTAGAAGCATGCTGATTGGCTCACTGACGCTGATGAGATTTACTCCTTGGGTATTGAAATTTGGTATTGAATGAAAAATGTCTACTTGATTCTTGAGAGGCAATTTTCGTCAGTGCCTAAAAAGTATTGAATTGGGTACCCAGCCCTATATGGATGTGCCTTGAATACCTCCCCAGGAAGGCATCCAGGAGACATCCTGATCAGATGCTTTAACCACGTAATCTGGCTCTTTTTTAAATGCGAAGAAGCAGCGGTTCTGATCCATTGTCCCTCTGGGTGTTAGAGCTCATTATCAGCAGCAAAGGCTGACTATCGGTCGCCTGTTTCTTGGCAAAGAATTCACCATCGTCCTGGTGTGTCAGGACCTTAGAGGTGAGGCCAAAGGCAAAAATGTGCCATAATATTTCAAAGCATTCACAAAACATTCTCAAATCCCTCTTGCAGCTTATAACTAACATGTTTCTAACAACTAAAAAGTTTTCAATTAGGAGAGATGTTTGAGAGAAGTTTATTATACAGCTCAATAAAATGTACAAAGATTAGACTCCATCGCAATATGAATATTTCGTATATCTATATAGGGGTAGAGAACCATCAGACCCCCAGATGGAGTCTAGACACCGGTGGTGGTGACGAAGGAGCCCGAAGACCAGACCGAAGGAGGCTCTGGACCGGTCAGCTGGAGTAGAGGATTGGGGGTGGAAGGGGGGGTGGAGGGTTGCACTCTTTACCTGAAATGACAGCTGAATAGCACAGGGAGAACAGATTTAAAGCACGGTTGTGACTCTGTGATTGGCCCATGCAATATGTGTATGATTCTGATTGGTTAAGCAGGAAGGTGAACGCCTCCACCAGCTGATTCCATTTAGGAAGAGAGCATTGATTAAGACTGAGGTCTTCCTGAAAGAATTTACGCTGAGCTATGTTTATATCAGCAGAGACTAGTTGCAGATATGTACAGTTATTCACAGCAAATAAGTACATTTATTAGGATAACAGCTGACTTGATTTAGGAGAGCACCGATTAAAAGTTAGGACTTCCTGAAAGAAATTATGCTGAGCTACATTAGATTATTTTTTTTTTTTTTTTTACTGTTTCTTGGAAAAAAGGCTGTTTTTCCTGAGCATACATTTTTAGAGTTTCTCTAGACTTGGCACTTTATGTTTCATGACTTTTCATGAGGTCATCGACCAGAAAACTGCTGTCAATCCAAGCGAACTGCGGCTACTTTCCTCCACAAAGATCTACTACATGCCTCTCATTGCTAAATGCAATGAGTAATTTATACTCAGATATTGTTTTTTGGTACTTTAGATTTTCAGCAGGAAACTGATGGAGTGCCTTCTTCAGGTAGGGAATGAGTCCTTACCCCAAGTGAAGGAGTTTAAATACCTTGGGGTCTTGTTCGCGAGTTAGTGGACAACGGAGTGGGAGATTGGTCCAAGAATCGGTGCAGCGCTTGTGGTATTACATTCAGTTTATTGCACCGTTGTGATGAAAAGAGAGCTGAGCCAGAAAGCAAAGCTCTTGATCTACCGGTCAGTTTTGGTTCCTACCCTCACCTATGGTCATGAAGGCTCATGACCGAAAGAACGAGAACCAGGGTACAAGCGGCCGAAATGGGTTTCCTCAGGAGGGGGGCTGGCGTCTCCCTTAGAGATCGGGTGAGAAGCTCAGTCATCCGAGAGGAGCTCGGAGTAGAGCCGCTGCTCCTTCACGTTGAAAGGAGCCAGTTGAGGTGGTTCGGGCATCTGGTGAGGATGCCTCCTGGGGGCCTCCCTAGGGAGGTGTTCCAGGCATGTACATCTGGGGGGAGGCCTCAGGGAAGACCCAGGACTAGGTTGAGCGAGCATTTCTCTACCCTGGCCTAGGAACACCTCGGGATCCCCCAGTCGGAGCTGGTTAATGTGGCTCGGGAAAGGGAAGTTTGGGGTCTCCTGCTGGAGCTGCTGCCCCCGCGACCCAATACCAGATAAGCAGATAAAGATGGATGGTACTTTAGATGCAGAAATGTACAAGCTCAAAATCAGGTAAATAAAATAATAACTTACTCCACCCACATATGAGCATAAGTATCACCGTCTCACATTAAACAGTGGGAGCAACCCTCTTAACCACCAGAACTGGTTTTATATGATGAAAGATTCTGTTTCATCGCAGCAATATGAGCGATTTGACTTTCACATCCATTTTAAACCATACTATGCACAGAGCCCTGGTCCAATTAGGAGTATTTGGTATAATAGCAGAAGTAGTTTTCATGCAGGCCTCTGTGACCACAAGTTGGCAAGCAATTCTGCATACGGAGGCAGAAAACCTCCAGGCTTCTTGGAGCTTGGGGTAATAAAGCCATCTCTCCTTACAATGTACTGCAGATGAGGTCAAATGAACTTCATAGTCCCGGGAATGTGAATATGGGATGTTCTCTGCAATAAAAATAACACCTCAGGCTACAACTTTGCATCGGAGTACAAGCCTCCGCACTGTCAGTGCTTGTTTGGAACAAAGATATATGGTGCCACACTTTTTGTATTTTTGCAGTAAACTTTGAATTATAACATCCCAGGACACCTCACATAGAGTAGATCTATACCACACTATACTTTACAGAGACCCAACTATTTCCCCCAAGAGCATTTAGTGTGACAGTGATGTGGAAAAACTTCCTCTTAACAGACAGAAACCTCAGGCAGACACTGGCTCTTGGTGGGGGCGGCCGTCTGCCGCTGCCGGTTAGAGAGAGAGAGATGAAGAGAGGGAGCGAGAGTGCAATACTACAACACAATACAATTACAATAAATACAGAAATATGTTTACAATCTACTGACATTATTGCTATTCTGATAACATTGAAATTAGAGTCTCAGAACCATCGTTGTGATTTGTTATTTGAGAAGTTGAACACTTGTGTTGTCTTGCGCTTTTTAAATCAACGTTTTAACTTTTTCTTACGTTTTTTTTGTCCCTTTTTTCAAGACTTTTTTCAATGTTTGTCACTTTTTTGAAGTTTTACACTACGTAACACTAACTAATTAACTTTAGTTTTACAGTTATTTTTTGAATTTATGGTCAATAAACCTCATTTAAAGGAAATTATACCTAATGTTTGAGTTAAAAAAAAGCAGAAATTAGGAATTATTTTGACTAAAATTAAAGGAATAGATGGTGATGGATAATCACAGACTGGAATATGTCAACTTTCACTCAAAACTATTTCAAAAGCACTTGAATAAAAATTGAATAAAACACCCCAAAATTAATGAAAGTAGAGAGATGTGTCAATTTGACCCGAGGACAACATGAGGGTTAAGTCAAAGGAAAGAGGCTTAATTTCTTATGAGAAAGTTATAGTTAGTAACAGAGAGATAATCACTAGGTATAAAACAAATGCAGGCAATCTGGCGATGACACACTTTTCTTAGGATGTGGACCTTTTTCTTTCCACAGCCGAGTGGGGGAAAAAACTACCCGGCCGGCCCTCTTACTCCAGTCTTCTACACTTCTACAGATGGGTAAACCACCCCTGTGTGTCTTGTGAGTGGGGGTCTCCTCTAACCCAAACTGGAATGCACCATGGTCATTTATCACTCTGAGGTCTGTGAGTCAAGAGGAAAGAAGAACTATGGTTTAGGGAATCTATGTGAAGCATTTTCCAATGAAGACTTACAAAGCCACCTTTGTACTACAAAAATACCATAGATGGTAAATAATCTGATATACGTGTTATCAACGGGAAAGACTAAAATGGAAAGTTGAAACTACCTCTTTGCCTCAGCTCAGAGATGGGGACTTGAGTTTGAGACTCAGACTCACGTCACACTTCAGTCGCACACACAGTGACTTCAGACTTGACTTGAGACTCGCGACGCGGGATTTGTGAACAATCTTTGTTGCTAGGAAACATCTGGTAGGGTAACCTATTATTCTGAATAACACATGATACGTAACGGATCTGGTGGGCACAGCCACACATGAGAGAAGACAACCAACATGTTGACGGCACCGGCAGCTGCTGGGTTATTCATCAGAAGCTTCGGCTTCAAACACTTCATACAACAAGGGCCCACAATACAAGCACCAAATGATTAATATGTGGACTCCGGTTCAGAGACTTGAGACTTGACTTGGACTATACCTCAGAGATTTGACTTGGACTCCAGCTCAGAGACTTGAGACTTGACTTGGACTATAGCTCAGAGACTTGAGACTTGAATTGGACTCCAGCTCAGAGGCTTGACTTGGACAATAGCTCAGAGACTTCAGACTTGAATTGGACTCCAAATCAGAGACTTGAGACTTGACTTGGACTATAGCTCAGAGACATGTCTTGGACTCCAGTTCAGAGACTTGAGACTTGACTTGGACTATAGCTCAGAGATTTGACTTGGACTCCAGCTCAGAGACTTGAGACTTGACTTGGACTATAGCTCAGAGACTTGACTTGGACTCCAGCTCAAAGACTTGAGCTAGAGCTTGGGGTAGACTTGAGACTAGCTCAGAGTGAGCATGTCGGCCCCAGCCTGGTGGTACAGTAACTCATGGTTGTACAAAAGATAGAAGGCTATTCCGAATAGCAGCGCTACTAATGTTATCACCTCAACCTCCCTGGACTCCTATGACAACAGTATCTGGTTTTCTAGAAGTGTTCTTTACAACATGCCAGCTGCATGCCTGTGCAGACTCCCCTTAATGTATACAGATGCCTTAAAGCAGAAAGACTCGCCTTTGCGATTAGAGCTGAGTGATGGAGGGGAAAGGCTAACCCCGGGCAGGTAATGTTACAAATAGCTGATAGCTGAGTAATGACAGCTCTTCAAAATGGTATTTACTCAACCATGGTCGACTGCAGTTGGTACAGGTGAGCAGTGTTGGCCTGCCTCGACCCTGCCTGCAGACATCTGTGTGTGTGTGTCTCTTGTCAACTGTGATGCATTGATAATATGTTGAGAGTCCTTGCCAACAATTCACCAAGTACATCTTCCTCACCTTGTCCTAACTTGTGAAGCTTCAAAGAAAGAGAGAGAAGCACAGCAAGTTCTTTAATCTGATAAAGATAAATCAGCAGATAAATCAGTTTTACAAGTTGAAATATACACGTTTGCTCTCTGAATGATTTCACCACAAACCTTTTTTTCTGATTCAATTTCAGACAATGACTCAGTGCTGGCTGTTGTCATGAACCATTCACACACATAGCTACGATAAGTGTAGCACTGTAATTCGTATGTGTTCAACATATTTTTTGCTGTAGGCACCCTGTTGACTGCTGCTGTGTGGGAGGAGGTTAGGGTGGATGGCACAACTCAGATCGGTTCACCACATTAGACTAGATAGACTGAGCTAATTATCCTCGTTTCCTGGAGATGTGGGGACTCAGGCTGGACTCCCCCAGCATGGTAAAGGTTGAAGCTCCAGGTTTAACACCTATAAAGTGGAGTGTAACTGCTGAGTCACAGTCCCTAGAGTGGGGGATAGTGCAAAGAGGTAGCGAGCCAAAATGTAGCAGTACTAAACTTTTACAGTCAGCTGTAGATCTTAGATTTTAAATCCAATCCTGGATTTTACAGGAAGCCAATGCAGAGAAGCTAATACAGGAGAAATATGATCTCTTTTCTTAGTTCTTGTCAGAACACGTGCTGCAGCATTCTGGATCAGCTGGAGAGTCTTAAGGGACTTATTTGAGTATCCTGATAATAAAGAATTACAATAGTCCAGCCTGGAAGAAACAAATGCATGGACTAGTTTTTCAGCATTGTTTTCAGACAGGATATTCCTAATTTGGCAATGTTTCGAAGGGGAAAAAACGCTGTTCTTGAGGTTTGTTTTAGATGGGCGTTAAAGGATATATCCTGATCAAAAATAAATCCGACATTTCTGGCAGTAGTGCTGGAGGCCAGGGCAATACCATCCACAGTAGCTATATACCTAAATAATGAAGTTTGGAGGTGTTTAGGGCCCAGCACAATAACTCCAGTTTTATCTGAGTTTAACATCAGAAAAGTGTAGGTCATCCATGATTTCATATCATTTATGCATGCAAGTTTAGCTAACTGGTCAATGGTGTCGAATGCAGCACTAACATCTAGTAAAACAAGTACAGAGACAAGACCTTTGTCTGCAGCAGTTAGAAGGTTGTTAGTAACTTTCACCAGTGCCGTCTCTGTGGTGTGATGCTTTCTAAATCCTGACTGGAAGTTCTCAAGTAAACTATTGCTATGTAGAAAATCATAAAACGGATTAGTGACTACCTTCTCAAGGATCTTGGAGAGAAAAGGAAGGTAAGATATAGGTCTATAGTTTGCTAAGACCTCCGGGTCGAGGGTGGGTTTTTTCAGGAGGTTTTATCATAGCTACTTTAAATGACTGCAGATAACCTGTTAATAGAGACATATTGATCATATCTAGGAATTGAGTGTTAACCAGGTAACTCTTCTTTAAGCAGCCTCGTTGGAATGGGGTCTAAGAGACCGGTAGATGGCTTAGCTGAAGAGACCTTAAACATTAATTGTTGAAGGTCTATAGAACAGAAGCAGTCTAAGTATATGTCAGGTATTGTCGTTCTTTCTAGTGCAACTTTGTTTAAAGGTGAACCGGTGAAATCGAGGGCAATAGATGATGAATTTGATCTCTAATTGTTATAATTTTATCATTAAAGAAGCTCATGAAGTCATCACTACTCAGAGCTATAGGAATAGATGGTTCAATAGAGGACTATCTGTCAGCCTGGCTACAATGCTGGAAAGAAACCTTGGGTTGTTCTTATTTTCTTCTATTAGTGATGAGTAATAGTCTGATCTGGCATTTCTGAGGGCCTTCCTATACATTTTTAGACTGTCTTGCATATCCAAACGAGATTCTTATAGTTTGGTGGAACGTCAGTTTTTGCGAGATTTGTTAATTTGCGAGTTTGGGAGTTATACCAAGGTGCTAGTTTTTATGCTTCATCATCCTCTTTTTGAGAGGAGCAACAGAGTCTAAAGTCGTCCGTAGGCAGGTTGTAGCTCCATCTACAAATGTATCAATTTGGGAGGGAATAAGTTAACATAAAGGTCCTCTGTTATATTAAGGAATGGAATTAAATGAAATGCTGTTGGAATATCTTCCTTAAATGTAGCTATAGCACTGTCAGATAGGTATCTAGTGTAGAAGCTTAGTAGTAAGAATTCAAAACTTATTAGAGAATGGTATTCTGCGGAAATACTATTAAATCTTCAGTTTTGCCATATGTCAGCACAAGGTCGAGGGTGTGGTTAAAACATGCACACTCTGACTGTAACCAATTTAATCTAGTAGTGGATTGAAAGCAATACTAAGGCTAAGGTTTACGTCCACATGGATATTAAAATCACCTTCAATAAGTACTTCCTCTGATTTAAGGACTACACTTGATAAAAACTGAGAATTCAGATAAAAATTCAGACTATGTTTCTGCAGAGATCTCATATTTAATAGTCCACATCTAATTTTCCTATTCTGTTTTATCATTGCAGTGGTAGTTTTATTCCAATTAGGTTCTTAAGTATAGCCCCTCTTTTGTTTACCTTTGATTTAACCAATCTGAGTCGGGGGACAAACACTGTGGTTATTAGACTGTGAGTGGGCCTTTTTTTCTACTGAGAGAGCTAACTTTGGTGATCATCACGGCTGTGTATATACCGCCCCACGCCAATATAAACAGAACGCTCTCCCTCCTGTTGAACACCATCAACGAAAAGCAGCAGGCCCACCCAGACAGTGTCCAGATAATCGCAGGAGACTTTAAAAAGGCCAACCTGAAGACTGTATTCCTGAAATTTTACCAACATGTCAAGTGTCCTATTAGAGGAAAGACACTCTGGATCATGTTTACTCCAACAATAAGCATGCATACCGAGCCATACTCCTCCCCCATCTTGGCCAGACCATCTCTCTCTCCTGCTTCCCCCAGCCTACACACCCCTCAGACGCAGTGCCAGGCCCACCATAAAGACTGTTACAACCTGGCTGGAAAACACACTCTCCAAGCTACAGGACTGCTTCAGCCAGACGGACTGGGACTTATTTTAACACTAGAAGCTGGAAACATTCACAGGAACAGAACTGGACTACATCCAAGTTCTGTATTGGAAATGTGACTGTGGACAACATCATTAAATTAATTATTTAATAATTAATCATTACTAAAATTTCCTTTGGGTTGAATCAAGTATCTATCTATTTGGGTTTTCCACCAACCAGAAACCCTGGATGACGAGCCATGTCCATACACTCCTCAGACGGATGGAGCTGACCTGAAAAGTAGAATTAAAAGAGCCAAGACGGACCACAGGAGAAGCATACAGTCCCAGGAAGTACAAGGAAGTACAACCTGGACTCCAACCTGCTGCTGACCTTCTACCGCTCGTCCATCGAGAGCCTGCTGACCTGCTGTATCACAGTATGGTACGGCAGCTGCACCGTGGCAGACGGGGAGAGGCTGCAGAGCACAGAAGATCATTGGCTGCCCTCTCCCCTCCCTGATGGACATCTACTCCTCCTGCTGCCCCAGCAGAGAAGAACACATCAAGGACAGCTCTCCCCCACCACCCGGCTCTGATCTGTTTGACCTGCTGCCCTCAGAAAGGCGCTTGAGGTGCATCAGAACAAGGACAAACAGACTCAAGAACAGTTTCTTCCCAAAAGCCATAACCACTCTGAACTCACACATGCACTGACTTCACTTCCCAGCCTACCCCCGGCCCCCGGACGTTCTTCTTCTACTGTGCAATATTTAATATATAGTACTTTAGAAGACACTGAAATCCTGTGTAATTTCATTGCTGTACAATATTTAAATATGTATTACTTTACAACTGGAAATTCTGTGCAATTTCATTACTGTGCAATATTTAAAATGTAATCATTTAATTCCATAAGTGTGCAATATTTATTATTTAATACTTTTAAAACACCAATAAAGGACACTCACAACTCCTTTGGCTGTAGCAGCAGTACAATACAGGACAGGAATGCAGGGTCTGTAGTCAAGACCACCTTTGTCCAAGACCAGGACTGGTCGACTAGTCGAGTCCAAGTAAAGATTGAGACCAAAGAGGTTCGAGTTGGAGTCAAGACCGAGTCCAGGACAGAAAAAAGGTCTTATGCAGAGCAAACAATCATTTTGTTTTTGTATTTTTATCTAGAAGCAAAATCCATGTCACAACACCCAGGATTTGTAAGTATTGCCATTCCCATTGATATCATATAATCTAAAGAAAACAGGATGACATATGCTGATACCTCATAACCGCTACATAGACAATAGACATTGCTAAACTCATTGAAAATATGTACTGAAGTAAAAGTTGAAGTAGGAGAAAAAAGTAATACTCCAGTAGAGTACAGATACAGCCTTTTAGTACTTAAGTACAGTAGTGAAGTAGATCTACTTCGTTACTATACATCTCTGCCTATAGGAGTGTTTTCCATGCTCACGTTGGTCGCGGTTTTGAATGTCACGGGCAGGTTTTTGAACACACCGTTAACGTTGTGATACGGCTGCAGTTTGGTTAGGTTAAGGCAACTAAAATACTTTAGTTAAGTTCAGAAAAAGATTGCGGTTTTGGTTCAAATCAGACGTTACTTCACTTCTGGTTAAGTTGAACTTGATGTGACTCAGTTTGTTCTGTTTCTTTTCTAAAATTAAAAGAAAGCTTGCCCTTTACTTTTATTTTTAAATGGGACACAGACCCTGGTCTCCTCGGTGAAAGTCCTGTGTTTGTTTGACTTTTTGACCCATCCTCCACCCCAACTTGCCTCTTTATACTTGTCACATTACATTCTGCCTTGCTACCGTTATAATTACTACAGCCACTAGAGGGCGCCGCCAATAGAACCGCAAAAATGAGTCAGTCGTATTTGTTGCTTGAAGAAATGGCCTATGTGAGCGTTTTTTTGGAGAAGCACAGTCTCCAAGGAAATGTTCATTAACTTGCCCCCATGTTGCTGGTTCTTTATAACAATATCATGTAAGTTGTTCTGTCTGAGACTCAAT
This sequence comes from Percina caprodes, assembly GCA_013375575.1. Lineage (NCBI taxonomy): Eukaryota > Metazoa > Chordata > Actinopteri > Perciformes > Percidae > Percina > Percina caprodes. The sequence goes on from JABXJD010000102.1 coordinate 968,959, forward strand.
CATTTCCTGTTTTTAAAGGATGCTACACAAGCTAATAATTCAACTACTTGATAAGACTTCTTTTGCCAGAGCATACATATGAGGCTGTGCCGCACCGTGCACAGCTTCATTTGGATGGAGGGGGTAATTTGAAGCTGTTTACGCAGTTCCTCTCTCGCAGCAAGCCATGTTATCCTCTATGTAGATGTGTCTGGGTTTGTGTTTACGCAAGAGTGAGGCCTTTATATTACCATCCCTATAAAAAAATCCTTCATGTACGCCTTCATGTATGGCTCACATGTGGGGGAAAAGATGCAATTTAAAGCTGCATTCAGCATTTAGCATCGTTGTCCCCTACAATTTGGGTTCACTCATGAAATACACTGAGGTCGGCAAATGTGTGTAGTTAAGCTTGGATTGACATACGCAGATACTTTAAGGATGCAACGAGAATTTTAAACATAGACATGGACATAGAAAAACTAAACTGACACAAATTAGATTACAGACCCCATTGGATAGGATTTTGTCCCAGGGTCCCCCATCTGATAGGATAATAGCAAAATGTGTATGTAAATCAATGTCATAATGCATTCTGTCATTGTGTCCATTATGGTTGGAATTATAGTGAAACATTATAAAACCTTTTGCTGCAGAGATGTTTAGGTATTTGTTTTCCTAATCTGAGTCATATTTGGCACTGACAGTTTGGGTTTTTTTTTCAGTTTATTGTGTAGTGTGTTTTTTTGCCAACACAAAATGATACAACTGGGGAAATAATAATTACAATAGCCTACATGCATTGTTTTATGATTTCTGTGGAACTCTCCAGAGGGAAAATAAGGGGTTTCACATGTTTCACTAGCAACTCAACTTATTAGCTGAAATGTAGTGATGTATTATTGGTAACGTGTGGGATAAAGTCTTAATATAGTTTAATTTGTGTTAACTTTATAGTATTAAACAAGAGGCATTCCCATTCATATTCTTGAATTCCTAGGATATTTACAGGATATTAATAATGCTGTAACCACTGCAATTCACACACAGGCATGCTGTTAGGGTGACATCACCAATTATCTGACTGAAGAAGTTGTGTGGGAGAGGATTTCTTTAGATATTGAATAAACAAAACAAAACAAAACTGTTAAAAGGGGGGAATGTTGAGTCAAGACAGTAGTTTCTCTCTGGTAATTCGTTGGATGAGTCCAACGACACAACAACTTTGGGTCTATGTGGGAGCTGATGCCACACAGATGTTGTTTGCTGAGTTAGCTGCTCATTGTTACAGAGCTTCTGCTTCACTTAGCTTTTTCAGTAGTTTGGTGTGATTGTATGGTATTACTTTTACCCACAAAGATGTTTCAGCTTTTATTTTCTAACGCAACATCAGAGTCTAAACTAAAATGATACTTTGGACTCACAAGCTGGATCACAATTCATCTCAACTGTTGGACTGCCCCTTTAAGATGTTCAGCTCTGTTGAACCAGGCTCCCATGGGGCACGTTTTTCCTCATCTGCACATTTGCAGTCCCGATCTGCCAACTTCCTTTCAAAAATGTCTGCTTTGACCATTACCATTTCCAGCACAGGCGTCGTACTGGCATTACTCTGACAAATCCTGGCAAAGCATTGTGCTCATAAAAGAAATATGCAACCCTTTCTATTGAGTTAATGAAGCGTTAATTTACCAAATAAAAACAATGGTACTGAACTGTAGGGGGGAGCAATATGTTATAACCCAGCGGTTTCCAATGTGGTGTCCAATGACCCCCAGGGTTCCTTAAAGGGGTCCCGGGAGGAATTTTTTTATTATTAGAATTCTATTCATAAGTAACACAAATAGCAAATCCTATCAGATGGAGATGGGGGCCCCTGGGACAAATTATTATCAAATGGGGGTCTGCGGTCTAATTTGTGTCAGACTTGCTTATCCGAAAAGGAAATCTGGGTAGCACTTTATATTCCACCACAGTAATAAGATGCTAATAGTGGGGTAGTAGTGTGATAATAAAAAGGTAATATATAGGTAAAAACTTGTAATTACCAAAGTAATAACTGGGTAATGGGCAATCTGACCAGCAGCTAAACACCTTCCACCATCAAGCACTGGAGACTGGGATCATCGTAACTCAGTTTATTATTAGACGTTTATTAGACTTAAACTGGGATGAAACACAATGACCAGTTACTTAGATATTAATGAGTCACAGACATTATACAATGATAACTGTAAAAACAACATAACTACACAACACTGTAATGCGGTAATATATATGGTAGGCTAGCTAACATGTAAGATGAAATAAAGGAAATACATAATGTATTGTTATACAGTGTGCGTAGTGTAACCTGTATTGTTTATCTAAAACTAAAATATACTATACATGTGGCACAACCCAAGATAAAAGTGGCAAACTAGCTTACTGAAGCATACCGTCAGTCTAATATGAGCTACCAATCATCATCAATAATATACATATTGCACATCAAACCTTCTAAAAAATAATTAACAGAGATATCAGAACAACATGTCAGCATCTATTTCACATACCGAGAATGCTAACAGAGGCATGTAACGTCGAAGACTGAAGTGGATAGTATGGAGAGATGATATCACAAACCATGAGGCCTAAATCCCAGGGTGCAAAGCTCTTGCAGTTCCTCCTGCATATATTACCCCATTATGATCATGTTATTACAAAAAATATATAATATTATATACATAATATAACCATATTACCATTACCCAGATATCGTATATAGTTTTTTCCACAATTATGTGTGTTCCTTTAAGAACTGTAGGAGCAATAATCCAATAATCCAATACTGAGGGAAAATTGGTGGTAATTCCCTGTGGGTTTGTTACTATAAGTGACCTCTTTAATATTGATTCATTAATAATATAGCAATATGGATTAGCACAGCTTCACACTAAATAAATGAAAAAGACAAAACTTGAGTCAAATGTAAAATAGTCTCACGTTGATGAACTCAAAGATCTAAGACTTTTTCTAAGTACACAAAAGGATTATTTCTCTCAAATGTTGTTCACAAATCTGTCTACATCTGTGTTAGTGAGCACTTCTCCTTTGCCGAGACAATCCATCCACCTCATAGGTGTGGCATATGAAGATGCTGATTAGACAGCGTAATTATTGTACAGGTGAGCTTTCGGCAGGTCACAGTAACTTGAGCAACATAAATTAGCTGGATAAGTGTTTTCTGCTGCAAATCACGGAACCGTAAGCCCACCCACGACGGAAGAGACGACCAAGCGCGTTATATGATAATAGAATAATAACGACAAAGGCACCTGACCAAGCGTCTGTATTTTACGAGATGGGTGTGAGGATGTGTTGGTATTTTGTCCATAGCATATCCCTGGCAAGCACCTGAGGAAGTCTGTGTGAGTTCACATGTAGGAAATACGCTCAAAGCGAGTGATCACATACCCTATAAATTCATCAACTCTGCAGAGAGAAGGCCCTGCTGACCCAGTTCCACAACTGATTCCCACGTTGAACTCCTCCTTTGGCTCCAAACCCGGCCCTGTGCTTTCACATTCGACACCGTAACATTATTCAGATGCCGTTCATCTTGTTAAACTGTCTTCATCATCAAACTGAAAGTCTCTGTGGGAAACCTGAACACATCCCTGCTTCCATGGGGACAGAACATCATTCGTTCTCTCTTTTTCTGTCTAAGAAATAATGGAAGAGCTCGATGATGCTCCAGCTGTGAAACGTCTGCCTTGCAGATTCAAACATCTGAGATCTTTAAACATTAACAGGGTTTCCTGACATCATTATAAAGTCTGCCCTATACGCTGTCTTCGTCTCATAACAGGATGCTGTGTGGCAGCCGCTTGCCATGAACTGATCTGAGGAATAATGCAAAAATAAAAAGTTAATTCATTTTGAAAAAATAGTGGGGAAAATGCATTAATGCATGTTCTTGATTACCTAAGAGGCGTTACTCTTCTTGTTCTTATTATAATTCATATTTCCTTATATATATTTATAGCATCATAAACATTTGTGCTTCTTTTTTTTGGTTATTATGGTGACATACTGTACATCATACATAAGGAATTTGTGCTTTAAAATGTGTGATGTTTTTTAATATTTGAAGTTAGGGCGCCCTCTAGTGGAGAAACCCCATATTGTGTATTGGTACATTTTGTAGTTGCATGCACAAATGTACAGATTACCTTCCCTCTGTTATCATGTGTGTGCTCTAACTTGATAACTACACCTCACAAAATGTATTGGTAAATGATATGCTTCTGTATTAGGTGTGTGTTTATTTTGTGTAAAACTATCTGTTGTTGCGATTAGATGAAAATATGATCATCCGGAATCACAGGTAGGAAAATTAATTGTTTTTTTCTGACAAAACCCAGGAATTAAAAACTCTGAAAATGTTTTTGTGTGTGTGTGTGTGTGTGTGTGTGTGTGTGTGTGTGTGTGTGTGTGTGTGTGTGTGTGTGTGTGTGTGTGTGTGTGTGTGTGACACATGCTTGTGGTGTGGGAGACATGGGTTCGATTCCCACTGCAAGCATCAACCAATGTGTCCTGAACAAGACACTTAGCCCCTGGATGCTGGATAAAAAGTGTCAGCTAAATGTAATGTAAGCTACTCATGTGTGTGTGTGTGTGTGTGTGTGTGTGTGTGTGTATAGCATGTTATCTGGGAATTATTATGCAATAATATGTGTGTAATACTGTGTCGGACAAATTAATTTCTTTTCTCGATTTAAAACTTCAAGTATTCTATTTTTCTTGTTTTCATGTAAATGTATTTATTATGTTTTATGATCCAACTAGACCTCTTTCTTCAGTTTACTGTAAAGCATAAAAATCTGGAATTTGGTTGAAATTTGGTTTATTGATATTAATTTTCCTATTAGATGATTCAGCTGTATACTGTCACCTGGCAATCCTTTTGTGTGTGTGTGTGTGTGTGTGTGTGTGTGTGTGTGTGTGTGTGTGTGTGTGTGTGTGTTTGTGCATATGGTGTATACTTGTAGTAGAAAAAGAAGCACCCTGTGTTAAGTCTGCATATCCTCACTGCACCACAGTAGGGCTGCAACTTGATTATTTTCATTGCCAATTCATCTGTCGATTATTTTCTCCAATAATCGATTAGCTGTTTGGTCAATAAAAGATCAGCAAGTTAAAATGTTTTCTTTGTCCACAACTCACAGATATTCAGTTATTTTCACAGAGGAGTGAAGAAACTAGAACATATTCAGATTTAAGAAGCTGGAATCAGATTTTTGTTATTCATAAAATAATGACTTAAACCAACTAGTTGATTATGAAATGAGTTGCTGATAATTTACTAGTTGATAGCTAATCAATTGACATTTGCAGCTCAGCGCCTACATAGCCTATTGCCTTCTGAAGCTTGCTTATGGTTTAAGTTAATTTCACAGTTGCAAGTGAATTGTAAATACAATTAAATAATAGTAGTAATAGAAGAAGTTCTTCTTCTACGTCTACTCCTAGTACTGCATTGAGGATAGAGTTATTTATGACCTCCTTCCTTCCTATGAACCCTAACCCAAAATGTTGAGACAGCACTTTACTGCTGTCCATCCATCAGTGACTTCAGACTGCCAGGTTACTCCAGAGTCACGTGCTCATGCTGAGCATCCTTCGCGGACCCAGCAGTCTGCGTGGTCGGCGTGTCTTCTTCCCTTGACTAGGTTAAGGACCAGTAACGGATTTGAGGTGCCGTGGCGTGTCTTACTTGTAGTTTTCCACCGCTGGACCGCTCTCTTAAACCGCAGGTAAGGCGACGCACACGGCGGTTAGCTCCAAATGCAAATTGTTCCAGCAGCGTCGACTTGTGAGTGGATGGTAACTACGCACTGGAATTAAAATGATGCCGAGTCGCTTCCTGGGAAGGCTACTTGCTATTCAACAAAGACATATGCGGTTTAGCTAAAGGACATGGTTGGCTAACGGTACCGAATTGAGGTTTTTGCTCAGACTGAGAAATACTACGTAGTAAATTGATGCTAGCTCCTCGCAGGTGTAGTGTTGTCGTCCTCATTGTGCTCCGGAGGCTCGTAGTACTGACAGTCGTTGTGCTGCAGTGTGTCGCCTGGCTGGTCGTTAGAAAGTATTGTCTTGCTCAAACGAATAGACCAGAAGCTGTCTAGGTCATGGATGAGTCGTGTGCAATAGGCAATATAGTCTGAGGTCCAAGATGAAACAGAAAGCTGGAGGTGGATAAGGTCACATCCAGTAGTAATGACTCAGCAACTATGTCGTCTGCTGAGGAGAGTCATCTCATGGTGCTTCACCACATTTCCCTACAGTGAAAGCTGAAAGCAGCTGGCTGTTCAGCTCTTGTGAAAACCAGGTGGCTGTGGAAACCTGACACCTTTGAGCTTTAAAATGTTTTATACATACAGAGTTGGAGAATTGAGTGTGAGTATTGATTATTGTAGCACTTATGAAGCAGCAAGAGTGGGATTTCAAAAGCTGTGTATACTACAGTAGGCTAGGTCATCCATTAGGCCTATGAATAAACTGAAGGGTAAAGACACCAAATCTTTAAGCCAGATCACCTTTCAAGAGACATGATCCCATATCTGCTCTGCAGGTAACATATAATAATATTACATATTTTCTAAACTCTTGACACTTAATATAGAACTGATAATTGGGCGATAATTGATTAAAGGGTCACTTCACCCTAATTAGCCCATGCATAATAAACATTTTCTCACTTATAACTCACCAAGTGGCTATAGTATTTTTGATTTGAATTTTTCTTTTAGTCATCTGTTAGATTTCTGCCTCCATCCCAATACAATAACAAGCTAATTGAATCCTGTTTAGAGTCTACAACTCTGAGTTTGAGACTAGCAGCTTTGCTTTAAGCTATATGTCAATTATGCTCATGTGAACAAAATGACAATACTGACCTACTGCTCTTTGAAGACTGCAGTACTATACCCATTATGGTAAGCATGGTGGTGGTGTGGCGGGGTGTGGTGGCTATGACACATGCCTGTGGTGGGGGAGACCTGGGTTCGATTCCCACTGCGAGCATCAACCAATGTTTCCCTGAACAAGACACTTAGCCCCTGGATGCTGGATAAAAAGTGGCAGCTAAATGTAATGTTACTCGGGGCTGTTTTCTCCCTTTCATTCCAAACCACACAGCTGACAACCTGCAGGTGGAGGCGGCGGAGACGGGCTCGGACATAAACGCCACAGGCCGCTGTGGACTTATCCGTCTCGCAAGCGGTTTCAGGAAAGTGGGTGCATGTGTCCAACAATGCACAGAACATTAACCGGTACAAGTCTAGTCTACAGCTGTCTGTGGTCACGCAGTGTGGAAAGAGAGTCAGAGCCTTCCAGACGGTGATCTGAGACGCCGTTACCTACTCGTCGGTCAACGGTTAATGATCGGTTAACATTTCATTTCATTGTTCTGTCTTTTGGAAGGTGGGCTGACAGGTGGGCCCTGAGTTAACCCCCCCCACCCCCCCGGCCTCCGTGAAACCTGCAGACAGCAGAGCAACAGAAGAATGTAGCTGCACCTTCACCAAAATGAAGACTATTTGAAAAACTATTCTGGTGCAAACATTTACTTGCCATGTAGCAGACATAGATATAGATAGATATAATTTATTAATTATATATTATTATTTAAATTTTATATTTACAGTTCAATAAATAGTTGTTAAATGTAGTACTGAGTCTGTAGAAGGGATGGGTGATATGGCCTAAAATCCATATTGCGATATACATTGCCGCCGCTTGCGATAACGATATAGCACCATATATAAATATAATAAAACCATTTCAGACCAGGTTACATAGACCCTAGGAAAGCCAAACTGCTAAATGTATTTTTATTTATTTTTTTAAAGAGAAAGACACGCAGTATGTAGCTTTGAGAACATTTATTGTGAAAAACTGCAATTATACAACATAAAATTGCAGATAAATCAAATTCAAGTACACTAGTTGTGGAGACTTTAACAAAGAAAAAGCTTAAAGTATTGGGTTCATTTCCTTTAGTGCCAACCATTCTAAAAGGCACTATACTTAGTTTAAGTCCATGGTTCTTAAATGCCCCCCAAGATGCAGAGATGCAGAGAACAGGAAAAACTGGTGTCTTTTTAGTTGGTAGTAGAAACAGACGCTGTACTGAAAATACTTACAGTATTAGACGAAGATACACAAATACTTTAAATAAAAAAATAATTCAAGCATAAAGTTTCTTACCTGCAGCCTAATGTAAAACTGTGAATTAGGGAAATCATCATCAATCATCACAGAGCGCGCGCACACACACACACACACACACACGTACACACACACAGAGTGGTGTGTACGTGATATGCAGGTATACGCAGTATGCCCACTAAGAAAGCTTAAGGAACAAATAAACTATATGTTTCTGCTTGCTCCTAACTCCAAACTAATCTTTTTTTAATAGTTAATTCCTGATTGGTTGTGTTTTATTTATGGTTTTAAAATGTTTGGTCTTGCAAGATTGTTTGAGATAAATAATGATTCTGTTTGGAATTGCCATCTGTGTTTTCCTTCTCAAAGCCTAAATAAATGTATTTTAAGGTATATTAGTGATTAGTTATATAGTGTATCAAAATGAAGGCAATTAAGTCTCTGACACCCAGACACCCCACTTTAATATTTCCATATATTTATATAGTACAGCATACCCGCTAAAATACCTTAGACCACACCATAGTATAGTGTCTGTAAACAGCGGCTCCCTAGATTCCAATCGTCCGTTATATGATGAACAGTCCGGCTGATGAAAGGCTGCGTTGTGGCGACTTGAATCTGAACCAAGTCCAAATAATGGACGTTGCCCCGGTCTTTTTCACCAGCTCCTCCATTTCACTTTTAGCCATGTTTACCCAAGACGATGATGATGTGTTGCAGCCGCTTGCAGCTCGTGGCTCTAAGTTTTGTGGGTAGATTGCGTCATCAACATGTATTATCGTGATAGTGCAATATAATTGAAATCTCTATTTTAGGTATTGTTTATATTGCATATCGTTTCTGTTGCCCATTACTAGTCTGTGGTCAATCGAGCAAACAAAATCTACTCTTACTTACTAAATGAATGAATGAGGAATCTAGTGATAGACGATTTTTGTTTATTGCCTGTGTGTATATTTTGGCTCTGGCCTTGAGGCTTATTCCATTGTGGCACCTGTCTTCCCCATCCAAGTGTTGAAGTTTGAAGCCTTTGTAGCATTATGAGCCACAGTGTCTCTGAGTTTGCTGCCCACTTGTCTCTAAATATAGATCCATACGTCAAGAAATTGCTTGTGGCTGTGTCTGGAGGGGCTTGATCTGGCCTGCAGTGAGGGGAGTGGTTATTACCAGGCAAAGACCTAAAGAATGAAGACTCTGCAGGTGACCTCTGTTCAGGCTTACTGGCCAACATGATGGCATTGTGTTTGCACAGATGGCGCTTTTGGCAGTGCTGCCTGTTGATTAAAGCTGTGTGCATATATAAAAGCTGTGCAAGGCACCATTAATCAGTCAGTATACCACCAGTGATAGTGCTACAGAATGATCTGTGTGGTTTAACAGGTTAACTGTGGTTTGCAGTGATTGTAATCTTACTCTCTCCCCCATGCACTGAGTGTAAAGTCCTGTCTATGTGTGTCATTATGTCCTGTGAAAGTCTGCAAGATGTCTCTGCACTTATGCCAAGAGTCAATCTTGTTCAGTTTTTGTTCAAAGTTAATCACTTGACGATTTCTTCAGCGTTCATTTACCAATTTAACGATTAACAACCTAAATCCCGTAATCAGATTATCCGTTGCCAGTCCAGTGCAGTTAGTGAAAGTGATTAAGAGGTTTCCTCACCACCTGAGGTTTTTTGCCATAGCAACTGTTTAGTGACACCATCCTAATACACACACCTGGGTAGGGGTGGGATAAAATATCAATACAGCAATATATCGTTGTCCTTCTTTGTGCGATGCGATAATTGTCACGTTGGCACCAAATATTGATATTTTAATGTTTGAAATAAGGCGCTCCTAATAGATTTCCCTGTCCCCAGTGCTGTTACTTCATGGCTCCTTTAGGTGGCGCACAAACCATTAACAAGGAAAACTTGAACATAAGTTAATGAGATGGTGGACAGCAGTTTGAGGAACTTAAATCCGGACCCATAGTTGAAATATAATTGTGTAATTTTAATTTACAGAACAACTTGCGCTGCTGAATTGTGCTGTTTTCTAACAGTTTGGACTTGAAGTGAATAAAGCAAGAAAACCTGCACTCAACCTTTTCACAGGCATTTTGTATTCATAGATAGACCGATATCGTGATGTATGCTGTATCGTGAGCCATGTATCGTGTTTTGTATTATATTGTGAGTTTACCCTGTGATTCCCACCCATACACCCGGGGACACGCCATCCTATACCTTTGACCGTGGACAATAATTCCCAAACTCTTGACGTTTCAATTTTACAAACTGCAGTTCTGATGAACCGCAGAATGAACCGAGCCTCTTGCGATCATCACATGGACATGGTGTGTTTGTTTACACTGTGTTACAGGTGTGTGTGTGTGTGCAGCCACAGACTCCTGCTGAGGGACACGGCTGCAAAAATAACAATGCCTTGGAATATATTAAGCATGCACAGTGAACAGAATAAGAAAAGTTGGCTTTTTTTTTTTTTTTATAATTCTATACAGTAAAGATAATGAAAATATAAGTTTAATTAAGTGCTTTATGTTTTTCGATGCATCTTGATGCAACGCACATATTCTATTTAACCATAGAAAAAAGTTACTCTACTCATTTACTCTACACTAGATTATTAAAGAAATTCTACCGGGCTGAAGACTGATAGTGATACTAACTGATATCTGTTAGACATGACACCTTTTAGCCTGTATGGATGTCGCCTTCAGTTGATTAAATCCCAACAGCCAGCTGGAGTCCACAAGGCAGATAGGACTTTGGCATCTATAGTCTGATTTGCTGCTCCAGTGTGCCATTAGGCACAATGATCCACTGTGTTTACCTCGATCAAATGATGTGCAACACACACCAGCTCCGGAGAAATAACCACGCTTCGCATCAAACTGTGCCCTTTTAATTTGGTACTAGTAATTTTGTTGGTTTGTGTGTGCCAATTTAAAGTTCACCCTCCTCTTTCCTTACTTCACACTTTCCCTGCGTCCCTGTTTCTTTCTGTTTCTTTCTGTCCACATCGCCTGGCAGGCTTCTGATCTAATGGGATACAGCAGAACTATGACTGCAGTCATTTTAGATAAATTTAAGTAAGTAAGACAACATGTAAGTTATCTCGAAAAAGATAAATGTTCCTCTGGATATTCATGTAAAATATGAATTATAAAGCATTGGTAATTGATACATTCATATAAATGGCTTGGAGAAACTATTGTTCAATGGCAGTAGTGGCATTATTGTGAGAGGTAACCAATATCGATGCAAGGGGGCAATGGTGAGGTGCTTGCTGTGGATGTGACAGCCGCCGGTCTCTCCGCACCTACATCAGGGGCTATAAGTGCCTGTGACAACCCTGTTAGAGCTGTAGCAAAATCACCTGTCCAGAGGATGGTCAAGCCGATCGTCGGCACCGCTACACAAGGGAATATAACGGTGGTTCGAACAAAGTTGGTAAGTGTTTTTGCTACCAAATACCTTGAAGCTGAGACACTATCTGCGTACTTATCTGAACAACTTGGCCAGGAGGTCAACTGTCAGCGTATTGTCACCATGAGGAACAGATACAGCTTGTTTAAAGTGTGGGCAACAATGTTGAGGAGTTGTATAAACCAGAATTGTGGCCTGAAGGATCTGTGGTGAGGCGATATTATGAGCCACGCAAAGTGGGGGTGATGAAGGCTAGCACAGCTAGGCCTGTTCCTGGGATAAGTCCACAGAATGCGGATACAACTGCACTGCCCACCTAAACTGTAGCCTATGCGGGTTGGTTCATATAACTGCCCCGGCCTACGCATGGGCAGTAGTGCTGGAGACAGAAGCCGGCGTATAGTGGTGGATAACCTGCTGCAGGACTGTGACATTTTATGTTTTATTTTTATCAAAACATGATTTGGGGAAACTGAACTCTTTTAGTGAAAGAGTTTCCATGGGGCCAGTGAGTCCACTACAGACTTATTTATGGGAATAGTAAGAGGACGGATAGCAGGAGGAGTGGCTATTTTGGCATGAAAAGCTGGACTCTCTGATTAGTGTCATCAGGTTGGAAGTTGACTGGTGTATTGCTGTCCAGATATCTATTTAGAATAAGGTGTTTACTATCCTGAATGTATATACACCATATGAGTCACATCAAAATGAAGATGAATACTTGAATAGACTGGCTTTTAATAACTATTTCAAGTAACCATCCCACAAGTGTTTATGTGGTGGGAGATATGAATGCTGATATTTCAGACAGGAGTTTGTTATTTGCTAGGCATTTGCTACAGTTCTGTGATGATGATAATTTTATACTATCCAGCCAAACGCTCTTACCTGCAGATAGCTACTCTTATATAAGTGAGGCCTGGCACACCACATCTTGGCTTGACCACTGCATCAGTACTCCTGATGTGCATTCTAGCCTAAGTTCAGTAGAGATTGTGTATGGGGCATCCATGTCTGATCACATTCCTTTTATAATGCCACTTAACTGTGCTAGCCTTACTGAGATGTCTCAAGAGGTAAATGGGGCCCGTTAATGCTAAACTGGATTGGTCTAAGGTCACTAATGAAGATCTGTGCTCATACTGCAGTAGATCTGATGTACTTTTGAGCAATGTATCTCTGCCCAAGGATGCTGTTTGCTGTTGTTGCAACATTAGTTCTCACTGTGACGACCTTTTGAACTATGTATGAACGTATTGTGGGATCTATGTAGGAGGCCAGCAGGCCATTATTGATTTATCCTTATAAAAGACAGAGCATCAAGCCAGGGTGGAATAAATATGTGTCAGTTTATCATGCTGAAGCTAAGGTTGCATTTGAGGCCTGGGTTCAGGCAGGCAGGCCGAGAGAGGGGCCAGTCTTGGAACTCATAAAGCGTACTAATGCAAGTTATAAATATGCACTACGTTATGTCAAACATAAGCAAGAAATAAGCTCCATGGCTGAAAAGCTCCTAGGTACTGATGTTACTGGCTTCTGGGAGGAGGTGAGAGCTCTGAACAGGGAGAGTACGTCATCACCATGCAACATAGAGGGAGTCTGTGGGGCTGAGAACATAGCAGAGTTGTGAAGGCAACATTACTTTGACCTGTTTAATTTTGTTACAAGCGAACCGTATGACGTTGGCCATGTCGTCAATAGTGAAGCAGTTGGAATTGCAACCAATGAGCTCCATCTAGCTTTTACACAGCTAGCTGATAATAAAGCTAGCGGATCAGATCATATTACTGCAGAGCATCTGAAATGGGCCAGCCCGAGGGTTGCAGTTCTCCTTGCCATTTGTTTTACTGGCTTTATGTCTCATGGGGTGTTACCAGACTCTCTGTTGTCCATTACTTCATTAAGGACAAAGCGGGAAAGGTGGGGAGTGTGGATAATTATAGACCTATTGCTTTAGCTAGTGTATTATCAAAAGTCCTGGAAAGAATTTTATTAGATAGGTTGTGTGTTTATTCGTATAGTTCAGATAACCAGTTTGGTTTCAAGGCCAGGCATGGTACTGATCTATGTATCTATGCACTTAAGGAAATGGTAGAAACCTACAGAAGACAAAAATATTCTGTTTTTATTGGTTTTATTTGATGCCTCCAAGGCTTTTGACTGAGTAAACCACCACAAGCTGTTTTTAAAATTGAGCCGAAGAAGAATACCGACTAGTATAATTAGGATCCTGGCGTTTTGGTATCCCAATCAGAGCATACAGCTCAAATGGGGGGTTGTATTCTCTACTCCGTTTGGTGTTGGTCATGGCGTCCGTCTGGGAGATACTATCACCGGCCCTCTTTAATATTTACATGGATGACCTGTCTGACCAGCTAAGACAGTGTAAGACAAGAAGTATGATTGGTTACATACTAGTGACCATCTCAGGTATGCAGATGACTTGGCTTTCAGGAGCTGTTGAATATATGTTCCAATTATGGTGTTGAATATGATGTGAAATATAATGCCAAAAAGAGTTTGGTTATGATCTGTAGAGTGAAAGAGGATAAGGACCTTATTTTTCCATCTTTCCATCTGGCAGGGCAAGTGCTAACTGTTGGTTGCAAAATTAAGTATTTGGGTCCCATCTGAACAGATCAAATGTCAGATGATGAGGACATGTACAGGCAGCGTCGCATGTTATATATACAGGCTAACATGCTTTCCAGGAAGTTTTCCTGGTGTTCAGATACTGTCAAGATAAACCTCTTTAAAGCATATCGTACTGCTTTTTACACTGCCTCCTTGTGGGTCAAGTTCAAAAAGGCAAGCTTCAATAAGCTGCGGGTTGCTTATAATGATTGTTTGCCCATTCTACTAAGGAGACCTAGGGGGTGTAGTGCAAGTGAATTGTTCTGTCAAGCAGGAGGTATTACATTCTCTGCTTTACTGAGGAATTTGATGTATAAATGTATTGGTCGCCTGATTTCTTCTTGTAACTCTGTCATTTTACATCTGATTGACCCGAGGTTCAGTGTTAGCTGGTATAGCTGTCTTATTAATTTATGTATCTGTATCTTTTTTTTTTGCTTTTTATGAGTCTAATAATAAAGGCTATCTATCTATCTATCTATCTATCTATCTATCTATCTATCTATCTATCTATCTATCTATCTATCTATCTATCTATCTATTATTTTAACCAGTGATTAACCTAAACATTTTCTATTTATATGGTAACTATTTTAAGGGGCTCTTTCCTGCTGAGTCACCCTCATCATTTTTATTGTAGCCCTGTCACTCACCAGAGGTTTTGTTTTTCTTTTTCATGTCTGTTGGCATTCCTCAGCTGCCCCCCAACACTATCAATGTCTGTCACTTCTCTTTTTCAGCGTCCCCTTCACACATTCAAAGGATGAGCCACGCAGAGCGCTCTGATTACACAGCTGGTATGAAGGGGGTGGGACTTGTGATATTACTGTTGCAGGGAGTTAGCTGGTGGTGGTGGTCCGGAGCTGGGTCAGCTTTAGCCAAGGTTACACACTCCACCGGTGGCCAATCAGGATGACACACTAGCCCTTCACACAATGGAAGGTAGGACGAAACATGTGCAGGCCAGGGATTTATTAGTAAGGCAAGGTCATATATCGATATATATCTGTATCGATGTATGAGGCTAGATGTCATCTTACATTTTGGATATCGTGATATAACGTAATATTCCTGGTGTTAAAGGCTGCATTACAGTAAAATGATGTCATTTTTTAAACGTACCAGACTGTTGTAGCTGTTCTATTATTTGCCTTTAACCACTTAGTCATTATATCCACATTACTGATGATTATTTTTCAAAGTAGCACTGCACGATTTGGGAAAAAATATAAATCGCGATTTCTTTAGCTTAGAATTTATTTAACAAAACAAATTGGCAGTACCAAACACAGCCACATCACCACAAGCCTGTGAACATAGAGGCCTCGATGAAGAGAAGGGAGAGCATCGCAGCACTCGGGAGCTCTTTCGACTTATTTTATACAGTCTATTTTTAAAACTCACAGAAGAAAGTAGCAGTGTTTGTGATGCTCTCTGCTCGTAAAATTAAATGATTGTCAAAGTCATTAAATTAAAAAAAAAAAACATCAAAGTTATTTAAAAATTAAATTGTGAACACAGTGAATCGAGATTGTGATTTTAAAAAGATTATTCATGCAGGCCTAATGTGCAGGAGTATATTTTCCCATAGTATGGCTGGGCAATATATAGTACATAGTATTTCGATAAATCAATATTGATTTTGGATATCAACACATCCACTAAACGATACGATACGACGAAGGTCTGTAGCGGCTGAAACAACTAGCAACCGCCGCTCTGTAGCACGGAGCTCTTCTTCGCCGTTGGTTTCTACCGCTAGTTGCTACAGGTATGCTACATTCAAGAGACCATGGGACGTTAATGTACGTTACTTAGCAGGTGAAATTAGGGGCAGAGGATAGCGAGGAACGAGAAGTGAATTACCTTTATGTGTGAAAACAGCTTTGTCTCACGCATCCGTTTGGTTGTTGTTGAATATATAGCCCCCCTCCCAAAAAACAAAACAAAAAAATAATGGTAATGAAAACACTTAAACCAATTTATATTTCCACAAAATTTGCATTAATAATCATAATGGTAAACATGCCCCATGTGTGTGTGTGTATGACTCAAAGCAAAATACAGTTAAAACTTTGTCATCTGCAGATTGATTTTAAGTAGTTGGAGAAAAAATTTAAAAGCAAAAAAAAGTGGATTTTATTTTTAGCCATATACAGGAGGCTATATGCCAATGTTGTTTTCAATAAAAAAAAACATTTGCACAAAGCAGTCAATCCACTTTTCCTTGTTGATAAGAGCATTAAAATGAGAAAATAATAATAAAAATAAATCAATGGGACATTTAGAATAGATAAAAATGTGTGATTATTAACGATTAATTGCGAGTTAACTATGACATTAATACAATTAATCACAATTAAATATGTGACTCGTTTGACAACACTACTTAGAAGGGATTCATCCATGGATATGCAGGATTTGGTACATGTGCAGGCTGTTTATTGAGCTGTTGTTCTTGGAGATGCAGCGCAGCGTAATAATGACACATTGTACACAAGAGTTGCCCTAAGTGCAATTCTGCATCTCATAATAATCTTTTAATTTGTGCAGCGCCTTCAGCGTAATGTGAGCCGTATGAGCCAGCTGTCAGTGTCTCAGAGGGAACAAATGATTCTGCTAAATAAAACGGAGACAGATGCAGAGCCTCTTATTGTGACAGTGCTTCAAACAGAGTGCGTCACTCGGGACTTTTCAGCAATATTCCATCAATTCCCACGACTTCTTTATATACACAGTATCTAATATTCATAATGTATGCTTGTACCCAGTTCTGCATTTCTGCTGCTTTCAGTATTCTGGTGAAGTACAACAATTTGTTTGTTGAATTAAAAACAAACAAAAGGAAATAATTTCCAATATTATTTTATTGAACAAACTGAACACTGAATTGAACATAAAAGGCACCACGTCTTTTGCTATATGTCTGATAGGGATGTCGTGAGAACCGATACTACCGATATACCTTCCGGTTCTATAATTAAGAAACGCTGACGATGCCCAGTTTTGCTGAACAGGCTACACGTTGTAAACAGCCGTGGCCGCTTGCCTGGTCCTCCGGTAACGTTAGCCATTAGCAGGGATAGCATGGCGGCGTTAGCCACGGTTAGTCAGGACCAGTTGGGATCACTTTAATGGCTGTGTCTAAATTGTATTTGCGAGTAACCAACTCGGGTACTCTAGTTCTCTCTCTAGTAATTCACTGTGAGTACACAAATGTTGAAATTACATAAAATGCCCCTCCCTAATTTAGCCATGCTAAATTAGCCTGAAGCTAATGCTTAGCTACCTGTTTAGGACAAAATTAGCCAACTCAGCGTCCTTTGGGACTCCAAGCTGAAACACTATTGTTTTTGCACAGTAGCTTTTGAAAAGATGCCTGGAAGTCGGGAATGTGTCTAGTTGTTGCTACTATGACCGTTCATTGCACTTTGTTATGTTGTTCTATGCTCAATTGCACATGTTTTGTATGGCTTGTAATGACATTTTGATATTTTTCAAATATTTTAATAAAGCGGTTCATGTTTCAAGTTATAGTACATTTTTATTACTGTGGTATTGAAATCGGCATATAGAATCGTGTTATTTTGCTGGTACTGGCACCGACTACTGAATTGTTGGTATTGTGACAGCCCTAATGTCTGAGGCTTTCGCCATGTGTTTATTGTGTAAGTTGATACCACAATGACGATAAAGAATCGATTTGATTGCAGCCCTAATGCTTGATTCAGTCTAATAGTGGATGCTTTTTTTTTTGTTTTTTAATGTTACAATCAGGGACCAAAGGAGCAGCACATTCTGCTTTGCCCTATTCCACAACTCTGGAGACAAACTAACTAAGTGGCAATGATAAATGACCATGGTCTGGCCTGCCCTCTCCCACACTGCCCAGAATAATAGCAGACCAACAATCCTTGGCATGTTTACATGGATGAGAGGCACCTGTTTTCCTCCATGTGAAAACCAAAATAATCAGCAGTGTCTATTTTGGCATCCCAGGGATAATTAAGCGGTCCCCAAGGTGCCTTCTCTAGTTTGTTTATGTCTGTGTGTGCTACCGAGGTTTTCTAATTAGACTGATAAGTGAAGATTAAGATGGGTGAAGCGATGCCTGGATATGTTACAGAAAATACAAGACGTGGACTTTGATGAGAAAGGTTAATTTTATCATCAGGTTGCCACCAGTAACAACTTACGCATGTCTTTACAATCAATCAGTCAATCTAAAGTAAAAAGTTGCTAATTGCTAGGGCTGTGCAATTAATCAAAATTTCAATTGCGATTACAATTGTGGCTCCTAATGATCACAAAAAAGACAATTATTTTGCACATCATGATGTGCAATTAAACTCTTTATTTTTCCTTGTGTTCTGAATGGAAAGGGAATTTCACAGTTGGCTGTTGGTTTGTTTTTAACTGTTTCACTTCTTTTTAAGTTCAGCAAAAAAATAAATGCAACATCTTTCCAAAAGTCATGATTGTTTCCATAAGCCCTGCTAATTGTTCGGAAACCCTTACATTCTTAACTTGAGGTTGATATCAGTGTGGTATCTTCACAGAGACAGCCCTGGTTTATCTGGTAAAGGACATACATTAAGGAGTGCTGATTCTGGTTCTGTTTGCTACATGCCCGACAAACTAATCATTTCGAAATAAAGGATAATGAAGAATTTGTTTTTAGCAGTACTCATTTCGCACATGGGGAGAAAATATGTATAATTAGACTAAATATTTGTCAGTTAACTATACTGTTTGAATCCAGCACTAAACCATAAGTATTGACGGATGGGATGAAATGGGTCAAGTCTTAAGATTTTGTGTTGGGACCCCAGATAGCGGAGACAAAAACAGAGATTCAAGGGTGTTTATTGTTTATTTTTAACAAAAAATCTACAGTATTGACCCAAATATAATGCAACACTGATTACAAGATGACCGCTTATTTTTCAAAACTCATTTTTGGAAAAAGACTTTTTGAAGACAAGATCTCATTTTAATAAAGAAGTCTGTATGAAAAAGCCCGCAGTAATTCTCTCTGCAGTCTAAGGACAAGATCTGGGCGAGACCGGTCCTCCGCCGCAAACTACACTACACCACACCACAACCGCACTACAAGCCGAGGCTGGCTTTAAACTTGGTGGGTATTTTTAACTGTTGATTTCCAGAGTTTTCTTTCAGTCACATATTCACACACCCTCTGGTCAATCTCACTGAAGCATCTGGTTTCGAGACCGCGGTACACTTTTCTTTTGCTGTTGGCGTTTGGCGACGGCCTTTTTGGGCTCGCCATCTCCATACATTACATTATGTGACACCATATATTGGCCACTTGGCAGTTGTTTGAGGACTCCGCTGCGTTTATCACCGTCATCGTCATCATCTTAACGTAAATCAAAACTTCTCATTTCTTTGCTAACTTGGCCTACTTTTGAGCCACTTTGTTGTCTCTGCATCTTTCTGGCTTTCTCGCTCTGTTGGGAGTTTGGATTGAGGGCTCTGGTCTTGAGAGGTACATTTAGTTTACTGATATTTGGTGCCACTTGTTGTTGTGGAACTCTAGACCCTGCAAATAGTACGATCTCCATTTTTCTGATATTTTCATAGGAGGGAAAAAAAGAGTCTTATATTTTGGTCAATACGGTAAAAGTCACTGATAAACTGGCTGCAGGAAGGTGGTGGCAGTTGAGTGCTGGCTGGTGTGGCAGATGCAGAAAGTAGTTTGTCCTGAAGAATCACTCAAGAACCGGAGATCACTGGAACACTGGAGACTGTTCACATGGAAAAACTGAGAGTCAAGAAATTGCAGGATTAAAAAATATTTCTGAACTAGCAGTCTTAAAATACAGCAGATAACGCTTTAATAACTAGGACACTAGGAACAAAGAGCCACTGCTCTCTACCGCTTGCAACGGGATAATCTGGCAAAGGAGTGGAGACCAGGCGTTTATGTGTGGAGTAGTCAACAAGTATGTCAACGACGCTATATTTCCGGCATTGTTCCAGTGCTGCCGGAGATTATGCCAGATGTCCCTGTTTTTTGTTTGCATTCTAACCTCTGGTGGATTTCTGAGTACTATGGTAACCTGGTCCTCAGATCTCTGCAGGGTAAATCCAGACAGCTAGCTAGACTATCTGTCCAATCTGAGTTTTCTGTTGCACGACTACAACTACAGCTGAACGTACACATGTTCCACCAAAACAAGTTCCTTCTGTGGCACCGTGGCTCCGTGGCTCCGTCCAGAGCGTAGCTCCACTCAAGACGATTGTGATTGGTGTAAAGAAATGCCAATAAACCAGAGCTCGTTTTCTTCCCTCCCTGAATGTCTGTCTGGACCAGCCAGACCCTCCTCTGCATTGCCAGAAAAGTCTGGCAATGACTGTGGCCGCATCTCTTAACTTTTATCTGACAGCTCCTCGACCGCTCTGTCCTCAGCTGAACCGGAAGATGTTCTGTCTCTCCTCGGCGAAGGCCGTCTCAAAGCTATTATTTCTGCCATGAGGAGTGAGCATCGAGGAGGGAGGGCGAAGAGCAGAGAAAAAATCTACCAAACACAAAAACAAACACCACCATGACAGAAATGTCCTATATTCTTAGAAGATCTCCTGTTGCAAGTGGCAACCTTTACAGTGTAATAAGGCAAAGTAAATTGTGTTTTTCATATCAGTGCATCGTATTCCCCTTTAGTCCACTGAGACAGCAGAGGTAGAAAGTATAAAATCTGCAGAGGTGACATGGGTGTGACCACAACATCCTGGCTTTGAGTCCAGGCAGAGGCTGTGTAGCATGTCAACGCCCTCTCTGTCGCCATGGCAGCTTATACAAACACCACAGGGAACATGTGGCTCATAAGAGGTAATGCATTTAAAATCAAAAACACAAATGCCATCACATGGGTGTGGAGCAGCAATGAAATGCCATGCTATACAGTATCAGAGGGAGGTGCTTGGTTAATTACATAATAGTCATGACACTTGCATAGGTCACACACTGTTTTGCAGTTTATTTTGCAGATTTTTACACATTTGCATGTAAGGCATTTTACTTTGAACATGATTATTCCCCTTGTATATTTTGCAGCCTGTACTGATCATTTACAATGTTATGTAGACTCTGCGGTATCAACAATACAGTGTATTATG
Source organism: Percina caprodes (assembly GCA_013375575.1). NCBI lineage: Eukaryota > Metazoa > Chordata > Actinopteri > Perciformes > Percidae > Percina > Percina caprodes. Next base: position 990,362 of record JABXJD010000102.1, read on the forward strand.
GATGATAATAGGGCTGTGTGATATGACGAAAATTATGCAAAATGCGATTACATTGTAGAATATCACAATAACTATATTTTCTACGATAAATAAACAGATAAAATGTACCCAGTTCTGCCTTTCTGCTTCTTTCAGTATTCTGCTTAAATACAACAAATTGCTTGTTGAATTTAAAACAAATGAATTGTATATAAAAGACAGTTACATTTCAAAGTGCAGTTTTCTACTGATATCTTCTTCCAATTAACACAAAAAACCTCTGATGTCTTTTCGCGATATGTCACAGCCTTTCATGATGTGTATATTGCGACAGCTGATATCATGATGACAATAAAGAAAACATCCATTGTGCAGCCCTAGCTTGGTTACTCTCCAAGAGTTGCCCATATATTCCTCGTATCAGACTTGTAACGTTGTCTTTCCTGTCCACTCTCCTGCAGGTTATGCCACCCGAAAGACTTCCTGGATCCCCAGCCGTGAAAGAGAAGGGCTGATCCCCGTCCTCCCCCAGGTTCCTGCGGCTTTGCCCCCCAACATTCCCTCCTTCCCTCTCCTGCTTATTCCCCTCTCCCAACTGCACTAACCCCCACCCGAGTCCTACACCCACCCCTGACCGTTATCCTTTACCTCACGGACTGTTGGTCCAGTCACATCCCTCGCCGCAGCGTCTCCGTACCCAGGCTCTGTTGAGCCTTACTTCAGCTACTCTAGCCGTCTCTTCTGCAGCCCACTGCCCTCGTCATAGAGCTAATCTTCCCCCACTGGCTGCACGCCAGGCCCCATGGCTACAGGAGGTCATGCCCCAGAGATAGATGTGTTCATCAACCTACAACAGGTAGATATAACTTTAAAGACAATTTTTTTCTTCTTCATCTTTAAGTGTGTTATATAGTACAAAAAAAACACGTCAATCCAAATTACCAATCAGAGCAGACTAGGCTTTTTGAACCCGCGCCGCTGCAGGACTCAGCCAACCTGGGGCGAACGCTCTGACTGGGTGAGCTTTCATTACATCAAAGCATGTAAACATATTCTAGTTGACCCTAAGAGTACAAATACAGTATGATGCTGAAAAGTAGTATAATAGGGGCTCTTTAAGGTCTTGAAAAGTGGAATTTTAGACTGGACTACTCTAGTGGTAACTCAGTTTACATGGACAGTACATGCAATTAACCTGTGGAGAAAACCATCTGGAAGGGCTTTGAAACTCAGCTTGCCATTCAAAATAACGTTTTACAGTATTTATCCTGTATCTTAATCCTGCGTCAAAAAATCAATGCTGTTATAAAAGGAATGTGTCATAACTCGTTTTTATCTTGTTTTTATTTGAATTTTGACAGCCCTTGTTAAAATGCACCTTTTCCTCAGAAACCACCACCATATGAATTAGGCTTATGCTCATGTGAAATGTTTCTTAAACTTGAACTGTTATGAGCTAAGTATAGCAAACCACAAGCTCCTCTTTTGAGTCCATTCTGAGCCGGTGGGTTTCGGTTGCCTTTTGGCCAGCAGCCCTCTCAAAGGTTAACTTTCCAGCACCGGGCTTTGAGTGGCATAAACTTGTGATAAAGCCAACTGCTTTCAGTTTGATCTGAATTGCCCTAATTAGGGCGGGAGCTCTCCCAAGCAACTAAGAGATTAGGAACAGTGACAAAGTCCCTGTGGCAAGTAAGGTAACATGGACTCCTACAGTTGTGTTTTGGTTGATTTAGACCTGTTGATTTCCTTCATGGAGTTTTTATGGAAAGTGGGATAGAAAGTGTATATCCCATACAAACACAGATCACATACAAAATCCTGGTCCTTACCTACAAAGCCATCAGCCGGTCTCCTCTATGTCCCCAAGTCAAAGCTCTGCAGTTTTGGGGACAGAGCCTTTTCCAGGGCAGCTCCCAGGCTCTGGAACCCCTCCCCATGAGATCCGCATCTCTGAGTCCCTCACCATTTTTCAGTCCCGTCTGAAGACCCATCTCTTCTGTTCTTCCCATCCTTAGTACCTTTTTTTTAAAATATTTATATTTCTACTCTGTAAAGCGACTTTGAGCTTGGGAAAAGCGCTATACAAATTCAATTTTTTATTATTATTATTATTATTATTATTATTATTATTAGAGGAAAACACTAAATTAACGAATTTATTTGTGTGGTTGTGTGTTTTTCTTTTTAATTCACAGAAAGCAATGAACAAGTGCATATTTAAATAAATAGTTTAACTATTTGGGATTATTTGCTTTCTTGCCAAGAACTGGTGAAAAGATCCATGCCACTCTCATGTACGTATGCGTGTAACATATAGATTTAGAGCCAAGAGGAAATAAGCATAGCTTGACTGAAAACAGGGGAGACAGCTAGCTCTCTCCAAAGTTCATTTTTTTGTATTTTCTAAAATGTCAAACTATGCCTTAAACAGAAACTCAATAACAACAGAAGAATATGGTTATGCTGGCTTGGCTATACCAGCAAACATACATACATTTGTGAAACTGGATTCATACAGCAAGCGTTTTTGGTAGTCTATTTAAACCATTGAATGCAAAACAAATATATATATATGATTTGTTCTTTTCAGCTGGAAGTTTTGGTTTGCATCATGAGATATATAAGTCAGGAAAGTGAAGGAGGGTTAATTCATTTTGGAAAGAGACTGAAGTCTTAAGGATGGAAAATGAATATGCAAATGGAGACTGGTGAGACGTGCAGAGTCTGACTTTGCAGGACAAAAACTACGCCAAAAAATATCTGAGGACAGAAATGTTGACAATGTGTGTGTAGCAGATGCCGACGTTACTATGTCAGCTTGTACAATGGAGTCTCAGTGAGCCTTTGAAAGAGTCCTTCATAGCTAGAGTAAGTGGCCTTTTTAGTAGACATTAATGCTGGCAGTGTTGCTGAATGCTTGAGATTGAGAAGTGGAATTAGAAGAAAAGACTTCATAAGATTGGTTGACAGATTGCTATGAGAAAATGCTTTGCGTCTGTGTTATTTCTTAGCTGCAAAATTTCTCAAACACTAATTTAACATTTTCACACCAATCAGCTGCCAAGTAGCTTGTGTATTATAGGCCACTGTGCAATGCCAGAATTGATATGCTTAAACAGAATTTGTTGGATGTGGCGTTTCCTGTTTCCCTAATCGAGTATTTTCCCAGCTGGATCTGATTTTTCTAAAAGAAGCATTTGGCTGTAACTGTTCTCTAACCCTGAGGCCAGTGCTGAATGTCACACAATGTAACACATGGCCTGTTTAACTTCTTTCAGATGCCAACTTTTGATATTGTTGCATTACTGTTAAAAACGATATTTTGAGCTTACGTAAACTCTGCTTGCTGTTTTAACATTAGTTTTCCCAGATATTACTAAACCAGTATGTTCACACATGTTAGTAACGAACTGCAATGTCAAGTTAATGGCCAACTGCGAACCGTCAATTTCCATCCACTAACAGGGCTTGTTTTGCCACTGACATGCTCGGATCATTTTCCTGAAATCGCTATTGGCAAACCGACCAAATATTTTTTTTTTTTATTGTAAAATACACTAAATCACGGACGTGCACAGACATTTGGAGGGGCCATTGCTCTTATCTGGAAAAATGGCACCCCAATTTATGTGTACATATTTTATAAAGAACAATAACAACATGACTACAACTATTACAACTATTTAACTCAACTGGAACTTTTGATATACATAAAATAATAACAAATTTACAATGCTATACACGGAACAGACACAATTTACTGTGTATTTATTATTAAATTAAACATTTGTTGTTATGTGTTTTTACTCTACTCCAATGAAAATAGGCCAAATTCACATTAAATAAATAATGTAGGATGGTTTCTTGACATTATCAAATGCTTCTCTCCCAGCTGGCCTGCTGGCAGTTTGAATCCAGCTCTACAAAGTTGCAGATCTTTCTCTCTCGTCGTCTTTGTTATGAAGGCATACAAAACTAACATCAGGCTAGAATTATTATTTTTTTAATGCAAAGTTTATTACATTAACCAATTGGGACATTAATGTATCGTCTAATAACAAGATAAAACGCCTTTCACTTTCACTAACGTCACATCTGATTTTAACATATTGACTGTAACCAACGTATAAGCTAGCATGATTCAAGAGCCCAGACATCACATCTGAGCCTCTCTCTTCCGTTCATTTTTAACGGATGTAACGTAGTTACGTTAGCCTGCTACATGGCTGTCACAGCTTTGATAACGTAGCATTTTATGTTACTATATAGCTAAGGCAATGCTGCGCGACGTGATGCAAACGTTACAAGCTGAAGCTGCACATTATTCAAAGCTCGAGTGGATTGTTTGGGTTACTGTTCACAGAGCATTTGTCATAATCTCCATAACTTTAAAAACTCACATGAAGGCAGGAGGGCTTGGCTTTCCATCTTTCATTTGCGGTGCTGCCGTGTGTGTGAGAAATGAACAAAGTCACGTGACAGAGAGGGCAGAGAGCAACACTAAGGGCAAAATTGGAGGATATATAGCAATTTAGTAATGATAGGCGTATTATCGTAATAATGCAGCCACCACAGCAAAAAAATAAAAACTAAAAGGGAGAAAAAATGTATTTAGGCTCTTTCACCAGAGGGGCCACTAAGCCAATCAGGGCAAACGGGCTGTTGCCCGGGCAACAAAAGCCTGTACCTGTGCATGTCCCTGCACTTCATTCAAAGTTGCCAGAAACAAAATACCACTCTGGTTTGGTTGAAATTAACCCTTAATATACACGCTAAAAGTACTGTTTATTTACATGTCGTCTGGTGATTTGGCAATGATGTTTTAGAGCTGTTTCATGTTCATGTTTTACAAAAGGAAATATCACTCAGTTTTTAAAAAATGATTCTTTTGGCATTTTAGGCATTTATTTGACAGGACAGCTGAAGATATGAGGCCTCTATATATGGGCGCCTGCTCTACCAACTGAGCTATATGGGCGCATAGGCTGTGTATGGATCATTTCCATAATGTTGTCAGACACTTATTTTGTACAATAGGGGTGGCTGTGGCTCAGTGGTCGAGTGATCGCCTGCCAATCCGATGGTTGATGGTAAGATCCTTGACCCTGCACTCCTGTGTTGAAGTGTCCTTTCGCAAGACACTAAACCCCTGGGAAATTGACGGTGTGCATTTGCCCTATGCAATTACATTGTTTGTGGCCGATGGTCACAGTGTTCTTGCTCATTCTTTTATTCTTATTTATTTTTAGAGATATTGGTTCACATGATCACTTGCACACTAATGCCTGGGAAAATAGGGTCCAGGTTGAAAAATACCAAAATTACCCTTTAAAAATATAAATTAATTTTTTATTTATTTTAAGGAATACAATTCCCTCTCCCAAGAGTATACTGAATAAAAAGTAGCACTGACATGCCTTTAAGACTGAATTGTTCCCTGCAGCGCCTCAACACAGGGATGAGTCACACATGGTTGTGTGGAAAATGCTCATGTCCTGCATAGCTGAATGTGGTCTATCTGTTATTCAAGTGGGACAGATCAGACTGTGTTTTCAGGGAAAAATATGTCTGCCAACTAAGGAGGTGATGTGTCACTACATACAGTGGGGACCATGTCATCCACAGTGTGCATCCTATATTGTGACGCTGAAGGAAATAATAGGCTGAATGCTCTGCTACATAAGTGGACCCTCCAATTTCCTTCCTACAATTAATCATGCACTATGTACTTAAAACACACACACACACACACACACACACACACACACAGTGCCCATAGGGAGAGAACAGCTTCTTTGCACTGCAACCTCCCATTGATGTTGCTCTTTTTCGGCTTTGGAGGCTTCGGATTCGGCTTTTTCGGGAGGCTTAGGACAGAGGGTAAATATAGGTACAGTATATTCAGACGTAGAGTATGAGAAAAAGAATGTGTTTTTCAAACATGAAAGAAAGTACACATGTTCTAGTTGAAACCCAAAGTACTAAACAAAAATACTGTTGGGTTTTGACTGTAAACTTCTACAAGTTGCACTGCTTTTGGCTTCATTGCCACCATAGTAAACCCTCAATAAAAATCCAGTAAACCTGATCCAATAGTTGTTACAAACTCTTGTTGTACAGCCAAACATTGTTCAAACCCACAGATTAGTATTTTTCTATAATACAATATTTAATTTCAACAATATTTCAAGGCATGCCTGAAGGCATCAGCTCTGAAATCTGGCTCAGCATAAGACAGCGACAACTCCCTTTTGTTAATTAAATTATGTTCATTAACCTTTCATGAATGCACCTGCAGTGTCCCAAAATGTTGTGATCCCCTATACCACTGGACTGGTCCAATCCCAAAGTCCGGACTCACAGACTCACGGAATCTGGTGTGCGTTCTCGTGAAACTTATTAGGGCTTAGGGTTGCCCCAATGTCAAATTTCAAAGGGCGTGAGCGTTTGAGTACATATTTACCGAGCCCTTTCTGTGAGTCTGCATCGATGCAGACTCACAGAAAGGGAATTACCCACAGTTCAAAGCGTTGTGACGTTTACCGCGGAGATCATAAGGAAATCCGGAAATTACAACGGTAAACAACAGCACGCCACGTGACCACGGAGCGGACCCGTTCTCCACGTTGTAGAACAAGAGTTTGAATAAATGTGGAATCAACCAGCCGTCTCCTGGGCCTCGGCTGTGTGGAAAGCAAAAACTAAAAATGAAAATTCCCAAAATTCGTATCAGCAACGTTGCCAAGGTAACATGTGATCTGGTGAAGTGCTGACCCAATCCCATTTATGCCCATCTGAGCCCATGTGGCCTCACACACTCACTCAGCACCTGAGATCAATTAAGTCTGTGAGTCTTTAGTCCTCAGAGCTCAGGGCACACTTTGGGATTAGGCCACTAATTACATTGGTGTGTTGCTCTGCAGGTTTTATGGGTGTATATGTTACATTGTGTTCAGCTTCCAACTACCCAAGTGCATTAATTAACCAATGGTAAAAAATAGTTCCTACTGTTGTTGAGTTTCTTTGTTTCATTTGTATTTTTGTCTTCCATTTTTAACCCTTACTCTACCATTAACCAAGCTATTTAAATTGCCTACATTTTTGTTGCTTTGAACATGAGCCTAATTAAATTAGAGCTCACAATTATTTAATATGTTTTTTATAAATATGGACTAATATAATATCCAAAGGCCGGGCCTTTTGTTAAGGGAAAAATATGTGTTACCATTTTGAATGAAGTATTGTGTTTCTGCCGAGACCTCCATGACATGGAGACATGGTGCTCTTTGGATCCTTTTATATAGACCTTAGTGGTCCCCTAATACTGTATCTGAAGTCTCTTTTATATAGACCTTAGTGGTCCCCTAATACTGTATCTGAAGTCTCTTTTATATAGACCTTAGTGGTCCCCTAATACTGTATCTGAAGTCTCTTTATATAGACCTTAGTGGTCCCTAATACTGTATCTGAAGTCTCTTTATATAGACCTTAGTGGTCCCTAATACTGTATCTGAAGTCTCTTTTATATAGACCTTAGTGGTCCCCTAATACTGTATCTGAAGTCTCTTTTATATAGACCTTAGTGGTCCCCTAATACTGTATCTGAAGTCTCTTTTATATAGACCTTAGTGGTCCCATAATACTGTATCTGAAGTTTCTTTTATATAGACCTTAGTGGTCCCCTAATACTGTATCTGAAGTCTCTTTTATATAGACTTTAGTGGTCCCCTAATACTGTATCTGAAGTCTCTTTATATAGACCTTAGTGGTCCCTAATACTGTATCTGAAGTCTCTTTTATATAGACCTTAGTGGTCCCCTAATACTGAGCTTTCCTTAGTATGTGTCATTTCTGAGTCTGTAGCTTTTGAGGAGGAGATTGGGGGCAAGGTGGAGGCTGACGATGTGGCCTTGACCAACTGCCACTTTGCTTGTTTGAAAGCCATGATGTCTCTCTTTCAAAAAGGCGAGATAATCTTGCCCCTTATGACATCATCAGGAGCCATATTCTAGATCGGCCCATCTGAGCTTTAATTTTCTCAAAGGCAGAGCAGGACACCCAGGGCTCGTTTTACACCTATCACCATTTCTAGCTACTGGGGGACAATAGGCAGGTTGGGGGAACGCATATTAATGTTTAATAACCTTTAATAACCCAAATATGCCCTTACTTCAGGAGGTTTTCCTGATCACTGCTGTGAGGGCGTTTGATCGTGACAAACAACGCAAACACAGACCTACTCTCCTCCATATTAGTCAGCAGCTGATGAATATTTTAATGCAGCTCTCAGGCTTAGCATTCCATTAAATATGAAATATTAATGTGGCAGTAGAAGTTGGAGGCAAAGGTTTGACAACATGTTTGTAACCGTTTAGTGGCTGCCTGACTGCTTAATTGAAGCCTCCCGTCCTCTTAATTGATTACAAGTGGCCAAATCAGCCACAGAGTAACATCAATGTGTTTGATGGCGATGGTAACCCACAGTGCTGAGACTCAGTAAGTGAGATTATCCAGCAGTCATCATAATAATATTAGGAGGTTTCAATTTCCTTGTTGACAACACAGCAGACTCAAAAAGGATTATATAAATCCTTTTTGCTCCAGTGGGTTTTTACAGGATGTCAAAGGATCTACTCTGTTAACTGCTGATTTTCTTTTTAAATATTCCGCAATCGATAATTATTTGGATTACAAAATGTCAGACAGAGTCCACATCATCAATGACATTGTCTAACCAAAGACATTTAGATGACTATTAAAGAAAGATGAATAACAGCAGCTAATATTCATGTTTGAGAAGTTAAATCCCGTGGATCTGGCCATGTGAGCTTAAAAAAAGGCTTTTAATGATTAACCGATTAAAGAAAATGTTGCAGATACATTTTCTGTTGATTGACTAAATGCATAATTAGTCAATAATACAACTAGTTGTTGTTGTGCAATTTGAAAATAACTAATGATTGAAATGTACATACAGTACATAACTGTGTTCATCCTGTGTTCAGTTAACTTATTACATGCAAAAATGTGATATGGAGCAACTAGATAACCATTATGTAAAACAGCACTTAACTCTCAGCTATTAAGTAACCAGCCGAGCAATGTCTGCATAGTACTAGTAAGAGGTGTGTTGCCAAAAACTCCTCCAAAACAAATAAGGGGAAGTGTAGGTAAAGTCCAACAGTCTCTGAAAACTCCATAGGGCAAATCCCTCTTAACTCTGACTTCTAACTCCCCTTTCTCTGTAACGTTAAGTCATTTTAGGTGCTATTGTATCTATCAGATTGCAGTATCTGTCCTGTTTATTTCCCATCAGGGACAATGAATAGTCCATCAGTGTCTGTGTGGATGTAAAGCAGAGTTTGAGTGTGTACAAACACTGTAAAAGGAGCCTGTTCTTAAATCTGTGATAGCCATTTGCGGCCTAATATTGATACAATGTAGTGTATTTAATATCACTGTACATTTTCGGCCATCCATATCCGACACATGTAATGCTTGCACCACCTGAGCCTGGGTTGCCCCCCTCCTGTGTCCGTCCACCTCAACTGACATCAAAGCTGACAATAAAGAAGTTTTGAGTCATTCGCACCAGTGGAGCTCGAGGAAGTCCCTTCACTGTATCTGCCACAGCTGAGAGTATTATTCCCTCATGCGTTACATTAGGACTATTGAATTCAGAGTCTTACACTGAAAAGCAGTGCTTGACAGAGCAAGGTAGGGAACGGAGGATGTTAGAGAGGTTGGAATTAAATTAGAATTGGTTCGAAGGAATATAGCGCACCTTAAATAATGAACCAAATTGAGCCAGTGTAAACGAGGCTTTTACTGCTCAGTCAATTTAAAATTCACCCTTTTTATTTCCTGTCTGGCTTCCTCTGCCTGGGCCTTGTCTAGATAGGTAGCTCAGACCATTAAATGTGTCCTGTCCCTTCATCCCACAGGTAATTAGGAAGTAATGGAGCTCTGGCTCTGAGAAATCGGAGCCCACAGAGCAGGAGCCAGTGTGCTTACCAAGCCAGCACCAATCTAAAGGCAGAGGAAGCGGCCGGTCAGAAGCACCACATGTCTCTGGCAGGACACTCCCTTTAGCCTGCGCTGTCCCCAGGGACTGTCCAGTGCATTAGTTCTTTGTTGCTTAGCTCTTTGTTGTATTGATTTGATGTCCAACATACATGAAGCGGAGGATGGAGAGGCACGGAGTTCCTATTGTACTGAAACATAATTCATTTTACAGTACAGTTTTTGGGTGTCTCCTGTGATAAATGCAAAGCAAGAACTGGGGCTGGGGCCAACTGTGGTGGGCTTTGGCTTTAACTGGGGCGGACAAATGAAAAATTCCGTTGGCAGCAGATTTGATGTGTTATCCACTTTTTTACCTACTTACATGCAGTGTGTTGAGACAGTTTTACAAAAAATGAATGAACTATAGAATCCAGGGCTGCAACTAACGATTATTTTCATTGTTGATTAATCCGTTGATTGTTTTCTCGTTTAATGGATTAGTTGTTTGGTTTATAAAATGTCGATAAATGATAAAAAATGTGGATCAGTGTTTCCCAAAGGCTGACGTGACATCGTCAAATTTCTTGTTTTGTCCACAACTCAAAGACATTAACTTTTCTGTCCCAGGGGAGAGAAGAAACTAGAAGATATTCACATTTAAGAAGAGGCTTTGTAAAAAAAAAAAAAAAGACTCTCTCGACTGAATCGATTATCAAAAATAGTTAGCGATTAATTTAATAGTTGACAACTAATCCATTAATCGTTGCATCTCTATGGGAATTTGTGATGGAACTCCGCCATATTTATTAGTTCTTTGTTCATCCTGATTAGGATTTTATTTTAATTTATTATAAATCTGCTCCCTGTGTGGCATATAAGCAAAGCCAAGCTGTGTCATGTAAAAAAAACAATATCTGATTGGATTAGCCAATTGGATAATACATGCAACACAGCAATCAGAGTGGCACAATTCGTGTAACCATCAACTTCCAAATACCACAGCAATGGTGATTGCTGTCTGCATGGACTGATGGACTATATGGTCCCTTATAGATTTCTAAGTGCTCTCTTCTCCTGCAATACTTATGTTGTATTGTCCTCTCCCTGTCAACTCTTTCTCCCTCAAGCGTTTTGAAATGAACGTGTTCTCTCCATCCTTCTCCTAGGAGAAGGTGGAGGAGGAAGATGAGGAAGGGTCCATGGAGGAACTGGAGGAAGAGGAGGAGGAGAAGAACTGGGAGAAAGCCCTGTCTGTGGAGCGCTTTGGAGACATCATCAGTGACTCTGCTTCTACCAGTGGAGACAGGATGGGACGACACTACACTGAGAAAGACTTTGAATGTAAGCCAAGCTACCATTTATCATCATCATTCATTATCATGTAGACATTATACCTACAACTACCCAATTGGCGTCACTTACAAACTGTTTTCTAGCCACAACCCTAACCCAGTATTGATCCACATTGTTATCCGAAAGCAACCTACTCTGAGCAAGAATGCAATTGTTTCCATTAAATTGTTCATTCCATATGACAGCAGCATTTTAATTATGTTACATTACATAGTCTTAAAGGCAGGGTTGGTAATGTAAAAAAGATAGCAAGATTTGAAAGTAGCAGCTCTTCAGGTCTCTGTTTAACCCCAAAGGACTTTAAGTTTCAAATCTTAAGTTTGTATTTTTATACATTTTATTTATCAGAACTTTAATATATTTTGATGTTCCTCTGTTCTGTTGTGACAATAAAACAAATTATTATTATTTTAGTGAGAACTCATAAATAAGTACAAATAACTAATCTGTTTGTGTTTTGTTACGCGTTTTTTGTTTATATACAGTATATCGGCTGATATATGGGAACATCGGATTTTTATATAACCAAATATTTGTATTGGTATCGGCTTTAAAACGTCTTTATTAGTCAGGCTCTAATTTAGATTTTATTCTTCATTTTGTTTACCACAGATCACAGACACTCATTTCACCATACGCACCACCCCTTATCCACCCACCTGCCCTTGGCCCAGCGATTACGCAAGAGGGTGCACAGCACGGACAGAAGGCGCAAGAAGAAACGGAAGAAAAGGAAGACTTCTCTGCCCCCCTCCGATGTTACACCCACCATCCACGAGGTAGACGAGGAAGAGGCCGAGTCTGAGACGGAAGGACAGGGAGTGGCTGCCCCCCCCGCAGAGCTACCTGACATCCAACCACAGGTAAAATAACAACTAGGAACTGTGGGACCTCTAGTGATACATTCACACCCTTTTTTTTAGTCAATTATTCAACAATATAGTCAACATGTTAAAAAAAAAAGCACTAAGTCCAACTTAGTGAAATCATTAGAAACATATAAGCAACAAATAAGTGACTCAATGGACAAACAAAATGGCTAGTAAGAAATTTCTGGTCCTACGCCCTCTTCATTTTTAAACATTAATTATAGATAATAGAAATTCATGCATAACCACAGGTTAGCATCTTCCTCCCTTCTCACTGATCTTCCTCTTCCTCTCAGTTTAGTTTGGGGAGCCAAGAGGACGTGGAGGAACCTCTTCCGCTCACTGCCTTCCACAAGGAAAACAAAGAACATCCACTGTCGAGGCGAGCCACACTGGCTCTGATAGAGGGGGAGACTCATCATGGGAGAGTTGCTGTTCTTGGATCAAATGAGGAGTTGCGTGGAGAGGAAGAGGAAGAGGCTTGCAACAGGTAGGCTATTACAACATTACACATTACGGCAAAATCTTTATATTTTTTCCCTCTCCTACTACGTGAGTCCCGTCTCTGTGTAACGTAGAGTTTTTCCTGCGTGTCTTTATCACGTGGAACGTTAGACAGCCAATCAGCAGCATTATTAGATCTTGGTAGAAGAATGCTGCATGATGAGAGTTACTTCTTAGGGATTCAAATTGGATATTGAATGACGAGGCATTTTTCGATACTCTATACTTTATTGGCAATTCGGTCAGTGCCTAAAAAATAATGAATTCGGTACCCGGGCCTGTTGGTGAATGTAAATCCAATATTTATGGATACTCTTTTCATATCTGGTCTCCACTAACTGATTATATCTGTCAAATATCTGTCTCTTCTGCAATTTGGTGCTGGGCAAGTAGTGTACAGTGGGTTAACCAAGGCTTTTTTTGTGCGGTAATGTGGCTAGAACCAAGGTTGATTAGAGCAATGAGAAGGCTGTGGTCCAGTGTTTTAGTCAAGACCAGAGTGTATGGAGACCGAGACAAGACCAAGACCAGACCAGTGCGAGTCCCACACTGAATGACACAATAAAATGTGGAAATTCTAAGCATAGCCACTGAGGCCGAAATCAATACACATATACACTACACACATCATTATAATAGATAAAATATAAGATGGGACACATTTAAAGGACAGAAAAAAACCAAATGACTAAATAAAATTAAATAAAAAGACGATAAAAGATGATAACAAGATGACACCACGTAGAAGCAAGTCTATAAAACTTTGTTTTAAGGAATGTGAGCAAATCACATTCTATCTAACACTAATAACTAATAAGGCTATGATGGGTCACTAAAGGCTCCGGCTGAAATCTAGATATTAGAAGACCACCTGGCACGTAAGCATAAGGATGCACATTGTTGTTTTGTTAATTGTAAAATTGTGTGTGTGTGTGTGTGTGTGTGTGTGTGTGTGTGTGTGTGTGTGTGTGTGTGTGTGTGTGTGTGTGTGTGAGGATGACTCAGAGATGCTGGCCTGTTGCTGTGTTGTGAAGCCCTCTCCTGGTGAAGACATAGCAATGCAACCCAGAGCCACAACACAGCAGTTCAGTCAGCACAGCAGCAACATTTGAATTTTGTTTGACAGTTTATCTATATTTTACCAAATTTAACATCTAAACCTCAACACTTTATGGTGACATTTGATAATCTTTAAATTATGGCTCTTAATCATTTAATCAATAATTTTGGTCAATATTGAAATCGTGATGATTTAACACGATTGTTCATTGTCTTTTGAAAAGATGTATGAATTTCCCTTCATACTTTTCCCGTTTTAACTTGTTTTTCCAATCAGAACACTTGCGAAACATAACGTGCAAAATAATTGTTTTTCTTGATTACTCTGTTTTTGTGATAATTAGGAGCCGGAATCGTAATTACAGCTCTCTTTTTCTTTTTCTTTTAATGGCACAGCGCTTCTTTACATTCACCAATATGTGTCTTTGCTTTCTATCAGTGTTCCCCCAGGATCACATCCCTCGAGATTAAACACGACCCGCGGCTGGTTCCGTAGGAAGCCCGTCCACCATCGTGTGGCGGGCGCCCAGCGGAACAACTACGACCTGCGGGAGCGGATCTGCATCGGCAGCATGACGGCTCTGGAGACGGCCGTCTACCAGCAGGTGCCCACTGATGAGGCTGAGGCCCAGATGTTAGCCAGCGCCGACCTGGATGACATGAAAAGTAAGAAAGATATAGCTGAGGGCTTTTACTGAATCATAATGTGTTAGGAAGCTACATGATAGCTGGATAATCATTTCTCAGCCTAACGTTGTTTTCATATGTCATTTCACATGATATATTTCACATGGTTTTGCCCAAGCAGTGAATGACGTATCCGCACGTCAATATTTGGCTGACTTTCAAGCAACAATGTAACATAGCATGAAATAATAGTACTGTTGCAATGGTTGCTGTACCCTGTGTGACTTTTATTGGCAGATCTGTCTCCACAGCGCTTGAGTATGGTCTAGCTACACCCCCTGTCTATTCTGGGATAGGCTCTGGCTTGTTTGTATGTACGAGAAGGGAGGGACATGTGCAGGATGTTACGCTTTATGTTGATTTTAAGACTGTTGGCATGGACGCAGTTCTGATCCCAGACTCTGGCGGAACATTTTTGAATCAATATCTGGGCTCATATGGAGCTCATATAGCTGATCAGCAGAAAACAAAGAAAAAGAGAGGTTGCAAACCAAGCATTAGTTAACTCCATGGTTAGGTCACTCACCGCGGCGACCTGGCCTTCACCGTAGAGCCGTGCTCTTCAGTCGTAAAGTAATTTGTCCTTACCGGGACTGTAAGTGCTGCATCACCCTGTCAGGGTTCTAAATGGCCATAATGACCGGCTTGCTCTACATTATCCCTTATATTATATATTTGATATTATATACACTATATACCATAGACTTGGTAGTACAGTTCATTAGGTACACCGGTAGAGTAGAATGATACCCACTACAGTAGTGCTGCAAAAAATCCTCTCAAATCTTCCAATCTGAACTTAGTTTTATATGTGTCAGAGTGGTGTTGAATCAACTCTGGTGTAATTTGTCAGGCGGGTGGTATTGATGGTGTTTTGGACAAACAAAGATGCTATTTTTAGTGATTTACTGTGTGGTAGTTTTTTCCCTATGTGTGAATATAATAGGGGTTTAAATATGAATCCGTTGCTATGATGTGACATATTTTGCCCCACAAAGTAATCACATGGCTGGCCTACCAGTTGACTAAAACACTTTATATAATCTCTTTGCTGTCAAGAAATAAAGGCTTCGGAGAAGGGGAAATGGGAGAAGATTTTCTCTGTTTCTAAATAAAACTTCTCAGATGACTTACGCCACAACACCGTTGTAAGGGGGATTTTTATGAGGTGAATTTGTGTTATAATAATGATTTATTTCATTCAAAATGATAATGCCAAATATTAGTAAGATTAATAGTATAGGTAAATGCCAGAAACATACCATGTTGGCCTGCACTGTGGGATCAGTATTGGACAATGGAGCGTAGGACTGCGTGGATAAATGAGTGAATGACTGAGAGGAAGGAAGAGAGAAAAACATACACAGACAGTATCTGCTGTACAACACAACATCAGGGCTGGGTATTGTTCAAAATCATTCAATACCAATACTGTAACTTCGATATCGCTGTATCTGTGTAATGTAGAGTTTTTCCTGCGTGTCTCTACGATGTGAAAGGTTAGCCAATCACAGACATTATTAGATCTTGGTAGAAGCATGCTGCATGCTTATTGGCTCACTGACGCTGATGAGATTTACTCCTTAGGGATTGAAATTGGGTATTGAATTTGGTACCCATCCCTACACAACATAGACACAGACTGTTACCACTCTGCATGAACACACTCATATTACATGCACAGACTGCCACCCGCAAACAAAATGGCACACTGCCCATTGTACGACTCATCATAACAGTCATAATAGTACATAATATGTGCAGTAAGGGCAAGATAAAGTCATGATAAAAAATAACTATGTGCATGTGTTTAGTTAAGATAAAAGCAGCAAAGAAAAGAAAGAAAGTGTCTATTTTAGTTGCATCTGCAGCACTCTGATGTGAACATAAATGGATATGATTTCAGACTCTTGGCTTCAGAACAGACAGTAAAGGAAGCATCCATCCCACCTGACAGAGAGCTGGATGCCATTCTGCTCATGTTTTCCTGCCTCTTTTATCTTAGAAGACTGACTACTGCTGCTTTGACTACAGGATATGTTAAGTTCTAGGCCTAATTA
This sequence comes from Percina caprodes, assembly GCA_013375575.1. Lineage (NCBI taxonomy): Eukaryota > Metazoa > Chordata > Actinopteri > Perciformes > Percidae > Percina > Percina caprodes. The sequence continues at coordinate 1,006,878 of JABXJD010000102.1, forward strand.
ACTGTCATATGAATCATTTTTTAATTAAATTAAATTTTTAAATTTAGCTAATTACACTCTGTTGTTATTACACACATTACACACACACATGCTCAGGTCCTATACATGCACTAATGGAGAGATGTCAGCATGGGACATGTCCAGGTCCCTGCCTATACAATACAGAATATTCATTTCAAGCAGCTAAACATTTTTTTTAGAGAAATTAGAGATAGGTTTGGATCAGATTTTTTCACCTGCATTTATGATCTTTTATTACGTTCAGCACCCTCTACTGGCAGTAAAGAATACATCTGCCTGTACCACACATTCATAGTTCAAAGGATTCATGGCTATTTTGAATGTAATAATACAAACATTTTAAATATCAATCCATGACTTCCTTCTGACCCGCTTCAGTAGTCCGATCCTGGGCTTATGTGTATAACATATTTTGTTATATCATTTTCCCTGATTGATCATAACTCAGCAGCTGCTATTAGTAAGTTAATAATAAGTTAAGCTCCTTAGAATGATCAGCTTTATTTGATTTAAGACACCTTAATTATGTAATTATAGATACTGTTTTTTTTTTTGTACATGCTGAATATTATCTATTCTATTAGTTTGTCCTGCTAATAGAGACAGTTGTCAGTTTCAAACAGCACAACTAACTGTAGTAATATCCAAACACTTCATGGATGGAAATATTTCTCATCATAGAAATCCTTTGTTGTTTACAACAGACCTCTGCTTGGAACAAACAGGACTGTCTGCTAACTACAGAATGTTAATGCTGTTTTTACAGTATTTTCCCACTAATTTGTATTTCTTTGTCAAATATAATTAATAACATTCTTTATAACTCATGTTTCATCTGGATTATAAAACGTGTAATCTAAAGTATATTAACCTTATAGTCTATTTAATGTCAACAATAATGGAACAGTAATATAAGATTGTTGTTATCCCTGCCTCTCTGAAATAGTGGTGAACCTAGAAACCCTGAGGCAACACGTATTGACTCCCTTGCCGATTATTATTAATTTTTTTTTTGGGGGGGGGGGGCATTTTAGGCCTTTATTGATAGGACAGCTGAAGTAATGTAGGGGATAGAGAGGGGGAATGACATACAGCAAAGGGCCGCAGGTTGGAGTCAAACCCGGGCCCACTGTGTTGAGGAGTAAACCTCTATATATGGGCACCCGCTCTACCAGCTGAGCTATCTGGGACGTTTTCTCCTTGTTGCCTGTAACTTTGCTCCGCTATGGGCGTCCCACACACTCTGTCTCATGAAAACCACCCACACAACATCTGGCCCCCGCACACACTGTTAAAGTGCTATATTTTGCTCATTTTCAGGTCATAATTATATTTAGAGGTTGTGCCAGAATAGGTTTGCATGGTTTCATTTACAGAAAACATATTTTTGTTGTACTGCACATTGCTGCAGCTCCTCCTTTCACCCTGTGTGTTGAGCTCTCTGTTTTAGCTACAGAGTGAGACATCTCACTTCTATTCCATCTTTGTTGGGAGTCACACATGCTCAGTACCTAGGTAAGGACTACTAGCCAGTCAGAAGCAAAGTATGAGGGCATGCCCTGACAGTACCTAGGTAAGGACTACTAGCCAGTCAGAAGCAAAGTATGGGCGTGCCCTGACAGTACCTAGGTAAGGACTACTAGCCAGTCAGAAGCAGAGTATGAGGGCATGCCATGCTATCAGCTAGGCAAACATTGTAACATTTGTCTCAGAAGTAAAGGCTGGACTACAGTAGATCTGTTTGGAGCAGTTTGTCAACAGTGTTTTATGGCGGGGGGTTATATATAACACAATAAAGGAAAGGAAAAAAGCCAAAAAGCAGAATTATGAGCACTTTAAGAATAATCTTCCGACCAAATAACACCCATGGAGGACAAAGAAATTGTAGTATCTGCTCATGATTTCTGCAAATTATAATCACATTTACAATAGGATGGTGACAAGAAAACTCCACAAAACTCCTGGATTTGTATTATTGAGTTTATTTTACATCAATGTTTATATTCAGTAATTACATATTGTTGTTTTAGTGACATATGAGACACAGAATCAAATGTGTCCAAACTATACATTGCCACCCATTTCAATCTGAGCCCCACTGCAGTTAAAATGGCCATGAGGAAATAATTAGCACGATTAGGGCAGAAAACAATACACAACCATTTAACTTATGTTCATCTTCTTAAGATTTATATGTATACATTGCTATTGCCGGCAGACTTTATCTTACCAAAAGGGTGTAAAGTATCCTATTATTACAGGTTAGAGGCCATAGCTACAAATCTGCCAACTAATAAATGGCAACAAATACAGAGTTAAATGTTTCGAATCAGCAGAAAGTAAGAGTAAAAGACATTAGGTGCTGTGATGGCTGCAAAACCAGCAAAAGGTTTTGCAGTTTTGACCGAAACAGTTGCAGTTTGTTGAAGGTTGTGTTATATGTTTATCCTTCTGTAATATTATTTCCATGAAAGTTTTAGATGAAAGGATAGAAAATGTACCACATCTCTCACGTATTCAGGCCTCCCTACTGGAAATGTGTTTCTGTAAGCAGCACGGTAAGAGATAGAAAGAGAAAAACAGTGGAAGGAGAGAGAGATTGGTAGGCAGAGTAATGCTCTCTCTCCCAGTGACCAGGGCACTAATTAACAGGGGCTGGAGTCGATTCCCCTTCAGCAGCGACCCTGCCTCTGGCCATTCCTGCTGCAGCCGAGTGATCATTGACTGTTTAGGAACCATCAGGAAACGGCAAACGGGGCACCCAGAGTCCCTCAAAAATAGCTATTGGATTTGTAGGGAGTGATGCTTAACATTGACAGGGCGTGTATATTACTGCTGTACGTCTATGATGTTCAGTTGCACTCCCAGTTTAGAAGTCTGTAAGTCTTAAGTGTGAGTTTTAGTCTTATGTTGAAAACTTTAAAATCACGTTGTCAAAGTGTGTTCTCTGCCGCTGTCTCAGTCCTTAACGAGTTGGGAGTTTCATTTGGACGAGGCTGTTATACCTTATACCGCATTCAAGCCGCCATTGTGACGTGCCAAGTGTCTTTGTTAGGGATGGAAATTGATTGATTGATTGATTGATTGATTAATGTGTGACATGTGTAATTTAACTGACTTCAGGAAATGAGAAAGAGCGAAAGGAAGAAGAAACAGATATAAAGAGAAAGCAGAAAACATTTAAATGTGGGCAACTTAATAAGAGAGTGAGGGTCTTAATTGGCAGAAACCGAATTTCATATTCATAAAATGTAATTCAGTATAAAAAAATTTTAACACCACTACAGACAGGAGTCTCCTGTGACAACTGTGTCACAACAGGCGTTCAGCAGGCCGCTAGCTGCACCCTGGGAGAGCAGGTGACAAACAGCTGCATCATTTCTACAGATTCATTGCATGAAAAAAATTTGATTTGTTTGAAGTTATGCTTGGTAGAAATCTAATGCTGTGGAGGGTTAGGGTTCAGATTAGTGACACATATGGCACTTTGTAGTTTGGCTTATTTGAAGCTAATGTGATTCCTGCTGTTCTGAGTTTGTACCCTCATGGTTGAATGCACTTAATGGAATTGTTTTAGATAAAAGTGTCAGCTAAAGGAAAAGTAATATAAAATGTAATGTGTGTGTGTAACAAACACACACACACACACATATATTATTCAATCATATTGAGTGTGTTTTATAGAGGGGGGGTCCTCACACTGGAGCACCTGTTGTAGACAGAAAGTCAGACCATGACACCTCATGGTTTCCATGGAGACCCAGAGAGAGGAGCGGTACAGCTTGCCCTGATCATTAGCACCATGATATCTCACTAAGCATAGTGCTGAAGCTTATTCTTTTGTTGTCATCATTTAGGCTTCACACTCGCCGTATATGTGCACTTAGAGCTCTTAGTGTTTATTTCTGCATGTGTGTTTTGTATTATATATGGGTGGAGATGCCACTCTTTGGATCTTGACCTTTGCCCTACTGCGTATCACATGGTGGGAAAGTGATGGCGGTGAAAACGAAAGGCATCAACTATTATAACTATGCTCCAATCTACTTTCTGTTTGGTTTCAAACAGCCACCAAGATCAATGGGCTGGGGACATCATTAAAAAAGGGCGGCATTTCCATTCAGCTAACAGGCAGGTCTGACGTAGTAGACCATCCCTTATCAATACTTTCTTTAGGAGTTGCAGCTAAAGTGGCTTTCACTGCAGTACTATGTATGCGTCTCTTATTGTGGATACAGCAGGGGTTTCTGCCTGAGGGTGTAGCTCCAACTTTGCTTTTTGTTTGGATTTAAGACAAAGCAAAGTTTCTGTCATATTGAGGAGCTTGTGTTTTTTTTTTTCTCGACTGAATTTTCAAGATTTTTCTTTGGTGCACTTCTTTGTTTTGCTTCTTAGAACTTCCTTTTCTGAAGTTGGACTCCCTGAACAAAAGCTATTTATTTGTCGGGTGCCTAAAGCAAGCAATATAACAGAGGTAGGCTAGTGGTTGCTGCAAAGACCCACGCTCATCAGAACCGTGACCCAGGGCATGCGACGGCGTTCAAGAGTTTGAATCCCTGAATGAGCAGCGTGTCCACTCAGAGCGAGGAGGATAGGAGGAGGTACCAACAGTGGAGATGACAGACGTTGAGGAAAAGGAGAACCAGGTGGCTGGGACTTCGGAAAAGAAGCTTGTCACTGACTACTATGGACCGGAACGTCGGCGCAGTGTGCAAAAAGGCTTTGTCACCCCTAATCTGCACCAAATAGAGCGCCACATCTCAGTGCCCAGCATGGAAGAGGACTTTGAAGAGTTTGTTTTGGATTTTGATGACTACGACTTGCTGGAGTCGATCCACACTCAAATGGGTACACCGGAGGAGCCTGTCTGTAAGAGATTCACCTATACGCCTGCTGGGTCGCATTACATTTCTGCATATTCAATGAAGAGCTTTAAAGTTAAATTAAAGAATGTTGTGTCAAGCTTCCAGTGAAGGAAGTTCTGATGTCATAACGCAGTGAGAAATTCACACGGATTAGCATTTTTATTCTTTTTTTATATGGATGATCAATGTACAGGAGCTCACTTGTTTCCATTGATTATGTAGCATGCTGTGTGCTAATTAATGGCAATATAAGGCTCATTCATCCCCCCGGTATTGAGCAAAATTGACACAGTGCTCCACTGCGGCTGTTTCCTGCTTTATCATTGATCCAATGGCATCCATTTAGCTTTGGAGGTCAGCCACAGCTAGAGCGGAAAGACATTGCATTGACAAGTATTGTGTATTTCCGCTGTTTTTATCCCTATTTGGGACATGGCACACTAGTCCTGTCATGAAGCTAGGTTCCAGCCCATGCAAAATAAGTAAAAGTGATTTGCCTAGATAGCTTAGATAACTGTTGTTATGATTTGATACTATAAATAAAATTTAATTGAAAAATGTAATTAGCCTACAATACCTGAGTACATATATAATCTCTAATTGGTTTAGCGTTCAGTTGCAGCTAAAAGCCACTAGCACTAACTGGGTATGTTGGATAAAAACTATAACTGAAATGATTGACATGACTGATGGTATTGTTTGAATTTTGAGCAGTATTTTATGTTGATATTGATTACTGTGCCTGCCAAATGCCATTGTAATGTAAAGTTTAAAGCTAAAGTGCAGGACATTTACATATAAATGAACATCAGTTACATTCAAGCCCTTGCCAACAAGTTCACACAATTCTGATTGGTTTTAAGCCTATCGCTGCCAGGGAAGGATCGCTGTATGTCTTAGTATACCGGAGTTGTGGTTGTTTGTTGTCTGTGGTGACGTTCCTGAAGTGGCACACCAGAAATACACGTGTGCTGTCAACCAACCTTGCTAACTCACTTACATTTCTTCACTGCATAGCTAATTATTCTAGTTCTCTGATTGGTTACAAAAGAGATCTTCAACAGGGGGCCTGGGACCCCAAACTATTGGAAGGATGGCCATGACATTTTGTAAAGACATTCATGTTTTGCACACCAGGATTTAGCCATGCAGGACATGTTCCATGACTATCGTGATCCCCTGACGTTTCCTCTAGCGCCATTATCAGATCAAAATTTGGATATTGAAGAAATACCTATGAAACTAAAGACATTCATTAGCCTTAGCTATACTAATTAACAAATGTCAGCTTCCTAATGCCCTAAACCAGGATGCTATCATTGGCATTTTGCATTTGCTAGTGTGACTGTAGACTCTTAGTCTTGTTTATTTAGAACAAGCTCTGTGCAATGATCAGAAAGTGATGATATGCTTTGGGTGTCAGTTGGCCTGGAAGCCACACCCCTCTATGACTTTGTTTCACCAACTATAAAATAACTATAATTAATAATAATTAAGAGTAGGACAATTGAAGGCAAACATTCCTGTTTTTACAAACCTTTACCTCTAGTATCAAAGGAAATTCCACAGATTGTACACAACGCAGTCTGTTTCCAGATGTTGGGCAGATGCATACATTACTGCATAAAGCCTTTAGTGCAGGGATGCCAACTTTTCAGTGTAGTTTGGAATGAGATAGTAAAATGTCTTCAGATTGGAGATGGTCATAGTCAGGGTCTTCCTGAACATGATTACATTAAACATTTTAGCAAACATTTGAAGCAATAGATTTCATGAGAACATGAAACACAAGGACATTTTCTGAGTGTTACACTGCATTTTGAGGTGGTTTCTCTTTAATATTCAAAAAGGAATGTATAGTAAAATAACTTTGGGTCAATCCGAACAAACTTACATTAAAACATTGACAGCAAACATCTGAAGGAAGACATTTAATTATTTTAGACAGTCAAAGGTGGTGGCAAGCTTTCTATCATGGTGACTTTATATGGGTCAAACATTTGTAGCTAGATTTAAGATGCTTTGGTAAGACATATGTTGCAAATCAGATTTGTACAACAATTGGATTTCACTAAGTTCAAGTCCCTGTTTCCTCGAGGAGGGCATGGCGCAGCAGAACGGTACACTCTCTCTCCCACTTACCTTCACTTTGGTTACCACCGGCCGCTTATGTGAAAGACGAAAATAAGTCGTAGGGACAGTCTGAGTGGTCAACAGCAGTTCCAGGCTGAATGCAAATATCAGTTTCTAATCTGTACCCCAGATCTTTGCCGTGACCTTATACAGTACCTACCCATAATCCCTAATGGCTGCCTGGAAAGTGTTAAATCAGTCCAAACACTCAGGGCGTGCTTTGGAATATAATTAACATAACTGTAAATACACCTGATTTGCAATTAAAACATGCACAACTACAGATTTTTTCCTTTAACCCATCTAAAATATATTTCTTAAGTTATACCTAAATGTCCCCAAATACCTACATGTGACCACATCTGTATGAAAACACATGGGCCTGGAAATAATTCATTAGTCACAATGTTGCCAAATCATAATCATTACCTCAGATCACGTAAGTCATCATTTGCTCACTTAACATATGTTTCCACACAGGTGGTTATTTCCCAGTTCCTGTAATCAAAGTGACCCCACAAGCCTCCCACTGTTTTACATAGCAAATGAACCAGGTTGTCACTGTAATGCCAAGACCCCATTATGCTAAATTTGATCAAATCTGATTTGGGGAGGAGGGAAATTGAAAATGAAATGAACACTTTTTGAACTGACAAATGTCTGGGGAGAAAAACACCTCTTCTGTAACACTTCCACTTGGCATACATAGATTCCCGCTCACCTATGGAGCTTTTGCCTTCTGTTATAAGGTGATCTGATGTCAGCTGGAAACTTAAACAGACATACAGTACATTAAGATTTCTGATTTTACAGAATGTCTCTCAGCAATCTCGACGTCATGATTATGTAATATTGATCTTTTGCATTATTTTTTTTTTTTTGTCTTAAAACTCTTGCTGTCCAGGTCACAGATTTGAGGACAACCCTGGCGTGAGACGCCACCTGGTGAAGAAGTCCTCACGATGTCTGGTGACCCGAGGCAGCAACAGCTCCATACCACTGAGCAGCCTGAAGAAGAAGAAGAGAGCAGCAGATAAGAAAATCCATGAGGTTTGCAGCTGTTGGAATTTAAAATGTGTTTAAACATTGTGTGTGATTTGCATTATACATTCAAGCCAAAAGGCAAAAGCATTATTTCAACATCCGTGAAGACATGTTTGTCATGCATTAAGTTTGTTATTTGTGCATTAAGTTGTTTTGCAATACTTCTTTTCCATAATAGAAGGTGTTCTGGTACATTTTGTTATAACCCAGCTCTACTAAATGTGTCAGAAGCAGGATAGATGGTTAGGGACACATCCTGTGTCTGGTTGTGGTCCCCGTTTACTGCTCAACTAAGAGTACAACAGGTCATGTTATTCTTTGCTCTGCAGGTCCTGATAGGGTCATAAACTTTCAATCACATTCAACTGAAAGATAACAAACACACAAACACATCACATCGCTGTGACCTGGAGACCCCACCCTTAGTGAATAAGACCAGGGGTGCATGAGCCAAAGAGCCAGACAAAGGAAGGGGAGAGCTGTGATAGCTTGATCCAGGTAACTTTGTCTCAGGATATCCTATGTAATAAAAAGAATTCACACATCAACATCTGAGATTCTGGCTAGTAATTGACTGGACCATGAGACCGGAGCAGGATTTAGCTCCAACACTACTAATTGACTGAACCATGAGACCAGAGCAGGATTTAGCTCCAACACAGCACACTTTGTTCCCCCTACCCCAGCTACATTAGGTTGCATTGAAACCACTAGGTCAACAATTCTGTAGAGCTCAACATTGTGGTTCCGGAAGTGAAAAATCCCATTTATTTTCTCCATAACGATTTTGATTAGCAGCCAAAATGTCTGAACCATCCAAGGTAGACTGATGACGAGCGGGACAATTCTGCTCTTTTGGAAGCTAGAAGTTAATCTAAAAATCAAGCTTGATTTAACAAAAACATGTAAGTGAACCAATAAGTCAAAAGTGAAGTTGTGGGCCATGAAACCAAAACAATGAGATGAACGAGGCTACATAGGTTTTATAAAGTTCATGGCTCATGGAGTGTAGTCTTAATTTAAATCTATAAGTGTGCAACTATTTTATATAGACAGTGTTGTTGTCTTTACTTAGAATTCCTCATGGGAGCGACAGAAACTATGCACCAAAGCTTTAAGGACACTCATCTTCATTGACTTGATGAGATTTGAATACAAACTTGCTCCTTACGGTATGTTTCACCTCAGTTTGACAGCAAAAATGTCACAAAAACACAAATCACATGAGTATTATATTGTGTTGCTCTGAGAACATTGCTAAAAATGAATTCTATGTTGACTAAATGTCTCTCCAAACCATTTGGTTATGCTCTCAGTCCAAACCACTCTTGGCTGGATCCAAACCACTCAGCTCAGTTGCTCCTCATAAACATGTGTGTGTGGACTGTATCCTTGGCTCAACTGTCTCTGAATTTATTTTCCTATGAGTATATTCTCGTGTTTTGGTTAAAAATTATAGCTAGGAACAGCCAAACTGGTTATGCTGGTGTTTTCTGATGTAAATGTGTTTGTATTGGTGCTAGCCTCATTGTGCTTGATCCGAGTGAGAAGGGGAATCTCCCCAGCTCTTTAATGCTCAAGAGTCTGCTCTGCTTCATCTTCAGTTGTTTGTAGAGCTGAACGAGCTAATTGTGGATAAGGACCATGAAATGCGTTGGAAGGAGCGGGCCCGCTGGATCAAGTTTGAGGAGGATGTGGAGGAGGAGACAGACCGCTGGGGCAAACCACATGTGGCCTCCCTCTCCTTCCGCAGTTTGCTGGAGCTCCGCCGCACCATCACACACGGTAAACAGCTTCATCTGCATGCATGCAGCCAGGCAGATGTTCACATCTTATGGTTTACCTATTTTCATGTGCAGCTGAAATCAAATCCACAAAGATAGAACACGGCACACAAAAAGAAGCAAAAGTCATCCAGTGTGTTGTGGGCTAAATTTATTAACCCTCATGTTGTCCTCAGGTCAAGTTTTTCCTATATCAATGTTCTTTTTAACTACTCAAAATAACATGATTGATTCCACACAACGCTCTTTGGCAAGTACAAATCTCTATTTTCATTAATTTTGGGGCGTCTTATTAAATTTTATTTGAAAAACACTGAAGTGGTTTTGAAATAGTAATGAGTAAAAGTTGACATATTCCAGTCTGTGATTATCCATCAACATACTTTGATTTAACTATAGTCTCAATAATTCCTAATTTCTGCTTTTCTAACTCAAACATTAGGTATAATTTCCTATAAATGAGCTTTATTGACCATAAATTCCAAAAATAACTGTAAAACTAAAGTTAATAAGTTAGTGTTACGTAGTGTTGAAAACGTCAAAAAAAGTGACAAACATGGGAAAAAAGCATCAAAAGTGTTGGAAAAAAGGACAAAAACTTAAAAACATTGATAAAAAGCGTCAACAAAATTGTTGATTTTTAATTTTGACGAGAAGACAACACAAAGGTTAAGTAACAATATTTAGACTTGCAGAATGGTCTCCCCCCTTTAGCCAAGTGCTGGATGTGAATACTTTTTAAGCAGTCTGGTATTAGCAGCCACTTATTATGTTCCTGTTCCTTCCTTCCCTAGGTGCCATCCTTCTGGACCTGGAACAGAACTCTCTGCCCGGGATCGCCCATCTGGTGGTGGAGACGATGATCATCTCTGATCAGATCAGAGCCGAGGACAGAGCCGGTGTTCTCCGGGCTCTGCTTCTCAAACACAGGTCAGAAACCAGGCCAACATCACTTTAATATTTAAAAGACGTCTAATTTATTGTACTTTTTTTCAAAGACAACATATGTTTCCATACACAGTGCGTTAAACGAATGTTTTAAAGTACCTGGGGCTGCCTTAGAAAGTGAGTTCAACTTAGTCAGACTGTCTTTGCCTCAGCTCCACTAAACCTGATAGTAACAATTATCAAAACCAGTGTCATGAAACTGGTCATAGAGACAACTGTTAAGGAAGTATTGCAGGAGTATAAAATGCATAAATAGAATTGAAAATGGTGTATCTTCAGGGTTTAACCAATGGAGCGTAAGTACGTTGAAGAGGCTGCACTGATCCCCTCCCTGGCAGGAATGCTGTCAAATCATTTCAACAAAATTAAGACCATAGGATTTATTTACAGATCACACAACTATTTAGCAACAGTTAGTGACAGACAAATAGGGGCAAGGTTGCGCGACATTGAACGTGTAACGTATGCGGACCGTATGAATGTATCTTTGAACGGGCTCCACCTGCTGCGCACACGCAGCGTATCAATGTGTGATTCACAGGCATGGTGGAGAGCTTTTGGTTTGGGGTTGTTTTTTCGTCAAATTGACGAAAAGGTCAATTTACTTTCAGCCGTTATCCGCTCTGTAGTCGGCCCGTTAACTTAACCCTTGTGTTGTCTTCCTGTCGACCATGAACTTGTTGTTCTTCCGGGTCCAACTTTCCAGCTTTTGAAAACATTTTTGTCAAACTTTTTTTCATACATGGTCAATAAACCTAATTTATATGACATTATACCTATTTTTTTTTTTTTTTTTTAAAAAGCCAAAATTATGAATTATTTTGCCTGATAGTCTGATCTGAGGATGTATAGTCAGGATTATGCTTTGAAACCATTTAAACATTTTTTTTTCTTAAAATGTTTTGAAACTGAATAAAACAGCCCAAATTCAACAAAGGTAATCATTAAATTTACCAAAGATCATCATGCATCCATGTTATTTTTGGGCATTTTGGTTGAAAGAAACTTCTGATATAAAAAAAATTTGAAAACGGGTCAAATTTTACCCCGAGGACAACACAAGGGTTAAAATTAATTGAAATTTTAAGGCGTGAAATGAGAAACAAATGTATGTGTGAAAACAACATCTCTCTATATTTTTTTATCTAGCATAATATTATATTTTTGTCAAGCTTTCGGGGTTTGTTTATGGAAGCACTGTAATATGTAACATCACTTTTGATTTATACCTAATACTGGTAGCCAGTTCTGTGCTATTTGCTAGAAATCATGGAAAGTAGTAATACTTGTTTGGAAACCTGTTACTCTGTTAAAAATTTGCTTTAGAAGATGTTATTATACTAAATAAATAATATCGCCAGCCTTATCTTGTCACTTTAATGTGAGCACTATTTCTGACTTATAGTTTATGAGGACTTTCTACTTTTCTATGTTTTTATAAGTTTGAACTAAAACTCCTACATACTGTGTTAGTTACCATGTCACAGATCTTAATTTCATTGTGTTTAATATTAAAGTTAGATGACTCTAGTTGTTTCTTTATCTATGTATGAACAGACCTGTCAGTGTATGGCAGTGTGGATGCAGCTTTGCTTACGTTTTGATCATGGGTTGAAGATATGGCAGCATGACAACTGAAATCCTAGCCCTCTTCCTCCTCATTTATCATCATCCAGCAGTGGATGTTGTCACAAAAAAGGCAAACTCAGGGGAGTTGAACAGGGAATTTCCAAATGATGACATTTAATAACACTTGGCTTGGTGTACTTCTCCGTGGTGGACTTTGTTCCAAATGTTAATACTGTGCTGTAACTGCACTGGGTCTTAATAAATTAATAATAATGACTTATATTTCATTATATTTATTTAGCGCTTTATCATAGACACTCAAAGTGCTTCAGTGGGAACTACTCTCTAACGCGACCAACGTGTAGCACCCACCTGGGTGATTACAACGTCAGACGCTCATCACACAGCTCGGTAGAGAGGGAGGGGAACATATCTTTAGTGGTGAGGGAAACCGGAGCACGCTGGAGAAGACCCACGCAGACAGGGGGAGAACATGCAAACTCTACCCAGAAAGGCCCAGGACGAACCCAGTACCCGGTACCTTCTTGCTGTGCCAACCATTGCTTTCTCAGTCAGACTTACTCCTATTTCATACACAAAAGAGTGTTTCAACCTGATGCTCATAACTACACACCAAGATTAAAAATGTAGTGATAGAGGCTTTATAAAGACATATGAACTGGCTTAAAACCAGCCTTTCTAACAATGTGTCTAAGATGTTTGGGTTGAGATGAAACCCAGGATTTAAGAAGAAAGGACACTGGCTAAGCATGAGGCTATTTGGGTGTCTTCACTCCAAAAGGGTCAGTTGTTATTTTAACCTTTTGAGCTTTTTGGTGCTTAGTTGTTTCTGCGAGAGCAGGTTTTTTCCAGCTCAGCCACTGTTGGCCTCAAGTTTGATGATATTAAACCAGCAGAAGTGAACGTGTGTAGATTTCTAGAGGGGATGGTTATCATGGGACACCATGACTTATTTTCAGGTGTCACGTTCTCAATCCAAAAAGGAATTACCAACCAGTGCTCGCCTACAGCAAAGCCAATTTCTCATGCTCAACAAGACCCAGAGGGGATAGTTACATCACATCCTGCACACTGCTAAATATAAAGTCAAATAAACACAAGCATGTAGCTGTGTAATAGATATAACATGTCATATCCACACTGTCTCTAGCTCTCTCAAACGGTCCCCACTTATTGATCGGCCATTGCATTGACACACATGGCTAATGGAACAGTGCTCTACACATAGTGCTTTATTGAACTTGAACAGTTACATAACCTAAAAAAACAGTTAACTAAATGTTGGCTGTCAAATGGAATTACCAAAGGAAAGATAAGCCACGCCTGTATAAATAAGGTTTGCTCTGTCCCCAGTTTGGTTTAGTTAGAAACATATTTCATTAGTGTGTCTATTGTTCACCCGGTCAATTATCACTGTTACTATTGGATGGATTGGCTTACAATTTCACTCAGGTACTTAAAGTCCCCTGATGAAGTCTAGTAAATAAAATAATCCCCTGACTCTTCCTCTACCAATAGGTTAACAATTTCACTTATACTGTGACATATTCCAACATCTACTAGGTACATTGGCACAAAAATTGGCTCGGAAATTCATAGTTGCCGGGCGATGTATCATAAAATCTTTGGAACTCCTGTGACTTTTCCTCTGGCGCCAGCAGCAGGTTGACATTGAGTTAGGTCTTAAAGAAATGAGGTGTGGGGGTGAGATAGTGTTGACAACTGTTGTTGCAAAGGTCAAAAACATACTTGTTTTAGTTTTCCAAGGAACTCATCTTGGCCTTATGTCTTTGTATACAGCTCTCCTCAGCCCCTGATCCAGCATTCTCTGTCTGGCTCCCCCTCTGTTAAACCAGAATGGTACAGCCTGGGTTTGATCAGTTGCAGTTTTATTGCATGGACAATGCATCAGTGTGATGACACTTTAAAATTTTGGATTAGGCAATAGATGGCAAATAATTCAATATTACTAATATTGTGGTGACAAAATGTGTTGTTTCATTCAAACCTAACGGGATGGATTTTGCACACCCAAAGCGACACAACAGATGCACATAATAAAAATAATCTGGCCAGCGGACATTGTTAGCAGCAGGCCATCATGCGATCATTACATCTTTCACAGCCTTTCCACATAAAGCCCCAGCAGGTCACTGGCTGCTTCCACAGGGGGGGAAACCGACTCTGTTATTAGAGTCATCACCTGTCTGAGATATCAGATTTATGACGTGGAAGGAAACACATTAAGGTGCTGTTAAAATGTAGCTCATCGCTTACTCAGACCACTTTAAAGATCCTCTGGAAACGGCTGGAGCACAATTCACTTCAGTGTCACACCTCGTTCTTTTGTCTCGTGGTGCCGTTGCATCCAATTTGGGCGCCGTCTTATTGGACCGTGTGGGCCTAATGATGTCACCATTTCTCTGAGCAGTGATGTAATGAAGCAGTGTTCAAAATCTTGGCTGGTGTGACACACTAAAAACTGTCTCTGTGAGCGGGAGATTAATGTCCTTACACTCACATGCACAAAAGCGCAGCTAATAAGGCTACAAAGATTATGTTCTGATGCAAATACCACGTTGTGAAAAACTCCAGTGTCAACACAGATTTTCTCGTAGGAGATTTTATTATTTACTTTTATTGTCTTTTTATTTGGGGAGAGTGCCCAAACATCAGCAAACCATACATGTAATGTCCCCATATCCCCGTCCCCTCCACCCCCAAAATCCCACGGAAATCCATTAACACATTCATACATACAATATACATACACATACACATAATGTAATACAGACAAATAAAAATACAAAAAAACACAAATCATAACATTATCATTGGGAACTACAAGTCCATGAAAAATATGACCATGATTAAATTTTTCCAAAGTTTCTGTTACGGTAAAAACTGTGATACTTGATCCAAAAACAAATTTGCCGTAGATTCATTTTTCCAAAACATTAATATACATTTCTTTGCCAAGTATGTTATAGTAATTAATATTCTACTTTTTTTACTCTAACTGAAAATCTGGAAAATCATTTAATAAATACTGCTCATGCTAGCATTGTAACTAGCATGACATTTGCTACAGACCTGTATGGTTAGGGCTGGCTGTCATTTAAAACATTACGATACCTTAAAGTGATACCTATGCATTCAATATGGATTTGGAATTGGATTTCAGTGGGTTTTTAACCCTTTGTTGAACAGAGAGCGCCATCTAGCGGGCTCAGAAAATAAAGATAATGGTTCATAAAGATTCATGAAGCTTCATTTGACAGATTTTTTTTTCTATATCTGGGTACAAAAAGCTTGTTTGACTGGAGAAGTTCTGATACTACTTGGTACTGGGTTTTTTTGGTGGCTATATTAAAGGAATCAAATACTGATACTCAGCCCTACTCATGATCCACAGTGGATAAATCCTAAGGACTTTGGTGTTCCTTGTATCTAGCACCACTGGCCAGTCAAAGTTTCATAGTGAACTTCTTTACATCAACTGGATAGATTGTCAAAAAATATTCATGGTTCCCAGAGGTTATCTTATAACCACTTTGCTGATCCCCTGACTTTTCATCTAGCACCATTGTCAAGAGATGTAAATGTAATTTATTGTCAGGTAAACAATTTCATTTGTACTTATCCTACTTTGGTGGATAAAACTAATGGCTTTCCTAACAGCATCCGCTGTGCTTTCTGCTAATTAATGAGCAATTGTTAGCATGCTAACACACTAAAACTAAGATGGTGAACATTGCTAAACATCAGCGTGTTAACATTGTCACTGTGAGCATTTCAGCATGCTGAAATTAGCATTTCACTCTAATTTTTTTCTTGTTTTTTTCCGCAGCCATCCGAGCGATCTGAAACATTTCTTTCACCGCCACCACTCATCCAGCAGTCTTCATGGCAGCTTCAATCACAACAACGTCCAGGACAGCAATCTGCCGCTGGTGGCCGAAGAGCAGGAGGAGCACCCGGATAGCAAAGGGCCCGTCTACGATCCAAAGCAAGACGTCTTTGTCACCCTGTTTGTAAGTTTCCGCGGTCTTTTCCATTTGTTTGTCCTTCACTCTCAGTATTGTATAAAGTACTTAAAAGTAATACTTGAGTAAAAGTACAAGTATCTTACCGGAAAATGACCTGGGTACAACTAAAAGTCACCTTTTTTGATTTCACTTGAGTATTTGACATTTAATGTACTTAAGAATCAAAAGTAATTTTCTGATATTACATATACTTAATTATTAGAAGTAAAAGTAAAAGAACAAATGTGATTATTACCTTTATTGTGGCTTCCTCATAGTAAAGCATAGTATTCAGGGTTTCCTTCTTAAACATCAAATCCAGAGTCTGACATTAACAAAGAGCAAAACAGAAACAGAATTTTTGTTGTTTCGTGAGGAAGAATCTTTCACTCCAACGTACAAATGTGTGCTGCGTCATCTTCACCGCTGTCGTCGGGGTGGCCATTGTCCGTTACGTTGGCAGCAGAGCTTACAGCAGGCGCTTTCAGATTCTTCTTTAGTTTTGACGCTTGGAAACAAGCAGGCATCACATCACAAACTGGAATGGAGCGTTATTATCTTTCAATCTAGTGATTTGCCAAACCTCCTTTTGCAGTCTAACAAATTTCTTAATTTTTTAATTTCTCAATGTTCTTCATACTATCAAATCATAACAAGAATCATCTCTTTACAGATAGAGTAGGTTTAGACCACACCCTGTAATTTATAAAGACCTAACAATTCTAGTAATTCCTCCAAGAGCAAGCAGTGGCGAGGGAAAAACTCCTTTTAGGGAGAAACCTGGGACAGACCCAGACTCTTAGGGGGAAGGCGGTGTCTGACGGCTGGTTGGGGTTGTGATGAACAGTGGCAATAACAGTGACAATAAAGATAATGGAACAATGACTACAAATGGTAGTTGTTCATGTCATAGCAGGGCACTGCAGGGCGTTACAGGGTGTAGCAGGGTGTAGCAGGGAGTGCAACAGGACCAAGGCGACAGCTGTTACCAAGACCTTGTTGCCATCCTAATCCATGGAAATATGCTGGGTGAAATATGCTTTTGATTTTATTTTGTAGTAACGAGTAACAAAGGTGCTTAGGGGAAATGTAATACAGTAAAAGCATACATTTTTATTTATATGAAATGTAGTGGAGTAAAAGGAAAAGTTCCCAGAAATATAAATAATGAAGTAAAGTACGGATACGTGAAAATTCTACTTAAGTACAGTACCAAACTATTTGTACTTATTTACATTACAACACTATTTACCCTACAGCCTTATTCTTCACACATTCACATGTTGTGTCAATATTAGAAGCTGATGACAGAGATCTGAAAGATATGAGATGTGGGTGATGATATAAGTTGACATCGTTGAAACAGTGCAGGCAGACAGCACAGTAAATATGATTTACAAAAAGCCAACGTAAGCGATTAACTAGCTTTGACAAGAAACCACAAGGATAATTGGACTCAGCTATCTAAATGGACAGAGATAAAAGCCACTTTGAGCTGTTTTGTTCCAGTTTATGGTTTGCATTAAGTTCCAAGAATCAGCAGTAAGTGCAGATTTAAGTGTGATTACATGAAATTCCTGATGTGAGGCCTGTGGCTTTTGCATTGTTCTTTGAAAAACTCCTCCATGAGGTCAGAAGTCATGTACTGTATGTAGGACTTGAAGTGAGAGAAAGCAAGTCTCTCTGGGCCACATGTGTTGAATTATGTTCTTAGTCAGCTTACAGGTGTTTCTAGTTAAAGCTTCTTGATGCATTAACTGTGAAACCTTAATGCTCCCCGTGGCTTAAAATGTTGGCAAATTCAAAACAGCCTATTAAAAACATTTTGTTCAAACATAAAGAACCAGTCATCCAGTCGTGCAGTGTAAAATGAATTGTGCAGGGCCATTAGAATATCATTATCCACACACGCATTGCTGTTCCCACAAAAAGTTCACATTATTGGTCCCATGCTATGTTATGGTGGTGTCCCATCACGTTGGTCGGGGCAACAATGTGGATAAGCTTGGTTCTGTTCTTCCTTCGAAGAAATCTCTCCACCCTCTGCCTCCTGAGAGCCATCCAGCTGCAGCCAGATCGCTGAAACTGCTCGCCAAGATTCCCAAAGATGCTGAAGCTGTCATTGTTTTAGTTGGTAAGCTCCGTGACTTTTGACAATGTAGATTAGTTTGAGGTAGTATGTTATTGTATTTCTTCTGTTTTTAGAAAGTGCTAAGAGAAATACAGAAATAAAATAATTGAATAAATCAGTAGAACACCATAGTTTCCTCGCTAATGGAGCCTACTTCTGTGTGTATTCTACTGTAGTTTGAGATGTTACGCTGCTTTACTAAGCCCCCTGAGGAGTTGGAAAGCTTTCACTGTAAATCTGCAGGATGTGTTGATGTAGCCTTAACAGCAACTTAGCACTATAAAAGATGGCAATTCATTTTCCAGATATTTGAGAGTAAACAGTTGATGGATGTACCAATAGCCCATTATACCCCTTATACAGAGATGTGAAAAACCTCAATCGACTGAACTTGTGGTTCACTGTCTTTTTTTTTTTTTCAGGCTGTATGGAGTTTCTGGAGCAGCCGGCCATGGCCTTTGTAAGGTTGAATGAGGCAGTCCTTCTGGAGTCCGTGCTGGAGGTCCCCGTCCCCGTCCGCTTTATTTTTGTCCTGCTTGGTCCCACCCAGTCCAGCGTGGACTATCATGAGATTGGACGCTCCTTCTCCACCCTCATGTCTGACAAGGTGAATAAACAACTTTCATTCAACCTTTATTCACACTCGAGAGATCCTTGAGGGGCAGCCCTCATTTCCAAATGACATGTTACAGAGTTACAAAGACAACGAAAACAACAGCAACACCTTGAATGAAGCAACACCATCATAAGAACATAGAAAGACACTAAAACGTTCCAAAATGGGAAAAAACTAAGTGATAAACAGATCAGGACAACCAGGATGCTATAAAGTAATACAATTATGTAAAGCAATTCCAAGTAGAAGTCTGGAGGTCCAAAATCAAATTTCTAAATGTCACAAGAATCAAAGACAAATATGGATTATGCCTGTTTTACACTCTTAAACATTAAGAATTAGATTCCATATATGCAAACATTAAAGGGGGATGTATGGGGCATGTGTTTGTAGAAAACCCAACGTGTGTTGTGTAGTTCAAAAATGTATCTATCTTTTTCAAGTTTTTTTTTACCAATTTTTACTGAACCAAAAAGGTCTTGCAAAGTGGACAGCCCTGACATTTCTCCCAGTATTATAAAGTCGAGAGAGGAATGGGGCAAAAAGCTGCTAATCGCCCTCGACCCCCCTCAAAATGATTTATGAAGCAGCCATTTGGATGTATTTGTGTTGCATTAATTCATTCTGGTGTTGACATTCAATTGTATTTTGTTGCAGAACTTCCACGAGGTGGCCTATTTCGCTGACGACAGACAGGACCTCCTGAATGGTATCAATGAATTCCTGGACTGCAGCATTGTCATTCCACCATCAGATGTGGAGGGCAAAGACCTCCTGAAGACAGTGGCCGACTTCCAGAAGCAGATGCTGCGCAAGAGAAAGGAAAGAGAACTCAAGAGACACCACTCCTCATTGGCCGTGGAGCTGAACAATAAAGGTACTCTGTCAAGTCTCTAAAAAACATTCCTCATTACTAGTTTTGGAGGAAGCACCTCCGATTCTGCAAAACAATGTTAGTCCTGCAATGCAAACACAGAACAACCCCAAAGGTCTGACTGCTTTTAAATGACGTGCAGACCATTCCCTGCACTTGCATTGTTAAAAACATAGATGTCAAATCAGCAAAACCAAAAAACAGAGAAACTGCTGTACTTTTCAGTAAACAAAACTCAAGTGATCTGTTGGTTAGAGCAGTAGTATTTACGTGTTGTATCAGTTAAAAGATCTTGACCTTAATTAGGTAATAAACAGCCTTTCCATTCAAAATTAAGTTTGACATCTGGTTGTATATATTGTTAGGAAGAAGGTAGAGGAACTATTTAGCAGAGGCACTATGGCCCCGTGTGGCGCCTTGCAACGGCCAAGACAATTGTGATAGGTTTAAAGAAATGTCAATAAACCAGAGCACGTTTTTCTCCCGTCCCAGAATGCTTTGTGGACTAGCCAGACCGTCCTCCGCAGCGCTGTGGAGTAAGGTCTGGTAATGACTAGGATGGCATTAATCTAATTCTTAATATTTTTCTTATAATCAAAAAAACTTGTAAAAGGAACTAACCCAACAATTAATACGTAATACTTTTCCAAATTCCCAGCTGTTCAGGTCCAATTTTTCCAACTAATGAATGAAATAGAATTAAAAAATAAACAGTTTTTTTCTTTTTCACTCATTTCTTAAAGTACCTCAGCACTTTAGTTTTAATGAAATGACATTTAAACAGGAGTAAAAAGTGCATTTGTTGGGAACTATTTTCAGACGTGGATGAATACACGTAAGCAGGGCAGTGTATGTCTGACTACAGTGCCCTTGCTCATGGTAACAGAGCAGCACGTCACCTACTGCAACAGATAAACAGACAATACACTGTAAAGAACGGCTGTGAAATCTACAGTTATTTACTTTTCACAGTAACACTACTGTATATGATTTTTACAGTAGAATGCTGTTTACATTACAACTTTGTTGACATGACAAAATCACAGTAGTCTAAGTATTACAGTTGACATCACAATATAGTAAGTAAACTACTGTATTTTTTTTTTTTAATCTTATGTTGTGTTTAATTGTTTTGTATTACACAATGAATACATCAAATACTGTAAATGGAAGTGCGGTACCTTTACTGTAAAAAGAATTCACAGTAACTTGCTGGACAATCGTTGCCATAGTTACTGTAAACTTTACATTAAATTTCTTACAGTGTACTTTCGTTGGTTTTGATCGTTTTCATGGGATTTGTTCACAATAAGACTAACACAGAAGGTGTAGTGAGTTGCGTCTTTGCTTTTTAGATTTTGGTGGTGCTCACAGTTGCAGTACAGATTGTGCCTTCACTGTCGGTTGTCATTGTTGTATTGGTATGATGTAGTAGATTCTTTATGTAATGGAGCCTCTAACACCCCCTGCCCCTAGAGGTGAGTCCAGAGGTGGAGGAGGAGGAAGACCAAGAGGTTGACCCGTTAAAACGCTCAGGGATCCCCTTCGGAGGCCTGATCCACGACATCCGCCGCCGCTACCCGCAGTATGTCAGCGACCTCAAAGATGCGTTGGACATGCAGTGCCTTGCCGCCGTCATCTTCATCTACTTTGCTGCACTGTCGCCCACGATCACCTTTGGAGGCCTGCTGGGTAAACTGGAACTACAGGAAACAATACATCTGGATTCCATGTTGTTTCCATACCTTTGCTCTCATGTGTGTGTTTTTGGCTGTTTTTGCACATACAGGAGAAAAAACAGAGGGCATGATGGGAGTGACTGAGCTTATTGTGTCTACTGCAACCCTTGGAGTTATATTCTCGCTGCTTGGTGGTCAACCCCTCCTCATCATAGGTTTCTCAGGACCTTTACTGGTGTTTGAAGAAGCCTTCTACAAGGTACTGAAAACATAGAGCTCGTATGATTTAAACAGAATATCGCATAATCTACTTTTGATTTCATTTGTTTGATTTCATTTGTTTATTTATTTAAAGAGATTTCTTTCTGTTTATTTAGTTTCTTTTAAGTGGGATTAAAAATCTAATTATTGGGGTGACATCTAGCTCACCCAGTAAGAGCATGCGCCCCATGTAGGCTGAGTCCTTTGATTAGGTCCGGGATCGAGTCCCACCTTTCCCATCCATCCCCTGTGACTATCTCCTTAAAGGTGGGGATAAGAAAAAATACAATACACTTTTAATAAGAGGACATGTTGTTTTGCACAGTCTATATTAAAAAAATAAGTATTTTTTGTCTTTTCTCTGCAGCTCATTCTGTCTAAAATTGTCATAAAATCGTATAATTAACTTAAAATCGTTAGAATCATGAGTTGAGTGTACACTGTCTTTACATCCCTACCTATGAGTATACGCAGTAAACCACACACCATATACTCCAGTTTTTGTGTTGCATTTTATGTCCCCTGAACATGTAACTAACATGTCTGTGTCTTATCACTCAGTTCTGTCAGGCCCAAAACTTTGAGTACCTGACTGGCCGTGTGTGGATTGGTTTCTGGCTCATCTTCATCGTCCTGGTGATTGTGGCAGTAGAGGGCAGCTTC
Source organism: Percina caprodes (assembly GCA_013375575.1). Lineage (NCBI taxonomy): Eukaryota > Metazoa > Chordata > Actinopteri > Perciformes > Percidae > Percina > Percina caprodes. The sequence goes on from JABXJD010000102.1 coordinate 1,029,515, forward strand.
CTCGTCCGCTACATCTCACCCTTCACCCAGGAGATTTTTGCTTTCCTCATCTCCCTTATCTTCATATATGAGACTTTTTCCAAACTCTTCAAGGTACACTGAGACACTTTTTTATGCATATTTCCCCATACCAAGAAACCCAGATAATTACACATTCGTTATGATTGGGGCTGCAACTATTGATTACTTTCATAGTCGATTAATGTGTTGATTATTTTCTCGATTAATTGATTAGTTATTGTCAAGACGACGTCCTCAAATGTCTTGTTTTGTCCACAACTCAAAGATATTCAGTTTACGGTCATAGAGGAGGGAAGAAACTAGAACATATTCACATTTAACAAGCTGGAATCAGAGACATTTTACCTTTAATTTTCATAAGAAATGACTCAAACGGATGACTTGATTATTAAAATACATGCTAATTAATTTAATAATTGACAACTAATGATACATTTTGCAGCTCTAATTAGGATTAATAGTACAATAATTATTAGTTGTTAGCATCTAGGAATTAGGTTGAATCCTTCCCTTTTCATATCAGCAGAAAAAGCCACTGCAAACAATCCACGCAGGATAAAACTGAGACTCTCTTCTTGTTTCCAGGTGTTTAAGGAACATCCACTGATGTCAATGTACCCCAGTGACTTCACGCCAGCTACTGAGCTTCAACATGCCGATGGCTCCATTCTAAACCAGCCCAACACTGCTCTTATGTCTATGGTCCTCATGATGGGCACTTTCTTAGTGGCTTTCTTCCTCAGGAAATTCAGAAACAGTCGTTTTTTAGGTGGCAAGGTACCCTGCTTTACTGAGTCTCTTAAAAACTTTAAATTCAAACAGTGGAAGTCAGCATGGGCCTTTAAAGAGACCCTGTGGAGCTCTATGGTAAGCTAGTGCACACACTAGCGCTACAATTGTTTAAAACCTCCTCAGGGTTCCTTTAAATCCACTTATTTTGAAAACCATACCATATACACCATATATTTTGTGTACGGATTGTGGATTTTATTACACTGTGTGAATAATTGTCCAAATTTAGTTAATCAGAAGGTGTGTCCAGTACAGCTACAAGGAATCCTGACAGAGGAATTGTTTTCAGCAGTGTCACAGTAAATCAGTAAATCACCTTATAGTCCGACCTTACAGCGACAAAACAGTAATACAGTCCAGAATCAAAGTTTGATTTTAATTTTTACTAATCCTCAGTGGGGAAATTACAATTAACCTCCCGTTTTGTTAGTAATCACTATACACAGGCCTGAAATACACACACACGCTCAGGACCTAATCATGCACAAATATATAAAGGAGGGATCCACACTCCATACTTGGGTCCATTTGTGGTCTTGCACCAGCAACCCTCTGGTTCCCAACTCCCTACGGACTGAGCTACTGCCAATATATATTGGTGCATACATAAAGATACAAACATATTGAAGATTACTGTAATAAGAATATACAATAAATAAAGAAACCAAAACAAATATATACAAAATAGCTTTTTACGCACAAGATACCTGTAATGCATATAGTACAGGTACTTTAATGTGGTCATGCTTTTCATTCTAACCAACGACACTGCTGTTTCTGATAAATAACAAAATGTTCACTTTAGAAACAGAAGCACCAATCTTTTATGTTAGCAATAGCCCCAATAGGCCCTTGAGGTGTGGCCACAACACAGAATAGTAAATACCGTGTTAGTGAACTTGAAGATGACTTGCTTTGCTTCCTTTCTGGTTCATCTCTTGCTTGTGGTAAAGTGAGCTTTATATAAATTTGTATGTGCTGAAAGTTAACTTGATTTGATTGATGTTCGGTTTCTCATTATCCCCAGGCCAGAAGAATCATTGGTGACTTTGGCATCCCCATCTCAATTCTAGTTTCAGTGTTGGTGGATTACTCCGTTACTGATACGTACACTCAGGTAACTGTCATGTCAATTACATCCGTCACAGCAACAGTTGTATTACGGTTCCAACAAAGCAGGGTCTTTTTTCCTCAGTACTGAAAATTATCTTTATTTACTTTTAGAAACTGAATGTGCCACCGGGCTTCTCAGTCACCTCCCCTGACAAGAGAGGCTGGTTCATTAGTCCCTTTGGGGACAAGCGTCCCTTTCCCACCTGGATGATGGGAGCGTCCGTTGTACCTGCCATTCTCGTCTTCATCCTCATTTTCATGGAAACTCAGATCACTTCGTACGTACAGTATGATTGTCTACAGTGGTGATGTTGGGGGTGTATGGTAGAGTGTGTGTGTGTGTGGGGGGTAACTATATTTGTGGGGTCCATAAACCGGGAGTCCAGTATATTTGTGGGGTCCTGACAGCTTTGTGAGGCCAAAATGCTGGACCCCACAACTTTAAGGGGCTGTTTGAGGGTTAAGACTTGGTTTTAGGGTTAGGGTTAGAATCAGGTTCTGGTTAGGGTGGGGGTAAGGGTTAAGGTTAGGCATTTAGTTGTGATGGTTAAGGTTACTGTAAGGGGCTAGGGTATGGATGGATGGATGGATGGATGGATGGATGGATGGATGGATTGTTAGATAGATGGATGGATGGATTGTTAGATAGATAGATCTATCTAACAATCTATCTGATTGTTAGATAGATAGATAGATAGATAGATAGATAGATAGATAGATAGATAGATAGATAGATAGATAGATAGATAGATAGATAGATTGTTAGATAGATAGATAGATAGATAGATTGTTAGATAGATAGATAGATAGATAGATAGATAGATAGATAGATAGATAGATAGATAGATAGATAGATAGATAGATAGATAGATAGATAGATAGATAGATATATTGTTAGATAGATTGTTAGATAGATAGATAGATAGATAGATAGATAGATAGATAGATAGATAGATAGATAGATAGATAGATAGATAGATAGATAGATTGTTAGATAGATAGATAGATAGATTGTTAGATAGATAGATAGATAGATAGATAGATAGATAGATAGATAGATAGATAGATAGATAGATAGATAGATAGATAGATATATTGTTAGATAGATTGTTAGATAGATAGATAGATAGATAGATAGATAGATAGATAGATAGATAGATAGATAGATAGATAGATAGATAGATAGATAGATAGATAGATAGATAGATAGATAGATAGATAGATAGATAGCTTTATTGTCATCCAGCTGTACATACAGAGTGCATATATGAACTCTGGCTCATGAATACTGCCTAAACCAAAAACAAAATAAACGTACAAAAATAAATTTAAATGCCACAGAGTGCTAATTTTACATATGACACTAAAAAGGTGTTTGACAACAGCATAAATAATAATATTGAAAACAGTTATTGTACGTTTAAAAAATAGATACTGTTATTGCACATATTAATAAATAAATGTAATATAAGAAATGAGGTATACTCTACAAAGTTTTCTTTGATTCAATTTTTTAATATTTTCTCAATTTCTTCTCAGATTGATCGTCAGTAAGAAGGAGCGTCGCTTGGTCAAAGGCTCGGGCTTCCACCTGGATCTCCTGCTCATCGTCATCCTGGGTGCCATCTGCTCTCTCTTCGGCCTGCCGTGGCTCACGGCGGCCACCGTGCGCTCCGTCACTCATGTCAACGCCCTCACCGTGATGAGCAAGGCCACAGCGCCTGGCGAGAAGCCCATGATCCAGGAGGTGAAAGAACAGAGGCTGACCGGCCTTCTTGTGGCTGTTCTTGTTGGTAAGAGGAAAAGGGAAGGATGGACATGTGCTAATGGTTCCTTCTCTCAAACCCACCCCCGGACAGCAGTTTTCCAAAAACACCACTTAGCAACTGTAGCTAACAATGGCGAACTAAGTACATTCACTCAAGTACTGTACTTATGTACTAATTTGAGGTACTTGTACTTTACTTGAGTGTTTTCTTTGCCACTTTCTACTTCTACTCCACTACATATCAGAGAGAAATATTCTACTTTTTACTCCACTACATTCATCTGATAGCTTTAGTTACTAGTTACTTTAGTTACTTCATCTGAGAGCTTTAGTTACTAGTTACTTTAGTTACTCCACTACATTCATCTGACAGCTTTAGTTACTAGTTACTTTAGTTACTAGTTACTTTAGTTACTCTACTACATTAATCTGACAGCTTTAGTTACTAGTTACTTTAGTTACTAGTTACTTTTCGTATCTATATGTATTAAATGTTAATGAGAACAGCCTGCTTCTTTTATCCTTTACAAAAACACAACACAAAACAAATTAGACTCATTAAAAACACAGCCAAAGTCAACAATTGTTGCTAGAAATGATAAGTCAGCTTTTTTTTTACTTTGATGTGACATCAGAGTCCCATTATTTCAACAAATACTGAGAATTTTGCGATATTATTCCGCCACCGCTATCACTGTTAACTTGGTATATGCTATGCTAGAATGGAAAGCTTGACAGGCAAAGCAACGGTGACTAAGAGGGATTGGGCTTAGCTCAAGGTCAATTGGTTGGTGGAAGGCTCCTCTTGACCATAGAACATTTTATTGTATTATAAACGTATCAAATAAATCAAGAAACGCCTTTAATTCCTCACAAATAGTTCTCTCATTAAAAGACACAAGAAACAAATCACATCAACACACAGCAGTGCATCTGAAAGGAGCAGAAGGAAAAGAGGAATCTGAACTAATGACAACTTTCAGAGCAATTACTCTGTTTTATTATCTGGCTGTGGGGGTTGTATTTTGTGACAGCATTATAACATTGCTGGAATTTCCAGGCAATTATTTGTCTTAAGCGAAAATATGAGCTCAAATGTACAAAATGCCACTTCTGCAGCTGCATGTCTAGACATTCATGAAGTATTAATCAGCTGTTCCAACAGCTTACCAGTTTACGCTCTGTTTAGAAACATCTAAACAGAAATTGTCCTCAAAATGAACCAAAACACATATTTTTCCAAATGAAATTTGTTAAACTCTAAATGTGATGTCTGACAATGCAACATTGTTTGCATGCAGTGACTAGTAGTATTATGCCAGCAGACTATCTTGTTACAATTAAGGTAGGGTTCCCAATAAAGGCTTAAGTATAGCTTGATCAGTTTGAGTATAAAACCATAATGACGCATCATGATTGTTGAGCCTTTGTTTGATTAAAAATGCTATTTGGATTAGGAATAAGACTTTTTGGATTAGCCCAAAGACCGTTTGAACCAAGGCAGCTGAACAGTGAATATGTTTCAAATTAACAGCGTTGACAGTATGTTTGTTTGGAGGGCTGTTCCCTTGTTGAATGAGCAAATATCTTCACAGTTGCTAATTATTGTACATGTGACGTGTTCAGAGTCTCAAAAACATTTTGTTCTGCATTGCCAAAACTATTTCTATAGCACACGGGTTAGGGTTAGAAACAAAACATACATTCTGGGATAGGAGAAAAAAATGCTATGGGTTGTTTGCATTTCTTGAAACCAATCACAATTGTCTTTGGCGGTGCTCAGTTTGGGATGGAGACGCTGGTGACTGCAAAATAGTCTCGGGAAGGAACTTGTTTTGTTGGAATATTTGTAGCTCGCAAAAAAAACTGCCACACACAATATTAAAGTCATTTTCAGTCTCATAATTGTAATTGTATAATACTTCTATGTACCAAAATAGGTTTATGTGGTTTAATTTTCAGAAAACACCATATTTTTGTTGTATTGCACATTGCTGCAGCTCCTCTTTTCACCCTGTGTGTTGAGCTCTCTGTTTTAGCTACAAAGTGAGACATCACACTTCTATTCACACATGCTCAGTAGCTAGGTAAGGACTACTAGCCAGTCAGAAGCAGAGTATGAGAGCGTGCCCTGACAGTACCTAGGTAAGGACTACTAGCCAGTCAGAAGCAGAGTATGAGGGCATGCCCTGACAGTAGCTAGGTAAGGACTACTAGCCAGTCAGAAGCAGAGTATGAGAGCGTGCCCTGACAGTACCTAGGTAAGGACTACTAGCCAGTCAGAAGCAGAGTATGAGAGCCATGACAGTAACTAGGTAAGGACTACTAGCCAGTCAGAAGCAAAGTATGAGGGCGTGCCATGTTAGCAGTTAGACGAGCATCATAACGTTTGTTACAAATCGCATGTTTGTCTCTGAAGTAAAGGCGGGACTACAGTAGTAGCTGTTTGGAGCAGTTTGTGAACAGTGTTTTCTGTTGGAGATGGTAAGTCCCTTTGGGGGGGACTTTGGGCTTTATCACTTTGTAAACCTAAAAATATATATAACATAATAAAGGAAAGGGAAACAGATAAAAAGCAGAATATGAGCACTTTTAATGAAGTTAACTGTCAACAAAATACAGTAACATGAGCAATTTAAATTAGCTGGATACATAGTCTTACATAGTCTTACATCTTCTCCAATCGATCCCAAGTTGTCCCAGTTAGAGACAAAATACCGTATACATGTTTTTTGTAAATATTAACAATCATTCACTGAGAGAACCTTGCAGGCCTGCCTTGTTGCACAATCCAAATTTTCTTCAAAACTTGCCATTTTTAGGCTGGAAAAGTGCTTCCGTTGATCCAGACTACAAAGCAGTAATATCATTTGAAAACCTCACCTCTAACCCCTCTCTGCCCATCAGGTATGTCCATAGTGATGACAAACGTGCTCCGCCTAATCCCTCTGGCTGTGCTCTTTGGCATCTTCCTGTACATGGGGGTCACCTCTCTGACAGGCATCCAGCTGTATGAACGCATCACACTGATGGTCACGCCAGCCAAGCATCACCCTGACCACATCTACGTCACCAAGGTAACATACGCAATAAGACTGTTGACATGCCCTGGTCTTCTGTTATTAGTGGTAAGATGGAGAAGCCAAACCCAGCAGCCTGGTAACTGCATCAGAGTTGAGGCAGCCTTTTTCCTGAAGTCTTTGGTTTTTGCTCGGTTTGATAGAGAGACCTCATTATTCAGATCCCTGTGTATGCATACAGTATGTATACCTCTTATTTGTGCCTTACATTTTACTCTGAGCAACTGCAACTTCATATTTTCCCTCATCAATAAAGTATTCAGATTCAGATACTGTACACACGATACATCTACATCTACATCTACATCTAGGTTTTCGTCATTTTTGTCAAATCTGGATTTCACCAGACTTCCCAGATATACATGGAGAGAGGTGAATGTTGCTGAACTTTTGACCACAAACAAAGAGTTATCTCAACAGTTGAATATTAACACAGTTGGGTTACTGGCTGCATTCATCGCACTGCTGGATTTAGCTGCCCCATCTTATGATGATCCGATGGAGATGGAGTCGTGTGAACCTATTTTTTTATCTAGTTAAGGGTGGTGTGACCAAGTCTATAATAAATGGACACATAATAATGTTTGTAATTTTATAATAAACAAAACCAAGCACTAACATTAAACATAGACAGAGAGAAATGGGAAGATGACATGAAATGACAAGCTGACAAGTTAGTAGCCAGATTAACTAGACTAGCACAATCAACATGTCGGCATGTAATACAATACCATCACAACCCCATAAAATTATGACACAATTGCCCACAGGGCCCAGGCTTCTTTTTGAGTTCATACCGGAGCAGACAGATCACAAACTAAGTATCAATGACACACGACGTTGCTTTGAGTATTGATACTTGCTTAAATAGAACACCAAAGGAAAGAAATAGGACCCCTCTCACATTAGATCACTCTCAGGGCACATGAACCCTCATCTCAGTGCATGCACTCTGCTTTTCTGCTGCTTTTGTGTGCATGCACCTTTTTTATTTCAGAGATTTCTCATGATACACATGTGTCATTATTGGTAATAACTTGTGTCTTACCATGCATTTGGTTAAGCAATCAAAAAACACAGGAAAGGACAGGGCAAGGTTTACAGACAATTCAGTCCCTCACATCATTAGATGCAGGACTACCCACCAGATGGAGCCAAAAACATTTCAGATTTTCCTTATGTGAGGGAACAGTTTGGGATTGTGTGTTTATTGTGTCTCTGAGTATCTGTGTGTACGTCTGTGTGTCTGTACTGGGCTCTATGGCCTATTGACTTTCAACCCATTAACCACCACATGTGTGTTGCTTCAGGTGAAGACATGGCGTATGAACATGTTCACAATCATCCAGTTGGCGTGCATCGTGGCTCTGTGGGTAGTGAAGTCTACCAACGCCTCGCTGGCATTCCCCTTCGTCCTCATCATGACGGTGCCGCTGCGCCGCCTCATCCTGTCCAGGATTTTCGAGGAACGTGAGCTCCAGGCGGTAGGTTTGGGTAGCAGAGTCTTTGCCACCATAGTCTGTTCCCACATAGCCTCAGGATACTTATTCTACAGCAAATGTAATACTAGATGGATGTTGGCATGTTTTGATATTTGTCTTACACTAACAAAAATCCTACAAATGAACTACAAATGATTTTCTCCTCTGTGATTATGGACAACTTTCTCATCCAAATCTTTTTCAGATGACATGCAAATATTTTCTTTTGGTCTGCTTTCTAATCAGAAAAAAAGATTCATAGTCCATTTTGAAGCCAGGCTTCATGTTTTCTTGGTTAAATCGCCTATACTCAAACATGTCAACGCTGTCAGATTAAAACCTTCCACTTCCAAAATGTCAACTTTTTCAGGAGCTAGTAAAAACAGCTTTGTTCTTAACTTGACCACCATTTGTGTTGTGTTCATTCAAAGGTCTCATGAACCCAATGCACTGTTAAATCAAATGACAAAGGGCCTTGAAATTAAGTTCAAACTTAAAAAAATGACCAAAATTAGACCCCAACCCTTTAAACTTCACCTTTATAGGTGTATTATTATTTTTTTATTCTTTGCTTTGATCTGTTTAATTGTCTATGCATACGGTTAACCTTAACATTACTGGTGAACTTATTCATGGGTTAACCCAGGGCTGTTATCTGTGGTCTAAACAATCATACTAAAAGTAACTTTGTGAAATGTTAAACGATTGTGACCTCATAATGTTACCCACCGAGCATTAGTATTAACGTTAGCTACTTGTCAACCAACACATTGTAGTAACCTGGATTTGGGATAGTGTAAGAACACAAACAACTCATAAAAAATAAATAACAGACATGGTCGTTTTTAGACATTTTAATGCAGAAATGTTACATAGTGTACCTTTAACAGTAGATTAGTTTAAATTGTGCTAAAATCACACATCTACTGTCAAGAAATGCACATGGAAACAGACCCACCTTTTCACATGGGCTCAGTGCGATAGTTTAGTTTAATGGTTCCCAACCTTTTTCATGTCAGGGACCACTAAACTGATGAATTAATTTGATAAGATATTGGCCCAGGGTCCCCCATCTGATAGGAGTTTTGCTTTTAGATGTTTAATTGCAGATAGTGTATTAAACCTATGACCAAAATAGTCATAAATTCTGCAATTGTGTTACTTATGGATGGAATCATAGTGGAAATAATTGTTGCTGTAACCCCCTCAAGGACCCCTGGGGGTCCCCGGACCCCAACTTGGGAACCACTGGTTTAGTCTGCACCTTATTTTAATTACCAGCTCTGAAACCAGACAAAGATTTAGTGTAGTTTAGTTTATTTGTTTCAAAGAAAATAAAAAAATTACAGGGAAGAAATACATGTGAGGGTGTGGTAGAAACCTGTGACAGCTTATATTAAAAACACAACCAAAGGACATGCACTAATGTAGACATACAGAATCAAAAATACATTTATTAAATGTTAAGGTGCACCAACACAGTTGGTTTGATTTGCACCATACAGGTTAGGTGTGAAAGCATCCTGAGTTGAATGAAAATGACTGATGATCATTTGTCCTTTCACAGCTGGATTGCGACGAGGATTCTCCCAACTTTGATGAAGATGGACGAGATGAGTACAATGAGATCCACATGCTTGTGTAAATTGAAAATGGGACCCAGCCAGTAGGACTTCCTCCACCTTCCAGCTATGACCAATCAGAGGAAGTCTCTTCAGAAACCTCTGCGTTTCTGGGTAATTTTGACACTTCGAAAGGGAGCTACTGTAATGGTGTTTGTAAAATATACCAAAAGCTATGGTTGGAGGATCACTTCTTACCTTTTAGTTTATTCCAGTTTTTTTTTTTTTTAAAGAGCACCCCTTCTGTTAGATCTCTGTGGCGGGGGTGGTGATGGGTTACACTTCCCGAGGCCAGAAAATAACTGCACCCTACCTGAAGTGGACAAAACTAGCAAAACTGACATGAACACTTTACCCAACTTTGTATCCTTTTTATCCCTTTAATTAGTCTGCAGGTTCTGGGCATAAGTGCAATGATTTCAATAATTTACTTAGACTTATTTTTGTCCTGGAAGCGGGAAATAGGGTCAATTTGCTTTCATTTAATTTAATTCAGGAAGCAGATTTTAATCAAAATTCATACTTGTTTGTGTGAATTGACCCTTAAACTCAAAGCCCAGAATTGCACTCCGTCTGTGTTGTTTAGCTGCCTTATTTTCCTTTAAACTACTGCCATTTCCTATAGGTTGCAATGATGTGCAAACAAGGAGTTAAGTAGTCCTTTTCCTTTCTGTACAGACTTTTAGAAATGAGCACTTTGACTGGGCAAAAGTTCACTTTTGCTGTTGCCAACTGAGCGCCCTGGCACAAACCCTCCTCTCTAAATGTAGTTTCCCCTTGAAGCCAAAAGCTCTGCAGAGACGGTTCAAAGGGCTGGTACTGTACTTTGTTAGGTGTTTAATGCCCAACATGCCAGTCCACTGACCCCCACTATTGTCACCTTAGATGTATAAGTAAATAGCTAAGATGGTGTCAACCCTATTTTTCTACTGTGTTGTATATCTATTTATTTTGTGACCTTTGGACTTAATGCCATGCCAGATTATCAGCGATGTTCAGACTCTGAAAAGGCTCAAAGTGCTGTAAGAGTTAGTTTAAACTAAAAAGAAGAACATCGTGTAAATTGACACATTCAGACATCATTCATCCGTTCTTTCACCTTCTTTCAATGCGATATTTCCATGGTGTGGTGCATTTTTCATGTCATGGATAATATAACACACTTGTGTGGAACAGCATAGAAACTAAGCAAACACACAAGCACCGGGGAACGGTTGAGTGTTGGCAGGATGTATGAATGATGTGTTTTACAGTACGACTGGGAACTTGCAATTACAATGTACCATCTGTGTTCAGAGTTGTTGTTTTGAAATACCCAGAGATTTAGTTTTCACCTATATTGCGAGCCCACTATAGGATTTTAATGGCCATTGAAACTTTATTTCTGCCACACACAAACACCAGTTCTTAGAACTACTGTACATAGAAAAGACATTTTTCATAAGTGAGTTAATCATTCAGTAACAAGATGTGCACAGATTTGCTCTTATTTAAGAAGAAGAGCAAGTCATTGATGTGATTTTAGCAAAAGACACATTTTTCCTCTCAAAATCTTTCATTTTGGAGCATTCTATGGATGTTAGAAGATAGAAGAAGAAGAATTCTGCGCAATGTCCCAAATTCTATATTTAGTCTGTAAAAATGACAATTTCCGAGTGAATAGTATGCCGAATCCTTCTACCTCCTATCCTTACATCTTTCATTGTTCTGCGTGTTCACCTCTACAGTGTATCCGCTGCAATCGATAAAGCCATTTAAGGTAGAATCGGTAAAGACATGGCTGAAGAGGTTTATGTACATAACTATTAAATATAACAAAACAGAAGAAGAAAAACCATAATGTGTTCTTGTATTCACCTGATCATAACGATTACCGCTACAGGCATAGAATTGACAACATAAAACTCCAAAGTGCTAAAAAGTGAAGCACACATTGTGACATTCTCAAAGTACATTTAAAAAAAAAACTTTAGGTGTCCTGAGTGTTGTAGTTTTTGTATGCTAACCAAGGAAATTAGTCATTTTACGTAACCGTGTGTCCTACCTATTATGAGCCATGCAAGAATTCTGTCTCAGGGGAAACTGACCTTGGATCTGTAAATATCACTTCCAAGCCTTTAGTTTGTTGTCTCTTGTGTGTACATAAAGCGGTCAAGGCAATCCAATACGTGCAATGTAAAAAAAAATATGGCTTACAGTCCAGGCTTTTGGGTTTCACAGTCAAAATGGAGAAAAGGAGCTCGAGTGAAGAGGTTAACCTGTTCAACCGTGTGTTTAAGTGTCAGGCTTTACAAGGACTGGAAAGTTAAACAGAGCAAACACACTGATAGGTTATCTCCATTCTACTCCATGTTACGTGGCTCCACTGTGTTCATTGAATGTAAATGTCTGTCTGTCTGTATTTTTCAAGCACATGATTTTGCTTGTCAGATTTAGAAATTTATGATTCCAATTTATGGAGGTCCATTAGCAACAAAGCTGTCGAAAAGAAAGAACTTTTATTTTATATATATATATATATATATATATATATATATATATATATATATATATATATATATATATATATATATATATATATATATGTGTGTATGTATGTATGTAGACATGTACCATAAGGTTTCCTCTACACTCTTAGCTTATCATATGCATATATTTATATTCCTTTATGTTTATACCAGTCCATTGGAATTGATCTGGAGTCTCATATGGTCAGAAGATTTTAATTGTGACCTTAATAGCTGCTCGTGCACAGGTCTTGTTGAAGCATGTTAGTCCAAAAAAAAAAAACCTTGGCAAGTAGTTTGACCGACTAAATTAGCTTGAGAAAAGCGAGAGCATTTTGAACTATGTTGTTATTATTTTTGGGCATTTCCGGCCTTGATTTTGACAGGACAGATAAAGACATGAAAGGGGGGAGAGAGAGGGAATGACATGCATCAACGGGCTAAGGTCAGAGTCTAACCCAGGCCTGCTGCATCGAGAAGTAAAGCACTATATAGGGGCAATAATAGGGGCACCAGCTCTACCAACTGAGCTATCCGGGCGCCCTACAAAACTTGTTTTAAGCGGATAAATGTGCATTCACGCTCTCATGGCGACTTTCAGCTTTGTTGAAGCCTAAATTAGTTTTGTGCTTTTGTCTTTAATTAACTTTGATATCCAACCAGCACAGGCTCATGTTCACACAACACTTTGTTAGTCCAAACCCAGTGTTTTTCAGTAAATGGAAAAGCTTTACCTCAGACGAAATCGCCTCATCACTGTTCAAAACTTTGTAAGTTCTACAGACAGACATAAAGGGATAACCAATTGTATGATTTATTAAATAATATGGAAATGACAAAATATGGAGAGAGGAACAACCTACAAGTGCAATGCTATGAGAAGCAAAGATTAGATGGACACCAATATGGTTATCCAACCCGTTTCTATTCCCAACTCGTTAATTACTGACGCTTGGTCAGTGTCTCTCAGCGTCAGATACAGACGCAAAAATACCCCTTTAGCGTCTCTATGGGACGCGCCGGGCAGAGCAGTAGCTCAAGATGACTTAGTATTAATAGTGACAGCTGTAGAGACTTGTATAAAATACCCAAAAAAGGGCATAGGTGGGGGGGGGGGGTGGATGAGTCAAACGACGCAGAACTTTACCCCAGGAGACCAAGGTTTATGTCCGTTCTTGTCCCACGTGTCACTGAAACGTACATTTAAAACATTGAAGTGTTTTTGAAATAGTATTGAGTTAAAGTTGACATATTCCACTCTGTGATTATCCATCAACATCCATTCCTTTAATTTATTCCTAATTTCATCTCAACTCAAACATTAGGTATAATTTCCTATAAAATAAATAAATGAATAAAAATAAATGTAAAACTAAAGTTAATAAGTTAGTGTTACGTAGTGTTAAATGTCAAAAAAAGTGTTGAAAGAAGGGACAAAAACGTAAGAAAAAGTTAAAAACATCGATAAAAAGTGTCAACAAAAGTGTTGATTTTCAATTTTGACAAGAAGACGAGGGTTAAACGCCGTCCCGACCCAGAGCGTCAAAAACTTACTCCAAAAGAGACTTTTTGCGTCAGTAACTAGCGCCTAAGACACGTGACCAAGCGTCACTTTTTGATGCGATAGGAGTGAGAATGTGTTGGGCCGGGCGTAGGTTTGGTCCTAACTAATACAAAAATTAGCTCAGTGACATCTGATGTGACTTTTGACCAATCCCTTTGTGTGGTTGGCATCTGCCATCTGAATCCAGTAGAACGGTGTAGTGAGGCAAGCGTGTGCTGGTTGACCCACAGTGGTGAAAGAGTGAAAGGGGTCAGTGTTGTCTGACAATACAAGTCTGCTACACTGCTCAACACATCCACGTGCTCTTGTTATTGCAAGAACTGGTGTGTCTGAGTATGTGTGGAGCTGCGTAGACCATAGCCAAGACAGAGCCAGCCAGCGTACACTTAGCAAAACATCCTCTCAGTGTTTACACAAGAGAAAAAGTGGAATTGTGGGTATTATTTAAGATAATAAAAGGTGTGGTGCTGCCACTCTGTCCCGTCTGGGCCCTAGATGTTGAAACATGCAAGATGAAAAGAAAAATACCCTCAAAAAGTTCTGCCATGTCAATGTTCTGAGTTGACCACATTTAGTTGCCCTATACCGCCATGGTAGCAGGGCAGACCACCCACCCAAATCTAAGACTGGGCTCTGTTATTTTTGAACCTCTTTTAATTCCACCTCATTGGTTTGAGTAAAGACGTCTGGCGATCTTGGGCGTTCTAGCATATGGAATAGTGTGTTAGCTTCGACCATTATTTAACTATAAATTTGATATATGTGAAATTAGATCCACCGTTAGAAGGAATGCTGTTCACGCTGATATAAGAGCACAGAATGATTGTGGATGGTCCCTTTTGGATGAAACAGGAATGCCTTTCATTTTTCTTTAGCTGCACTGCATACCAAAGGATTCGTTCCTTGGCAGCATTACTTTCCTAATTTTGCTCTCTATTGACACATGTTGTCGATCCTGTAGGTTGGAAATGAAATACTAATCCTTTGTGGATACTCGTTTTGTATTTAGTCAAAGGCTCTCTTTAACATAACAATGGTTTTATTTCAGTGTTGTGGCAGGTATGTCCATTCAGGAACCACCACGCTCATTTAAAGCAAGGATTTCCAAATAACTTCAGTATTTATCTCAAAACACTGTTAAAGCAGCTTTAAAGGCAGGGCTGGTAGCTAGACACTCTTAAATATATTGTTTGAAGTGGTCTTTACACCCCAACAGCAATAAATAACTTCTGGGCTCTGAAAAAGGAGCGAAAAATATCTGTTTTTTAACAGATAAAAAATAAAAATAAAAAGCCCACCAATCACTGCCTCGCAGTCTGCTTAGAAAGAACCAATGAAATGCCTCCTTGCCCCGCTGAGTGTACTCTACTGCTCCCGTGTACGAGCCTGAACGCAGTGCACGTCGCCGCTGCCAGAGTTACTGCAGCTCTACTGCAGAATCACAACCGCCCCCATGCTAAAAATGTTTATAAAAATCGTAAAATGTCTGCAGGCCAGGGGTTAGACAGAGCCCGAGGAGATGCTACGTTCTAATCTTCTTAGCATTACCAACCCTGCGTTTAAGCGTGTGTTTTTTTTTACTTCATGGACCTATGCACATCCTGTTCTCAGAATTATAAAACCACTTCTCGTGTGAACAACATGTCATTCTCCCACGGCAACACACTCACAGCAGCTAGTTACGCATCCAGCCGAAACGGAGCAACATGGCCAATCCGTTGGATTGCTATGTGCTCGACTCTTGTTTACTTCCTCTCTCGCCGTGTGTTAATTATAATTATCCTTTGATGCTGATCTGATGACAAAATGATGAAATGCAGTACGTATGCATTCGTAACACAGACTGGCCCTTAGGGACGTGTGGATACTTGAACTGCAGGTCCATCTTATTCATGTTGTAAAGAGGTTTTCAAACAACTGTAAAACATTATTTTTTTGTCTGAAATAAATACTTATTGTGTGTTTCAAATACAAACAGAATCATCGTTTTGTACAATACAGATCATTCAAGTATGAGTGGATGATTACGGTTTAGTTTGTCCTCTCCTCACTACAGTCTTAATAATGTGTAAGAAAGTTCACATTTTAGACAGTTGAGCATACATTTCTGCCTACAGATGTACAAAGATATGGGAGAAAACCATCAACTTGACAGCTGCTTTGGAAGTGTGGTGCACATTCGATTTCATACTATCTTGTGTTTTAGGATGAAAATGATTTGAAATAGTCATTCATAGCAATTAACCCCTCGTTGAACGCTGAATTGTTGTTTTTACACGTTGGGTTTTGTCTAAATAAAACAAAAGACACACAACCTGTTATATTAGTAAGCAGTGCTGGTAGACATATTACCTGAGGACAGAGCCAAAGCCAAATATTGCCTATAATTGTACACTTTGATAATAATATTCCAGATTTTAATGTTTTGGTACGTGTAATAGATTGTTTTGGTTTGCACGTCTATTACTTGAAAGGGACATTGAAGTATTTTTTCAAATTGGCTGTTCTGAGTACGGGTCAGACCAACTTTGCACTCACCGGCTCAGTTTTTACAGATTTTGTGAAGATTATAAAGGGACGAACAGCTTGAGCTTTTGGTTTTACATAAATCATCTTAAACGCCTGTCCATCCAGATATTAACAGACATAAACAGACACTAGCCCTATGGATTGGCTAATGTTTCCTAACTCATTTTCATTAAATTAAGGTATATTTTAAGAGCTTCTGTGCTATATACATATAATTTGCGAGAGTCTACATTTCCCGATATCTCTGCACAATAGCTGCTGAGTGCAAATTAGCATGACCCAATGTCAGAATTAGGTCTGAACAATTAATCTTTCTTTTTAAATCGAGAGGATGCAAGACCGTGATTAATCGAAAGGGAAATATTTATTTTTCGATTTTTTTTTTTTATTTAATTGCTCCTTTCATTGTTATATTGACTGTTTCTTCATAAGATAATTGCTGGAATAATGTTCCATATCACGATTTTGTTTTTTTTGATCTTTCATTTAATTGTAATACTTTATTTAACATGATTGTAGAAAGTGCTGTATAGCTTTAAATAGAAAAATTCACAATATCTGTCAGGAAGAAAAAATCCCAAAATTGTTCAGCCCTAGTGAGAATTGCCATAATTCTGAAAATAATAGAATAGGAATAATGTCAGCTCAGCACATCAGAGCCCAAAGTGCTGGGCATATCTGTCTCCTA
The DNA here is from genome assembly GCA_013375575.1 of Percina caprodes. NCBI lineage: Eukaryota > Metazoa > Chordata > Actinopteri > Perciformes > Percidae > Percina > Percina caprodes. The sequence goes on from JABXJD010000102.1 coordinate 1,046,680, forward strand.
GGTGTTGAGATTAACACAGAGAATTGGCAGGAAGAGGGTGGCAATAATAACAGGTGCTATTAACATGATCAGAGTGGTGAGCGGGGGGTCGTTCACCTGTCCACACAGCTTAAAGTATATCTTATGAACCTCCAAGAAGATGGTGTCTACCAGAAATCCATGACCCCGACACCACGATCCACTCGCAAAATCATCCACGCAACTCTTGAGTTGGTTGTAGATGCTGCAAAGGAAGAGAGCAAGGGCACAACGTTAGGATGGCTCAAAATGGTTCCAGCCGTCTGGAGGATTCACTATGGAACATCACGGATGTAGTCTGTAGTCTAAAAATTAGATCTTGCAAATCCAAGTGTACAATGGACATCATTCCTGCATTTAGATTTCAGTTATTACGTTACAGTTGCATGGTGAAGCACAACAAACATCTCACATTAGTAGACACTTACTGATAGCATTACCTTGCAACAGTCTAATAAGTTGGACAAAAATACAATGAATGCACGTTCATTGTGTTGGACTACCAATAACATTCTTCAAGTCTGGATTCACTTTCATTTCATATGGAAATGAATGGAACAGTGTCCCCACGGTCATGGAAAATCTGGAAAAGAATCTCAAAGTGTCATTTTCTAAGCTGGAAAAAGTCATGGAATTAGGTAAATGTCTAAAGGTTTGGAAAAGTCATAGAATTGTGTTGTGTTTAATGTAGTCTCGCTTTGCGGGATCCTCCTCCACAGCGCAATAGTCTAGCTAGCTGTCTGGATTGACCCCGCAGAGATCTGAGGACCAGTTAGTCCTCAGAAATCCACCAGAGGTTAGAACGTCAACACAGAGACAGAGGACGAGGACGGACATCCGGCCAGAAGGAGGGTCTTCCAGCAGAATTTTGGGCTGCAACGGAGCAATCCGGGAAGTGGAACATCGTGGATATAGACTATTTTTGATGAAATGAATTGTTAAAATAACATTGCGTGGATTACCTTCCTGGTATTCTTGTAAAGTAGCTCTAGGGCTTCAATGTGGGACAGTTTGGTTTTCTATCACGTATATTTCTTCATTTATTAGTTCTGTCTTCCTGCAAGTGTACTTTTAATATTTCATGTGTTATATGTTGCAAACAGTCATAGATATTTTTATTATGGGTCCTTGAAAAGTCATGGAAAAATTTTGAAATAGTGTCCATGAAGATGTGCAGGAACCCTGGTTAAAGACAATGTCTTTAAAACCATAATTTTTTAAGTGGTCACTAATGTACCTATAAATTTCTGAGTTAATCATCAAAAAAAAAGAAGATTGCATGGTCCAGCTGCAACTTTAATATTCAAATTAAGTATTTTAAGCTAAAGCAAATTGAGCCAAAAACCTCTACTCCAAGCTTTTTATTAATGGAGAAATCGCCCACTGGTGTTTACAGGCAGCTTACATTTCACTGTTAACTTTATGTCCTCTGGGTGGAGAAGCAACCATCGCCTCACTAAAGCCGCATAAATCGCATGAGCGTGTGTAACTTCAAGATTCTAGTGTGGAAAACTCAGATTCAATTGAGCCTGACAGCTGGAAGTGTGATCAACAAGCTGGGCTCCTTGTGATGATGGACACTCCACCCTAACACACCATTTGAGCTGTACAGGAGCTTAGCCTCAAAGCATGTTAACAGTAAATATATGGATTATTACAGCCATAATTGAAGCAAAAGTCTCCACAAACAACTGCTGTCTGGAAATATGAGCCCAGGACTAACAGTCTAGCATGTTTTCGTTCAAAGTTGAGCAATTAGCTTAAACTTTGACCAGCACCAAATGTATTCAGGAAACAGGAAAGTATCTGACTTTCCCATGACTAAATGTCATATATCTTTCCTGAAAAGGTCACACAATGTGTGCACTTAATCCAGCCTTTGGTTTTCACTCCCTGGGCTCTGCAACACATGCATGCCAAGGCTCAGCAACCATTAACACCTCATAGATGACTCATAGATGGCATGGTGCATATTTGTAATGCCATGTGCTTGCCATCTACACACAACTTATCATTTAAGCATTGATTTCTTCCGGATAAAGACATTGTTGCCCATCCCCCCCAACCCCCACCCACCCACACACACACACACACACACACTCCTGATCTGAGACCCTTAATTTTGTGTGTCTCCAATCTAAATCGGATGCTGATATTAAATTCAATCAAAGATTTTTAAGTATTTAAATATTAAAGCATTACACGCTGCGCCAAATGGTAACGCTTCCTGTCTCTTAAAGGGGCGTAGCCTCAATTGAAAGTGTAGTGAACGTCTTGTGGATGGATGAAAAGTTATATCTGCACAATTTTTTTTTTTTTACATTTTCATTAGATTTGTACACAGCTAAAAGAAACAATTAGCATTGCGAAAATTTGTTTCGTTATGGCATTCGCACACGTTAGGGGATCGTTATCTGCGTTGCCAGATTTGGCTACACTTTGTTCCTGAGACAGAAAGAGGTCGCAAACATTTGCACAACCGGATTTGTGCATCAAAAAAAAAGTCATTTCATAGGCCTGTTACAAATGGGTCCTATATTTACTCCGGTCATGATGGGGCAAAAGAATTGGTCATAATCTTAAGAAACATTTAGAAACTGACATGACACAGACACAGGAAATGATTCTGAGTTGGGGCGTCCCAGTTGTTAAATGTTGCAATAACAGCTGTAGCTTACTCCTTATTTTTCATGAGCTACTTGATCCAAATACTGGAGGTCCTTGTTCAAAAACCATTAAGCCTTAATTATTGTTATTGAATGGAATATTAACTGGGACATTGTGACTTAGAAAGAACCCAGCATTTGTTGAATGATGACAAAAAAGACTATAAATAAAACGTACTGTTTTCCTGTTGGCCATGGGCACCTGTCCTCGTAGCCACTGGCCTCCATGCTCCTGTTGAAGTCTGACAGGCACTGGTCAACACCGCTATCAAACATGTCCCGGTCACATGGTGGAACAACAAATTTTGCAGCGTTTCCTGGAGAAGACAGCATGAGTGAGAGTAACAGTTCCAATGCTCCATCCAACTAAAGATGAACACCTAACATCATAGACCCAGACAGGGAAGCTTAAAGAGCCCATCTTCTCCTCATTTTCAGGTTCATAATTGGATTTTGAAGTTGTACCAGAATAGGTTTACATGCTTTAAGTTTCAAAAGCACTATTTTGTTGCACTGCACATTGCTGCAGTGTGTTTAGGTCTCTGTTTTAGCTACAGAGTGAGACATCTCACTTGTTTTAGCTACAGAGTGAGACATCTCACTTGTTTTAGCTACAGAGTGAGACATCTCACTTGTGTTAGCTACAGAGTGAGACATCTCACTTGTTTTAGCTACAGAGTGAGACATCTCACTTGTTTTAGCTACAGAGTGAGACATCTCACTTGTTTTAGCTACAGAGTGAGACATCTCACTTGTTTTAGCTACAGAGTGAGACATCTCACTTGTTTTAGCTACAGAGTGAGACATCTCACTTGTTTTAGCTACAGAGTGAGACATCTCACTTGTGTTAGCTACAGAGTGAGACATCTCACTTGTGTTAGCTACAGAGTGAGACATCTCACTTGTTTTAGCTACAGAGTGAGACATCCTACTTGTGTTAGCTACAGAGTGAGACATCTCACTTGTTTTAGCTACAGAGTGAGACATCTCACTTGTTTTAGCTACAGAGTGAGACATCTCACTTGTGTTAGCTACAGAGTGAGACATCTCACTTGTGTTAGCTACAGAGTGAGACATCCTACTTGTGTTAGCTACAGAGTGAGACATCTCACTTGTTTTAGCTACAGAGTGAGACATCTCACTTGTGTTAGCTACAGAGTGAGACATCTCACTTGTGTTAGCTACAGAGTGAGACATCTCACTTGTGTTAGCTACAGAGTGAGACATCTCACATCACACAAACGTTACACAATGTAGTTTTAATGTCTGTTAGATCGGTTTCACTTAATCTTTGCGAAGAGGCTAAGTGGAGGCCACATGTTTTAGTAAAGACGTGTTCACACTAAAATATCTGGAAAATGACTTCCGTTGTGTGGAGCCAATGCGAGAGTGCCTTAGACCTGTACATTTTTTAATCCAGCATGATGTTCATTTTGTGTAATATGGTCCTATTTATTTTAAAATTGACAATAAAGCAAGAGATACTTTACTGTCAGTCTTGACTTAGCAATGCTAACCACTGCACTGTGTAGATAAAAATAACTGTAAACTTGTTTTTTGTGATATCATCCTACGTTTTGACCCCCTGTTTTCGCGTCATCAAAGTTAATTGGAACATTTTGGTTGCCTAGAGATTTCTTGTCCAGTGTTATGCCATCTAAGCTAGCTAGCTATGGCTGCTATCTGCGGTACGTGCTGGCACCAGTAGCCTAGCCGGAGGTCCGTGTTTACCCACCCATAAATCTCCACCGGATGTCCAGAAGGGTTGAAAATCGTCAACATTCCCTCTTTAGCGTTTAGCTTAGCACGGGGCCATTGCAAAACAAGATGGCGACGGCTAAACTTGAGGCTACAACACAGCAGTCCACAAACCAGTGTGTTACGTCACGGCTGCTACATCCAATAATCTTTGACAGTTTATGATTTTATAGGCTACAGCCCAACTCACAATTTATGTTGTTGTGTATTCTTTTCTTCTTTCTGTCCAAATATTGCAACAGCAAATAACAGCTGTTTTTGACGGGGCAAACTTAAAACGATCCCTGCCAACATACTGTTTTTTTTGGACAGTGCATCCCATTTTCTAACCTTTGAATCACTATGACGGCGCTCCTTGTTTTCGAGCTTGTAATGATGATAATGATCATTTCAACTTCAAACCCACATTGTGCTTTCTCTTTTTGGGTGGATAATGACTGCCAGCCAGCTAGAAGTACCTGGCTATATGGCAATTCTGGCTTAATTTTATTTTTTTATCAAAGTCAGCTTTATTGTCAATTTCTTCACATGTCAAGACATACAAAGAAATCGAAATTGCGTTTCCCTCTAACCCACGGTGGAGACAAGACATATTTTACAAAGACAAACGGTGGAGACAAGACATATTTTACACAGACAAACACAACATTTAAGTAAACAATATAAAAAGTAAAAATAAGAAGGCACACACACATACTTACCTGTCCAGATGAAGATAAGTACCAATAAGTATGCAGTCAACACCATCTATGAAAAGAAAAATGGTGGCATTTACATAAATTGTCATTGAAGACCAGCTTTTACAACAATAACAATTTTTTTTACTTTTTTACATGCATACACATAAATGGACTGGTGGACATGCATGAGTCGGAGTCGGTTCTCTGCCTCCTCTATACAAACGGCAATACAAATGTGGGTATCTGTCATCATGTGGTATCGGCACACAGGCAAACTTTCTACACCTGGAAAATCCATTTTCTTCACTTCCTCTCCCACAGTGATAATACTTTAATTAAATGCATAGACAAATCACAAAATCAACAACATGGACCTGTCACTGCTTAAAAATCTACCTTTTGAACATGTTCAAAAGAGCAGCTACACATTCTGAACGGAAACAGAAGCTCTATAAAACAGACGTGGTGGCCATCTGCTGCCTGGAAATTCCCACAAAATAAATGAATTTATCTCGTGGGAGGCAGACACTGGAACCAGATGTCACCAGGGAAGACCCACAGACATCATATCTGCACAATGTACACCTTACACAATAGCTTTATCTACAGCTTTATCAATACTAGTTAAACAGTTGTACATTTTTATTTTTATTCCCAACTTGTATATATTTTAAATGATTTGTTCATATATTCTATCCTACTATTATTTCATGTATTGTATCCTGTTATTTCATGTGTATTCTGTATGTGTGCTGTGTGTCTATTTTGCTGCTGCAGCACTGGAGAAATCTAAAATTCTAGCTACATCTATCTATCTAATGCAGTGAGAGGAAGATTTTCTTTTCATAGTACATAGTACACATGTTATCTATGCACTGTAAATGCTTTAAATTTACAAGTAAGTTCCAGGTCCATATGGAAAATGAAAGACTGATACAATTGTATTAATTGCATGGATTTAATCTCTTCCATATGCATTACTTTAAAAAAAAAAAAAAGCATCAGTTATCAACAAATGTATCAGTTGTATAAAAGAGAAAATGCTCTGTAAGCACATACCCCAGCTTATTAAAGCGGTATTGTTACCTTGTGGATCCCGTGTATAATCCTTGATTATTAGAACCTGTGCTGAGGATGATCCAAATGGTTAGCCTGCCAACTAACGATGCACAACTGGTCACAAAAAGCCCCTGTCTGATCTGGTCCAGTGTTCTTATCGGTGCGACTCCGAGCTAATTGGATTGTGTAACAGCAATGGACAGGCTGCTTCCTTTCCCAGACTGAGCCTGGCTGTTCCCATGCTACATGAAGACATGTTCCACTCAAAGTCCCCCCAGAGACATTAAGAGGCCTTAATGTCAACAAGCCTGCATGGTGGTTTCTCAAAGATATATTTAATGGCAACGTTTTTGTTTGGTGGGGGCTCTTGGTCCTATACAAGGTAAGAAGGGTGAGTGTTGAAGATCAGAGGACTCCCTTCGGCTGATCCAGCATGCACTGAGCAACAGGTGGGGAAATACCTTGTAAAAAATACTCTGTCACAAGTAAAGGCCATGCATAGAAAAGCAGAGTGCATGCACTGTGATGAGTGTGATGACTGTAAGATGCAGTTGTGGATGAAGAATTAACAGACCTTTTTGTTGGATTGTTTCAAGTCTGCTGTAATGCAATACTTTCCTGCTATTTGAAAATGTAATTAGTTGTGGGTCGATTCCTTCCTAATGCGATTATACACTAAATTATGTGGGGGTAAAATCCACAGTCCTTGTTCTGTGCAAACATGCGTTCCAAACATTAGTTGAAGTTACTTCATGGCTTTTTGTCAGAAGTATTCATATCCTTTACTTAAGCAAAAGTACTAATACCACACTGTAAAAATACTTACTGTTATAAGTCAAAGTCCTGCATTGAAAATGTTACTTAAGTAAAAGTATGTAAGTATTATCAGGAAAAATACTTAGAGTAGTATTGCTAAAAGAAGTGAATGCAAAAACTCAACTCACAACTCACATTGTAGGAACTGGAAACCATCAAAACAGTTCTGTCAATCAACTAAATGTTTAATCTGCTAATCATTTTATTTTATTTGTAGTAGATCATGGCATAGCAGAGCGTAGCAGGATGTAACAGGGCATCGCGGGACGTGTAGCGGGACCACGGCAGCAGCTGCAACCATGATTTTGGTGCCTCCCTGATCCAAGGAGACATGCTGGGGGAAAAAGAACTTAAGGACTCCAGGGTATGACTCCCCAGAGCTAGGTTAGCATTCCTGGGACATGAAATATAAAGGAGAGAGGAGCTCAGTGTGTCAAAGGAAGTCCCCCGGCAGTCTAAAACTATTACAGCATAACTAAGAGCGACAGAGTAAAGAGAGGAGCCTGGTCGGGCTAGAACTCTCCCCAACCGGATCGGACTGCACTGCCCTGCCTCCCTCTAGTTTATTATATTATTGATTATATGGTAGATTAATCTGACGACTATGAAGAGAAGCCGAGAAGAGAAGGGGTGCCGTGTCTGCGGCTATACGCCCTCCCCCGCCGGTCTAGGCGAACGCTGTGACTTCTCACTCCCTAACTATAAGTTTATAGAGTTTTACTTTACTTTTTTATAAACTACATGTGTTTGTGTGCAAATGTCTTAATTTCAATTCCTCTGAAATGGAGTAGAAGTACAAAGTGACATGAAAAGAAAAGACACATGTAAAGTACCTGAGTGAATGTATTTAGTTACATTCTACCACTGTTGAACAGTATGCCAGGCTGTTTTGCAAAGCTACCAAACACACACACACACACACACACACACACACACAGACACACACAAATATGTACAACCTGAGACTCAGGTCTGTGGAAACACACAGAAGCCCGGATGATCCCATCCATGCTCAGCCCTTTCACTACCATTTACAGATTCACTCAGAAGTGAAAATACATATCCAACTAAATTTGTTTTACTTGCATTTTGGGAAACTTTATTGAATTACATCCATTACTGGATGCCTGCCTTATCCTTAAGTTTACACTAATCCTAACTCTAATTACGCTCTGGGGTCTAAGACATTTTTTACAATATTTGTATTGCCTGGTCTCTTTGTAAGTAAGTAAGCACGTAAAGTTTATTTGTATAGCACCGTTCACAGATAAAAATGTACAAAGTGCTTCACAATAAAATACAATACAACAAATTAAAATACAAGAACATTTAAATACAAAATAGTAAACACAACAAACAACCATAAAAAGCCTAAAACTGACTAAATGCCTGCTTGGACAGCAGAGTCTTCAATTGCTTTTTAAAAGATTCAACAGAATTCACACCACGTAGAGAGGGAGGCAAGTCATTCCACAGCCTAGGAGCATCTGCTGGGAATGATCGGTCCCCTCTGGTTGGGAGGGGGGGGCACTAAAAGCCTCTGACCTACTGCCCTCAGACTTCAGGTGGGAGTATGAAGCTGGATCAAGTCAGAGATGTATGGAGGAACTTGACCGTGCAGGGCTCTAAAAGTAAGGACCAGGATTTTGAATTGAATTCTATACTGGACTGGGAACCAGTGGAGTGCTGCTAAAACAGACGTGATGTGTGCTCTTCTGTTAATGTGAGTGAAAAGCCTAGCAGCAGAGTTTGAAGATGGTAAAGCTCCTTCTTATTCAAACAAAAAGACTGTTGCCGTAATCCAAGCGTGAAGAAATAAAAGCATGAATGATCATCTCTATTTTGTGTAAAGCACTTTGAATTGCCCTGTCGCTGTAATCTGCTATACAAATAAAGCTGCCTTGCCTCTAACTCCCCCTTAGTTACAACTGTTCTTGATTTGGAAATATTGCTCAGTTGGAAGAAACAGTTCCTAACTAATTGTTTACAGTGAGGCTCCAAGGACATGGCTGAATCAAACACAACCCCTAAGCTCCCGAGGCTCGGCTGGACAGACGGGTCTAAGTCTCCAGTGTGCTGCCTTATGTGAGGGATTCGACTTTCAGGGGCGATAATTAGTGTTTCTGTTTTATCTGAGTTCAGAAACAAAAAGTTGTCACATAACCACTATTTGATACTAGTTACACAGTTGATTAAAGAAGACAGTTTAGAGAACTCAGTATCCTTAAACAAGCAGTACAGTTGGATATCATCCGCATACAGGTGGTAAGTCACTAAATTGACTAATTATCTGTCCTAGAGGAAATATGTACAAGACGAACAGAATAGGTCCCAAAACAGAACCCTGAGGTACCCCACATATCAACTCTCCAGTTTCAGACGTGATGTGATTCACATAAACACTAGAAAGGTAGGATGAAAACCACTTTCAAACTGATCCAGACATACCAACCAGATTACAAAGTCTATTTATCATAATGTTATGATCAATTTTGTCAAAAGCAGAGGGAAAGGTCCAATAGGACCAAAACTGTATCAGCTGACATCATAATATCAGTAAAAACTTTAAGCAGTTTCTGTAGAATGCTTTTTTATGGAAACCAGACTGGAATGTGTCAAACAACTCAGGATTCTCTAGGAAAAGTGTTGTGGTTTGGGGTTTTGTTTGGGATTATTTTTCCCTTTTGGCCCTCCTTGTGTTTGTGTCTCAGTTTTCTCCCCGGTTTTGTGTTGTTGGTCCTGTCCTGTGTTCCCCTCAGTGTCTGTAGGTTCTGTTTCCTGCTTTATTTTGAAGTCTGTTTTTTGTCTTGTCTCGCCCCTAGTTTGACTTCCTGTGTCTACCCGCTCCTGTGATTACCTGATGTTTTCCACCTTCTCCCCCTGCCCTCTCGTCACCTGCCTCTTGTTACCTAATTACCCTGTGTATTTAATGTCTGATTCCCTTGTGCCTCGTCATATCCTTTTGCCTTTGTCCTGCCAGTTTACCCTGTCCGTGTGTCCAGACCTCAAGTTTGTTTGTTTTGTGTCATTGTTCCCTGTTCCCTTGGACTTTTATTCCTGTGAGTTTTTTCCCGGCCTTTGTTCCCAGTTTTTGCAATTCTTTTCCCCGGGACCTTTTTGGATTTTGGGACTGTTTTGAGTTTTCCGTTGGTTCCTGTGTTCTTCGGACTGTTAATTTTGTTAATAAAAGCTTGTTCGGCTCTCCCCTACTCTGCGTCTTGGTCCTCCTTCATGCCAAGTCGGAACAAAAAGAGTGATTTGCTCTGCTACAACTTTTTGACATGAATGGCAGTTTGGATATTGGCCTGTAGTTCTTGAGTTGTAGTGCAGTAGTGTACCAGGCTGTTTAAGTACAGGCTTAACAACAGCATGTTTAAAAAAAATAAACTAGGAACTAGAGGATGACACGGGAGTGGATTTTCACTCCTGTCCCGTCCCACTCCCATAGAAAGAAATCTTGTCCCGTCCCACTCCCAGACCAAAGTTTAAAAACTAATCCCATCCCATCCCGCTCCTGTTAAATTGAGTCCCACTCCCATCCCGCTCCTGTTTAAACTGACTCACGCTCCTGTACCGCTCCCATTTATTTTTTTCTTCAATTAGTGTTTAGTTAATACATGGAATTTGATTTAATCTGCTCATCGAAGCGATGCTTGGCTGATTCTTTCCCGAATTTGCCTTGCAAGTGTGCCTCTTCAGACCGCTCGTCCCTCGTCACTTGACTAAGACTAAGCATGTCTTACAAGCAGCGTACATCGTGCTATCACCGTCACATTCTACTCTCATAAACTTAATTAATATTTCAGACTTTCCGACCAGTTCTGTGAACTTAATAGACATGTCATTAAATCTGACTTTGCGCTGTAAATCATTTTTTGCCACATCGACTTCTCCGCGGCTGTTAGCTCCCTCCATCACTGCTCTTTGAATTACGGCGGTAAGCCGTGACAAAAAGCACTGATGGCTTCTGGGACGGCTGGGTTGTGTAGTTATTTTTTAATTGCGTTACATTGTAGGTGTATTAAAAGGAAACTACAAAATGGTGCATTTACTTTTTTTTGCATTTAGGTGCATTTAGATTTTTTTGTCGTCTTTGCAATTGGTTGATTCCCGCTCCCGTCTGCTCCCGTTAACCATTTATCCCGTACCGTCCAAATCCTGTGATTAATAGTAAATATGACTCCCATCCTGCAGGAATCCCACGGGAATCCCGTGACCCATGGGAATTCCCAAAAAATGTCAGCCTCTACTAGGAACGACACCAGTTAAAAGCGTATTAAGGACCTCAACAATAAAGGGGGTGAGAGAGCAGCCTACAGGACGAAGCTGATTTAAGTGAACAAACTCATTTTCCCTTTGCCACGTTTCTGTAAGGAACATAAAATCCATATTCTCACTGGTAAAAAGTTTAAGAAAAGTTTTGTTAGAAATGGAACGAGCATTAAGCAGGGCAAACTGCAATGATGGTGGCAAACCGACCTCCACAGCTGATTGTGACGGAACTGAACACAAACAGCTGACGCGGCCACGCGATCTCTAACTGCAGCGAGCGGTCAGCCGCTGGTCAGACGGCACAGCAACCATCGGTAGCGGCAGGTCCACGTTCCCACAAGCACATCGCTGGGACTGAGGCACCCGTCCAACGGGCAGAAACATCCACGGGCACTGCAGCTGGGGAGTAATTCCACCCGCATCCTGGAAGGAAACCGGCCGTAATATATATATATATATATATATATATATATATATATATATATATATAAAAAAAAAAAAAAATCCCCTTCTCACCCCTTGTGGGGTGGTATGTGTCATCCTCAACCTCGGGTCCTCTACCAGAGGCCTGGGAGTTAGAGGGTTCTGCGCAGTATCTTAGCTGTTCCTAGGACTAGCACTCTTCTGGACAGAGACCTCTGATGTTTTACCTGGAATCTGCTGTAGCCACTCTCCCAGTTTGGGGGTCACAGCCCCCAGTGCTCCGATTACCACCGGCACCACTGTTGCTCTTACTTTCCACATCTTTTCTAGCTCCTCTTTCAGCCCTTGGTATTTCTCAAGCTTCTCGTGTTCCTTCTTCTTGATGTTGCTGTCGCTTGGGATCGCCACATCTATCACTACTGCCTTCTTCTGCTGTTTGTCGATCAACACGATGTCTGGTTGGTTAGCCATCACCAGTTTGTCAGTCTGGATCTTGAAGTCCCACAGGATCTTAGCTTGGTCGTTCTCGACTACCTTTGGAGGTGTCTTCCATTTTGACCTTGGGACTTCCAGCCCATACTCGTGGCAGATGTTCCTGTACACTATGACAGCTACCTGGTTATGGCGTTCCATGTACGCTCTTCCTGCCTGCATCTTACACCCTGCTGTTATGTGCTGTATATAGCACAGATATAAGGACTGTATTGCTGATTGAATTCACACAGAACTGTGGCCACTCTGTAACTCTGTACATTGTGAAAGCTGTTCTTGTCATTTTAATTGTTCTCTGCAGAAAACAATTAAACCCTTCCACCGAATACTTAAAAACTTTAAACCAGTTTGCAGCCTGTCTTTATTTTGTTTCAACAAGGTCTCTTCTGCCACTGAAATTCCTCCCTCGCTGTGTAGAAACTTCCACAACACCCCCAATATATTATTAGTGCAAACACTACCATACATGGTTCTATTCTCCTACACCTTGCTGAGAGGATCTAATCGGGGAAACCTGTATGCACTCTCCTTGATTGAGCTGGTGAGTAGCTGATCAAATGCTGATTCATTGAATAAACTGAAACATTGTACTGAAATTAGGGATAACGCCGAAACAGTGTTCCTTACGGAAACAGGGCCTAGTGAAAATGTGAGAAAGGAGCCTGTTCATAGGTTTAATAATCTTATGAAAAACCCTTTCCCAGATTATTCTAGCTACTTTAGTAATTACTTTAATAATCATTCAGAGATCTTTCTTTGTACGACCTTGTCAGTCTCGTAATTAGAGCTGAATATCAGAGTCCTCCCAAATATAGGCCTCCTTTTCACATCTCTCCTATGAATTATATCCATGACTGCGGAAAATATGACCACCTTTCTTCGGTATTCCATTTGTCTTGACTAAATGACTCTTTGAAACATGGATCATTCAGGAGCCCAGTTTCAATATCCATCAGCACTGCATTATCAGGTCGTTCCGCTGTTAGTGTAAAATTAAACGTTCCAACATTGTTCAGCTATTGCCCACTCATTTGGAGTTGCTCAGCAACGCGTACACATAATATAATCATAATGCATTTGTGAGCAGGGGAATGCTGAGAAATGGTCGTAAGAAAACATTTCCATTTCTCCAAGTTGAAGGCATAACGGTGTAAGTGACGGAGCAAACAGAGCACCCAGCAGATAGATGGTGTGGTGTACGCTCTGAGCCTGTGCACACACGTGCTGTTTGGACAGTGTCTCTCATTGGAAGCCATGGAAAATGTTTAGTCAGGTAGGAGCAGCTGTGAAAGAAGTACTCAGATCCTATACTCTGTTAAGTTAATAAGTTCTGCATTAAAAAGCATGTATCACCACGTATCATCAGGAAAATGTACTTAAAGTATTAAAAGTAAAAGTACTCAATACAGAACTCTCCTCCCGTTGTAGAAAGAGTACAGGATCCAACCAGCTGTGTGTTTAATGGTCTCATCATCTCAGCTGTTGCTAGGTTACTTTATAATAAAACATCAGATATTATAAACTACATGTGTTTGGTGTGCAGGACTCTTAATGTGGAAAGTAACTAGTAACTAACTAGTAACTAAAGTAACTAGTAACTGAAGCTGTCAGATGAATGTAGTGGAGGAACTAAAGTAACTAGTAACTAAAGTAACTGGTAACTATATCCGTCAGATAAATGTAATGAGTAAGTAAAGTAACTAGAAACTAAAGTAACTAGTAACTAAAGTAACTAGTAACTGAAGCTGTCAGATGAGTGTAGTGGAGTAACTAAAGTAACTAGTAACTAAAGTAACTAGTAACTGAAGCTGTCAGATGAATGTAGTGGAGGAACTAAAGTAACTAGTAACTAAAGTAACTAGTAACTAAAGCTGTCAGATGAACGTAGTGGACTAACTAAAGTAACTAGTAACTAAAGTAACTAGTAACTAAAGCTGTCAGATGAATGTAGTGGACGAACTAAAGTAACTAGTAACTAAAGTAACTAGTAACTGAAGTAACTACTAATTGAAGCTGTCAGATGAATGTAGTGTAGTAACTAAAGTAACTAGTAATTGAAGTAACTAGTAACTGAAGTAACTAGTAACTGAAGCTGTCAGATTAATGTAGTGGACTAACTAAAGTAACTAGTAACCTAAGTAACTAGTAACCTAAGTAACTAGTAACTGAAGTAACTAGTAACTGAAGCTGTCAGATGAGTGTAGTGGACTAACTATAGTAACTAGTAACTAAAGTAACTAGTAACTAAAGCTGTAACAGATGAATGTAGTGGAGTAAAAAGTAGAATATTTGTCTCTGAAATGTAGCGCAGCAGAAGTAGAAAGTGGCGTGAAAAGAAAAGTAAAGCAGGTTACAACTTGGTACGCACAACAACACGCTACACAACCTGTTGAGAAACGGCTGGAATTCCATCCTTTTTGGTCTTAACGTCATACCCAAATTAAAAGTGGTACTGCTCCCATTTCCTTTGGCCCTCTGGGATGTGGATGTGTATCTGATATCATTGGAAAGGTAACACACTCACGTTTCCGTTACAAGTGTCAGGGCGACTGACAGAGTTACGGAGGCTTGAATGGAGTTTATTAATTTCTGCCAAAGTAGTACTTAAGTAAGGGTGGGAACAAGAGTAGAACAAAGAGGCTATGTACTTTTAACTTGACATTTGCATTTTAAAAATAAAATCCTTGTTTTGCTCTGCAAAAATCATTTTTTGCATATTTGTTTTGCATTAGCCATGTATTAGTGTGAATGTTGTGTGTTTGCTCGCCTGTTTTCGTTTTCTCTATTGCGGATCTGATGTGTGAGGATTAAAGGTGTTTCTATTGGCCCTGAAACACCAACCACATGGACGACTTTTGGCAGAAAAGGCCGTAGGACTGACCCCCTCTCCTCCCCCCATCCATTATATCCAAAGGTAATGAGTAATAGTGGTAAATAATTGTAATTTCAATATTGACCAAAATAATCATGATTATTATTTTTTCTATAATCAAGCAGCCCTAGTGTCTCGCCAGAAATTTAAAGCCAGACTGTCATGGCGACTTGTTCATATTTTACTAAAATAGTTCACCTAAACGTGTTTCTGAAAACATTTTAACCCTCATGTTGTCCTCGGGTCAAATTGACCCATTGTCCTATATCAATGTTCTTTTTAAGTCCCCAAAATAACATGATTGATTCCACACAACGCTCTTTGCCAAGTACAAATCTCTACTTTCATTCATTTTGGGGCGTCTTATTCAATTTTATATTTATTTGAAAAAAAATAGAAGTGTTTTTGAAATAGTATTGAGAGTAAAAGTTGACATATTCCAGTCTGTGATTATCATCAACATCCATTCCTTTAATTTTAGTCCAAATAATTCCTTATTTCTGCTTTTCTAACTCAAACATTAGGTTTAATTTCCTATAAATGAGGTTTATTGACCATAAAATTCCAAAAATACCAGTAAAACTAAAGTTAATAAGGGACAAAAACGTAAGAAAAAGTTAAAAACATCAATAAAAAGCGTCAACAAAAGTGTTAATTTTTAATTTTGACAAGAAGACAACACAAGGTTTAAGGAGAAATAAGCCGTGCAGCTGCTGAATCTTCATCTCAGAGCCACTAAGGTCAGTTTGAAAGATTTTCCTCAGATTTTGAGAGACTAGTCGTGCTCATCCCTCTCCTCATTTCCAGATTAGCACTCCACCAATCAGATTGGTTATTAGAGTGTAACTGCCCACCTTCTGACTGAGCATGTTGGGTCGGCTAAATGAAGGCCGCCCCCCCCCCGACGGACAACGGCACGGACCACACCGACCAGACTTGAGTCTCGCCAGACTGTCCCACGGCCGATTATCGGGTTGGTGGGTCACTGCCTTATCAGACAGAGTGTGTGTCTCAGCTCATTAAATGATCTGAGGATTGATTCATATGTGAACCAATTTAAGGGGCCCCAACGGTTAATAACCCAAATATTCTGAACATTTGAAAAGGTTGTTGTCAAACCCACAATCAGGGACGTTGGAACTATAATGTTGGAGGGGGTGCTGTAAATATATTTGCATATCTGAAGGGGGTGGGTTGGGGGTCTGGTGGGCTGGTGCCCCCCCTCAGATAATGTTTTGGCTGTAAAAGTCCAACAATGACTGTCCAGACTCCTGACTGTCAGTGTAGTGTAGTGAATTGTTGTAAAGAAGATTTAGGCTTTGTGTGTTTTACCCCTCACAACTATTCCTGGCAGTTATTTAAATACATCTTTATGTTTATTTATCCTTCAATGTAAGGTTTATGAAGACATTCCACTGACGGTTAATGGAGGTTTTTATATTACTAGAAACATTAATGCACTCATATAAAGCTACTGCAGGAGTTCTATGATAAAACCAATATAGGTAATGTGAGTCATATTCTACAGTGGAGGAACCACGCTATTATTTATTTATAGTTACTTATGCCTATAATACATCTTCTTAGGGCTGGGTGATTAATTGATTTTATCGATTAACTCGAATGTGTAGATAACGTCGATTTGTTAAAATGAAAGTTATCTCCTTAACATCCGCCAACGCTGCCCTCTGGGCTCCCGTAGTTCTGAACGGGCCCAGCCTTCCCCCTGCGCGTTTGCCATAGAGATACGCAAACAACATGGCAGCGACAGGGACGAACATTAGTTATTTTCTTAACTAGTCATTTTATTACTTAGCTACTTAACGGTAATCTCCGCCGAAATGACCGGAAACTCTCGGCGCTCCATCCCCGGCTGAGAGTCACCTACAGTACTCTCGGATAACTGAACAACCAGCTACGGCTGACCTGAAGGAGCCCCATGCGGGGCACCAGCGGCGGTGTTGAGGAACTCTTTTCCGGCTCAACACATCTCCTAAACACCGTTGATACTACCGAGCTGTCTGTAGCGGCTGAAACACCTAGCAACCGCCGCTCTGTAGCACGGAGCTCCTCTTCGCCGTTGGTTTCTACCGCTAGTTGCTACGAAGGAGCGTGCTACAGGTATGCTACATTCAAGAGACCATGGGACGTTAATGTACGTTACTTAGCAACAGGTGAAAATAGGGGCAAGGTTGCGCAATAACGTTAAAAAGATATGAACTTTTAGCGAGGAACGAGAAGTGAACAGCTTTATCTCTTGGTTGTTGGTGAATATATAGCATCATTATATCATTTTGTAATTCTTTCATGGGGGGCGGGCTGCTGTTACACGGGGACCTGAGGAGATGCTACTGTCATATCTTGCTAGCTTTTCAACATTACCAACCCTGCCGTTAAAATGTAAAAATTCAAGTTTGGACCGAAAAGTGGGAAACGTTACCACTGAGATGCTGGAGAAATTGTCCAATTCTACACATAATGGTTTTTATCAACACAAAAAAAAAAATATATATATATATATATATATATTTATTTATTCTAATATAACCAAAGATATCAAGTTTACTCAGTATTTGCTTCCATGCCAGTTATGATTTACTGACATAAAAGTGTTTTCCAACTAGCACTTCTTGATCCCCCCACCCCCCTTGGTCCTGTTCTTCCAGTCCAGAAACCATATTAAGGTAGAAGACTCAGACAAAGTGAGGATAGACGGCCCTGACAGACATGACTTCATACTCCCAGAGCAGCTGAGTTGAAGCGTGTTACACAGGAAGCTCCACTGACATCACGCTGGAGCTGCACTGCGAGGCCGGAAAGCCTAGTGTGCATCCAGAGGCCAGTCAGACGCCGGAAAATATTTTGTGTAATGGGCAAGAAGCTTCCTGTTAGCGCACAGTCTATCAGTTCTATCATATGACTGTGTTAGTCCATCGTTACATCACATTTCACTACGTAGCCATCATGCATGCGCCTCAGCTCCTTATTAGTGAGATTCAAATCCTATAATCCCAACTTTTTTGTTTCAACTAATGGAGCAAAATTTAATATCAAATAGTAATACTGTCTGTAATTATACCATATTTCCCTTGCAAAGTTCTTAAGACATTCAATGTACAACTAGAAAAAGATGTGCGTGCTGTTGAACAGAGAGTGCCATATAGTGGGGTCAGAAAATAAAGGAAATGGGTTGTGACGCTCCATGAAGCTTCATTTGGCCTTCACTACCTTATTCATTAAATTTCTTCTTTAATTCCCCCTACTGATGGGGCCAGACTATGGTGTTTCTCAATCTGTGTTCTTGTGTTCTTGTGAAACGTCATGTTCGGTCGCCAAAGTACTGACCCAATACACAAGTTAGCATTTCGCCAAGAACAGTTAAAATTCCCGGATGTGTTCTCGACGCGCCTATTTCACCGAGGATACATCGGATGGTAACTTGTGTGAACTTGGCAGGGCCGCTATCCCAGAATTCAATTCGGGTGTAAAGCGCGGATGGTTTCCGGTACACAGATACAACAGAAGTGGAAAGTTTTTCACAATTTACATCTATTATTAAATCAATAATTTCATTTTTAAGACGTTTTAAGGCGAGAAACCAACTGTGTAGATTTTGAATATCGGCAGTTTAACGAAAATTGATGGTGAATTAAAAAAGCCTTCGGAGTTGGAAAGCTCCACAATCTCTCGCGAGACTCTCGCGAGCCGGTCAGTCAGTCAGCTCACAGACCCCCCCTGCCCCCTCTTGCCCCCCATTTAGACAGACCACTGCAGCAGCAACAATGGCAGAGATAAGCCAGGTTCACAACTGTAAGATATTTAAAACAATTTTTACCGCTGTTATTTTGTATTTCATTCATTACATTTGGCGTTTTGTTCTGTGTATTGTTGTAATTGTTTTTATTGGGGGACAACTGAGGAAACCAGGGCCCCAGCGCCCTCTGTGCTGGGGGTGTTGGACCAGCCTCTCTGTGCTGGGGGTGTTGCGCAATAACAGAAAGAACGCTTCGTCTCAAAAACTCAACAGCGTTTTGTGTGCTTCTGAACTTGCGAGTTCATTGTTCCAGGTACAACCAGCAAGAACGGTCTCCCCAAGAACACAAGTCCGATCTTTGCTTACTTGGCATTGAGAAACGGCCTACGTCTGCTGCTTGTTCCAGCCACAATGAGTCAGGGCAATGCCAATAAAGCAGTCGCAAGTGTTGTTACACTTTAGATAGTAAGAGACTTGCTACAGTTGCATTTATTTCTTTTATTTAAAGATTATTTTTGGGGCAATGAAAGGGGGGAATGACATGCAGCAAAGGGCCACAGGTCGGCGTCGAAACAGGGCCCGCTGCGTCGAGGAGTAAACCTCTATATACGGGTGCTACCAACTGAGCTATCCATGTTATGATATTAGTGTGACCCAGAACTCAGAGATACAACACAGGAGACTGATAGAAGTTCAAGTTATTTTAATGTTCGTAGACGTACGTATGTCCAGCAAGGGCAAAAACTAAAGCAACAGTTGATTCTGCTGTGAAATCCGGGCGAAGCCGGTGGCAGGTCAGAGTGGGAATGACGAGCAGCACAGCGATGAACAGGAACAGTGGGTTCTGCACAGAGAGCTAGGTTAAGACGAGGAATCCAAAAAAGGTCCACCGCGAGACAAAAATTACCAAACTATTGAGCCAAGTTACCACAAAGGTGTATGTAACGATGTGGCGCTGAAGAGGTGGTCAGCCCGGGTATAAATGCTGTAGAGGTGAATGATGAGATGGGAGTCAGCTGTGCAGGTGACCGAGCAGAGATGAGTGGCCACGTCTCTTGACCCAGTTCTTCTGGGCACACCCCCTCATGCAGAGACAGACAAGACAGACAGACACAGACCACAACAATCCGAGTGCCCTACAGTTGCATTTCTAGTAGTGATAAAACGGCAAAAACATTTAAAAAACCGAGAGGGTCGAGAAGTTTGAGCCACCCATGGGTGCTTCAACAGAATATGTGTGCCATGAACTTGAGACTGGAGATCTTCCCTCTTTTGCCAATTTCTATTGCCAGAGCTGTGTCATCGTTGAGGAGTTGGTGTCACATATAATCAGCAGAGCAAAGCCTTTAACCTGCAAATGGCAAAAAGGTGCACTTTTAGTAGACGTACATTGACGGTTGGTAACCGCCCCGTAACGTTACATTGCAGCCCATTTGACGGCTCCTGGCTAGTAAAAAATTCCCATTAGTCACAAAAACATTCAAAAATTCAAAGTCCAGGTTGAAAAATACAGAAATTTTCCTTAACTGTCAGCGTACATTTATTACATACAACCAAGACTTTAAAGGCTATGACAAATTTTCAACTCAGACCTACAGCACTATACATACAATAAAAAAGAAAACAAATTGTTAGTAAGATCTGGGCTGAAAAACACTAACTTATTTCTTTTGGCTGTTTGTATGTATTGATATTAATTTATATCAGAATATGTAAAGTTGTATTTTGCTTTTCTTACTAAAAATAAACAAATTTTTGGATATACAGGTAAAAGCCAGTAAATTAGAATATTTTGAAAAACTTGATTTATTTCAGTAATTGCATTCAAAAGGTGTAACTTGTACATTATATTTATTCATTGCACACAGACTGATGCATTCAAATGTTTATTTCATTTAATTTTGATGATTTGAAGTGGCAACAAATGAAAATCCAAAATTCCGTGTGTCACAAAATTAGAATATTACTTAAGGCTAATAAAAAAAAGGGAGTTTTTAGAAATGTTGGCCAACTGAAAAGTAAGAAAATGAAAAATATGAGCATGTACAATACTCAATACTTGGTTGGAGCTCCTTTTGCCTCAATTACTGCATTAATGCGGCGTGGCATGGAGTCGATGAGTTTCTGGCACTGCTCAGGTGTTATGAGAGCCCAGGTTGCTCTGATAGTGGCCTTCAACTCTTCTGCGTTTTTGGGTCTGGCATTCTGCATCTTCCTTTTCACAATACCCCACAGATTTTCTATGGGGCTAAGGTCAGGGAGTTGGCTGGCCAATTTAGAACAGAAATACCATGGTCCGTAAACCAGGCACGGGTAGATTTTGCGCTGTGTGCAGGCGCCAAGTCCTGTTGGAACCTGAAATCTCCATCTCCATAGAGCAGGTCAGCAGCAGGAAGCATGAAGTGCTCTAAAACTTGCTGGTAGACGGCTGCGTTGACCCTGGATCTCAGGAAACAGAGTGGACCGACACCAGCAGATGACATGGCACCCCAAACCATCACTGATGGTGGAAACTTTACACTAGACTTCAGGCAACGTGGATCCTGTGCCTCTCCTGTCTTCCTCCAGACTCTGGGACCTCGATTTCCAAAGGAAATGCAAAATTTGCTTTCGTCAGAAAACATGACTTTGGACCACTCAGCAGCAGTCCAGCTCTTTTTTCCTTAGCCCAGGTGAGACGCTTTTCGCGCTGTTTCTTGGTCAACAGTGGCTTGACACGAGGTATGCGGCAGTTGAAACCCATGTCTTTCAAGCGTCTCTTGGTGGTGGATCTTGAAGCACTGACTCCAGCAGCTGTCCACACCCTTTTTTCACAATCTTGACTAGGGCGCGGTGATCCCTATCGCTTGTACACTTTTTCTGACCACAGTTTTCCTTCCCTTTGCCTCTCTATTAATGTGTTTGGACACAGAGCTCTGAGAACAGCCAGCCTCTTCAGCAATAACCTTTTGTGTCTTTCCCTCCTTGTGCAATGTGTCGATGGTCGCCTTTTGGACAGCTGTCAAATCTGAAGTCTTCCCCATGTTTGTGTAGGCTTCAGAACTGGACTGAGAGACCATTTAAAGCCCTTTGCAGGTGTTTTGAGTTAATCAGCTGATTACTTTGTGGCACCAGGTGTCTTCAAAATTTAACCCTTACACAATATTCTAATTTTGTGACACACGGAATTTTGGATTTTCATTTGTTGCCACTTCAAATCATCAAAATTAAATGAAATAAACATTTGAATGCATCAGTCTGTGTGCAATGAATAAATATAATGTACAAGTTACACCTTTTGAATGCAATTACTGAAATAAATCAAGTTTTTCAAAATATTCTAATTTACTGGCTTTTACCTGTAGCTAGGTAGCTATTAGCTATATAGGAAGATTAAGGCATAGTTAATGCCATTGAAGAATGAATAACAAAGTGAAAGAACACCCTGGTGAAATGAAAAAACAAACCGTAGGAAAGAAACACGAGAATGAGGTCTGTCCTACAGTAGTTTACAACTGTCCCATCTCCAGAGGGTTCAAGTGTCACTTGTTCAAAGCTGAAGGACCGCCGCGACTGCGTCATTTGGGTTTTTCAAGGTGCATTTGGTAACACAGCACATTATGTTGACCACCACCATTGGTAAAAATAATTAGGCTACATAGAAATGGGGAGTAATTTTGGCCCCCTGGCCTCACCTTTAACTGAGTGCCAGCTGACATGCAGCGTATGAAGGGGGCCACATCACAGACCCTCAGCACTGGCTTTGATATTCCCCAGGGAAGATCTGGCTTTCTATGGTTTGCTTTGACTTTAGGTTTCTTTTATAGTAATAATTATAGTGATTGTGCATGTGGCAGAGTTTGTTGTATTTGTGTTTACCATTTTAGCTTGGCACTGCAATGAACTTAACAAAAAACCACCTTATTTCTCTTAATCTTATTTTGAATTGGAATCTACACTGTAAATTCGGTTGTGAAATCTCCAGTTATTTACTGTAGATTTCACAGTAACACTACTGTATATGATTTTAATGTAGAATGCTGTAAAGTTTACATTACAACCTTGTCGACATGACAACATCACAGTAGTCTAAGTATTACAGTTGAAATCACAGTAGTCAAAGCATTACTGTAATACTGTAAATAGTAAAGTAAACTACTGTATTTTAATTGTTTTGTATTTTGCAATGAATACATAAAATACTGTAAATGTACGTATGGTATATTTACTGTAAAAAGAATTCACAGTAACTTGCTGGATGGACAATTGTTTCCAGTAAGTTACTGTAAATGTTATGTTAAATTTGTTACAGTGTATCTAATGTGGGTGTAATCTATTTGTGCACAAATGAGAATAGGATTCCACTATATCTTATCACATAGATCCATATACACATATATGTATCTGCACAAAATCAATCATTCCAGGATGTACTCTTAGATGTAATGATTTACAGTCAGGCGGTAATATGAGAGCAGACAGGACCTTGTCAGTGCCATCACAGTGTTTACACAGTTTTGTTCAGGGTCCTGGGTCCATGCTGTTATTTTCCAAGGGTTCTTTTGACTTTCAGTAGTCACTTAGAAACACTAGAGAGCGTTAGAATGGTCATATATTTTACCTATAGGTTGCTGTTTGCATACTTTGCTTTGCCTGGAATCTTACTTGGGGAACTGGCTTTCCGATGCCCAAGTTGTGTGGCGGAGAGCCTAGCTGCGTGCCCCAAAGTCACAGCAGCATGTACAGAATTAGTGAGGGAGCCGGGCTGCGGGTGCTGTCCACTGTGTGCCCGGTCGGAGGGGGAGCACTGCGGGGTCTATACGCCAAGGTGCTCCAGTGGCCTGATGTGCTATCCAAGCACAGAGTTTGAATTTCCTCTGCAACAGCTCATTCAGGGTTTGGGACGATGTCGACAAAAAGTGGATTTGGAAGTCACAACAAGTCTGGACCACCAGGCTACAAATGGTAAGGACAATGTGTAATGTAAAAGGGGGTCACTCGGTGAAGAACCCACAGAGAATTTGGACTCTACAGCTCTGAAATAAGCTGAACCTTTTTCAGCTTATTGCTTTGGTTGTACAGCCCACAACGTAACTATTTCTTTTCAGTCTCACTGTTCTTATCACCATTGTTTTTAGCAGCAACCGGCAGCTGCTTTCAGCAAAAGAAAAGTTCAGATACGCGTGTTTTAACACCAAGAGCTAGCAGCTGGCTGCTAAAATAGCTGGTTAACATAGTGGAATTTACCAGCTAACAAGACATATTTTCTGAAGGATTTAATGGAGTCCAAACCAGATCTAAAAGGAGGGTGAATGTTTGACTTACCTTGATCAGGAGGCCTAAAACACAACTTTAAAATAATGCTCATCTTGCTAAGTACTTACTGGCTGTGTAATTGGCAACTTTTTGCTAACACGTTAGCAAAAAAACCACATTCTATGCCAGATGCTGCAGAAGTCTGTGTAGTGGATGTAATGCACATTAAAAGTTGGATGCAGGCGAGGTTTTTTGACTCATTCTAAGGGAATGTTGGCTACATTAAACTGTATTTCACTGTACTGTCAAGGGGATGCAGTGCTTTACAATAGTGTTCACTCTTTCCAGTGTAACATTTGTAAATGTCAAATTTTTGCCAAAATCTGTCGCTAT
Organism: Percina caprodes; assembly: GCA_013375575.1. Classification (NCBI taxonomy): domain Eukaryota; kingdom Metazoa; phylum Chordata; class Actinopteri; order Perciformes; family Percidae; genus Percina; species Percina caprodes. The sequence continues at coordinate 1,071,118 of JABXJD010000102.1, forward strand.
CTACTCATACGCTCCCAGGCACAACATTCCTTTCAGTCAGGGTCATTTTAAAAGTCCATAATTGTGGTTTTTCATAGATATTTTGCCTAAAGAGAAAAGTACATACAGACAATAAACTAAGTATGCTTACTAGGATTAGATGTTGGAATTCCCATGAAATTTAGCAAAAGCACTGTTGTTGGAGACGTCCTCTTGATGAACGCCTGGTGCCTCTAATACGACACATCATCAGCTGTGCACCCTGGCCTCATTGGATGTTTCAGCCTTATATCACAATACGCCCTCACCTGAGCCTGGTCCACCGCCGGCTGATCAGACCTGGGTGTGTGTCGCACTGGAGGCTCCATGACGTCACTTGGCAGCCCATGCAATCTCCTTCTGCTTCAGCCACAGCCAATGACTGCTTCTTTCGGCAGTAGTGCCTTGCGTAAGACTGGTCTTGCAACCCACCAGGATGTGTTTCAGGGTTGCTATGGCAAGACAATGGAGACAGGATCTTCTCCAAACCAGAGTCGTTATGTCATCCATACGCGGAGAAAGCTGCAGCCCGCTTTTCAGGCATTCTCCTCAAACAACCCTTTGAGATGCTCGAATTATTAACTCCATTGCCATGGTGAAGACCAATGGAGATGGTATAGCCCGCCATTAAGCCTATCTCCAAGTGCTGTGAGTCGTTGTGGTTGCTATGACAACATACAACAAAATAGCAATGCCCGATTTAGCAGAACATTGGCAGGCTGTGGTCCATCTGTTTTACTCCCCAGCGAGGCTGCAGCGGACAGATTGTCCACCTCCGGGACTACCGACGCGGTGTAACGGCAGAAAAGTGGAGGGACCGAGCAGCTTGAGCAGCTAACTTTGGCTAACGTTAATGTTAGTTAGCTAACAAAGTTAGCTTGCAGGTTATATTAACACAAATCCTGGACTATTATACATGACCATTGCACATATTATATACTGTGGACTTCCAATCAGTATTTTGCACACCCTGTACAAACTGTACAGCTCTAAAACAGCTATATATATATATATATATTTTTTTTACATGTTTTTAATGTAATATTTCTATTCTATATTATTGTTCTAACTGTTGCAGTACTTGGCTTTATTTTATTTTTTTTCCTATTCCATTTTCATATGTTTATTGTGTGCAGCACACCAAGGCTAATTCCATGCAAGGGAAAACTATGGCAGTAAATCGCATCCTGATTCTCTGACTCTAATATGCTGCATGTGTGCCAGCAGCACCAAGCCAGCTAGTTTTTACCTGTCGTCATCATAATACATAATGTTAAAACAGTTTCCTTAAAGTAGAGACAGAGAAGCTGTACACTGATTCAAAACAATATTTTCACCGCGGGACTCGTAATGTCAGAAAAACCACATCTACATCAAAGTGTTTGGTCACAAAAACTCCCCAAAATAAATGACAGAAATTGTAGACGTAGAGCTTTGCTCTCCCACATTATTGGGGACAAAAAGTCACTATTGATTCCTGAAAATGAATGTTGACATACAGTATGCAATGTGTTTGGCAAGCAGTGATAGGCCCACATCTGTGAGCACAAACAAGCAGTATCCCTCCGATGAACCCGTGTCTGTAGCCCACATATCCTCAAAGCTCTCTTCTTCTTTCTTATTTTGATAGGCTGCTGTTCACTTCAGGGGAGCAATTTAAAAATTAATTAAAATTACAAGCAATTTGAATTTGAGAAATGTAACCATCTGTAAATATGAAACAGGCGCACCACAGACACCTCAGAATGGTGTTTCAGATCTCCACAGCAACGGGCACAACCGAATCTGTTCAGACCATTTTGTTTGTTTCTGCAGTTATTATTATTTAACACAATATAACACTAACTTATTAACTTTAGTTTTACAGTTTTTTGGGGAATTTATGGTCAATAAACTTCTTTTTTATAAAATGATACCTAATGTTTTAGTTAGAAAAGCAGTCATTAGGAATTATTGAGACTAAAATTAAAGGAATGGATGTTGATGGATAATCACAGACAGGAATATGTCAACTTTTACTCTCAATACTATTTCAAAACCACTTCAATTTGTTTTTCAAATGCTATAAAATTTAATAAGACGCCCCAAAATTACTGAAAGTAGAGATTCGTACTTGGCAAAGAGCGTTGTGTGGAATCAGTCATGTTATTTTGGGTAGTTAAAAAGAACATTGATATAGAAAAAATTAGTCAATTTGACACAAGGACAACATGACGGTTAAAGGACATAAAGGAAAAGCTGAAAATGAGCATCATATCAGACGGCGGTTTGTCCCTCAGTTCACTGTGTTAGGCTTGGCTTCTCAAGCATGAGCAACTGCTGGCTATCAGGTGTCAACAGATGCCTCCTTTGTCCCCATTTGTTCACATTTTGGGGGTGTTTCCTGCAGTTGGTTAAAATTACATTCTCACTCCTAAATAACTGATCATTTGAAAGAGAACAGAGGCTTGCATTTCAAGGCATTGTTTGGTGTGACCCTGAGTTCAAATGCAACATGGCAGCTTGAGTCAACAGTCCAGAGTTTAAATGAACCACTCCAGCTTTGTTTGGTGTGAGCAAACATATCCTCTTCCAATTTTGACACTTTGCTCTTTTACACTGCTGATGTGCTGCCTCGGCTCCTCCTACTCCTGCACACTTTGCAGCAACAGAACTTTTGCAAATTTCCACATTGCAGAGGTGCCAGAAAACTAACAGAGATGATTTTAACCCATGGTTTGAATTATTTCACTCTGTAAAGATGTGATATTAGAAATGGCACATCATGTTTAGTGTTTCCACTTCCAGGAAAGAAAACAAACAATTGTTTCTTCTTTAATTTTTCATCTCAATATAATACACAAGCTGTCAAAACTGGTCAAAAATTAAGTTTGAAAATTCTTACTAAAAACACACAGGTTCGAACATTGGAATAACTATTTTTACACATTATGTTCATAAGATGGCAAATGTGCATTGAGATATACATAGCTTCCTGTGTTGGTATATTTATTCCAACAATAACATGTAGTTTAAAAGATCTCTACATACCTGCCTATAACAAAATAAACTAATATCCTATACGTGATATTTAATATAAAAACCATAATAGACCTCTCTATGCACCGCTAAACAATTAGCCTCTAGCAAGCAAGTTAGCTTTCTAGCCTCTAAATTAGTAAAATGTAACAACCTAATTTTTTACTTACATTTTTTAGTTTTTTTCACATGCTCTTGTCACATCGTAGGAAAACATATTTCTCTCGCCAGGTAAGTGATAATTTAGGCTAATTTTCTGTAACCAGTGTATTATGAAGGCATGTTGGGTGTGTAAAATTAGCAAGCTAACAAAGCCATCAGCTGCCATTCGGGCGCTCCCACCGTATGGAGACTTCTGTGCAGAGAGAATGGCTGATAGCTCAGGAGAGGGACCGTCTGGTTAGCCGTCTCCTGGTGTCCACCGTTGGTGTCCACTGACTTACCGGCAGGGAGTGAAGCAGAGCGATTGTAGGCTCTGTTCAGTTCTGCCGTTGCTCAAGCAAACGCTATTTGTTGTGGGTAACATAGCAACGCTTTCATCCGGTTTCCCTTGTTGAAAGACTAATAGATCACCGCCACCTGCAGATATGACGAGTTATTTCTTTTCACGCTACAATAGAGACGCTACAATGGCCTCTCCCTCGAGTCTAACTCACCACTATCAGATAAAAGCAAGGCATTTCTGTGTGTATTCTTTGCTGTCTAAACTTCACTGACCACCAATCCACAACTGACAAACCCCTTCCTCCAGCCGATGAGAAACCACTGGCCTGTACAAGTTTTTTGCAGGTTCCTCGCTGCTTCTGCCTCTGTTCTTTTCTTGTGTTTTTGGTGGTCCAACACGGCTCTTGTTGCCCTGCAGGTGATGCTCTGCTGAGACATGATCCTTCTCCCTCACTTGCACTCTCAGGCCTATAATTACTCTATGTAGATTTGAGTGCAAGCAGTGTGTGTGTCAGCACATCCACAGGAGAAGGGGAAGCCAACAGAGCTCACTTTGGGGGGGGGAGCTGCTTGTTGGTGCCTGCAATTGTGCGAGCTGAGGTGTAAATAGGAAGCCCTCCCTCCTTTTGTGCTAATCTTAAAACACTTTGTGTTGGAAAGTAACACGTAGCATTATATGATTACAACTCCAATGAGAGACATTACCATCAGGTACATTTTGAGGTACTTATATTTAATCAGCAGTTTAAAATTTCATTTAATGCCACTTTGTACTATATACTATAAATAAATATTGTACTTTCCGCAATTATCAATCATAATGCACCGTTACAGATTAAACTACCCAACAGTGTAATTATATAATATAAATTAGCTCCTTCCCGACCAACGTTACTAAAAACTATAATTGAATTCATCTTGATGCATCAGTAATAGTAAGAACTGTATATAGAAATATAATACTCAAATAAAGCCACTGCTGATGAGTTTTTACTTTTAATAGCTCTAAACTTTGAATTATGTCAAGTAGGTAAAGTAAGTAAATAGCTATATGTAATTAGTTCACACTGTGGTTCTGCTACTTTTATTTAAACTTGTATGAATTGACTTTTGTGGGAACTTGTGGGCCAAATAACAAGCCGTAAAAACAACACTGATCTATTATCACCTTACAAAAGGTAGGAAACGGTTGCCTCTGTGTTTGCTAGCAGGCACGGAGCGCAATATTGGTATTTGGAGTTGTATATCTGTCCACCTGGCCCATTTAAATCCTTTATTTGCTCTTCTTTATGCTCTGTCTTTGTCTCCACCAACCCCTACTAAATATGTTTTATGCTTTAGCTTAGTGGTTAATCTTGTTACGGATTGGCTGGTCAGCTCACACAAATTTACATTCTGATTAATAGTGGTTGGGTGAAATAATACACAATTAAGGAGGAACATATTAACGTTCTCTAAAATGTGAACATAGCAGAGCTGCTGTCGGACATCTTCATTTGAAAGTGTGTCTCAGAGACGCTCGAGAAACAGCTGCTTAACTTTCACAGAAGTGAAAAGTCTATATGATGTATTCCATTAATGTATGTGTTTAACAATAGCAATTTACTTTAAGGATTAAAAAGGTCCCACAACATGGTGCTCCTTGGATGCTTTTATATAGGCCTCCGTGGTCCCCTAATACTGTATCTGAAGTCTCTTTTATATAGACCTTAGTGGTCCCCTAATACTGTGTCTGAAGTCTCTTTTATATAGACCTTAGTGGTCCCCTAATACTGTATCTGAAGTCTCTTTTATATAGACCTTAGTGGTCCCCTAATACTGTATCTGAAGTCTCTTTTATATAGACCTTAGTGGTCCCCTAATACTGTATCTGAAGTCTCTTTTATATAGACCTTAGTGGTCCCCTAATACTGTGTCTGAAGTCTCTTTTATATAGACCTTAGTGGTCCCTAATACTGTATCTGAAGTCTCTTTTATATAGACCTTAGTGGTCCCCTAATACTGTATCTGAAGTCTCTTTTATATAGACCTTAGTGGTCCCCTAATACTGTATCTGAAGTCTCTTTTATATAGACCTTAGTGGTCCCCTAATACTGTATCTGAAGTCTCTTTTATATAGACCCTAGTGGTCCCTAATACTGTATCTGAAGTCTCTTTATATAGACCTTAGTGGTCCCTAATACTGTATCTGAAGTCTCTTTTATATAGACCTTAGTGGTCCCCTAATACTGTATCTAAAGTCTCTTATATAGACCTTAGTGGTCCCCTAATACTGTATCTGAAGTCTCTTTTATATAGACCTTAGTGGTCCCCTAATACTGTATCTGAAGTCTCTTTATATAGACCTTAGTGGTCCCCTAATACTGTATCTGAAGTCTCTTTATATAGACCTTAGTGGTCCCCTAATACTGTATCTGAAGTCTCTTTTATATAGACCTTAGTGGTCCCCTGGGGGAGGCTGGGAGTGCTGTCTCTGGGTGGGCAAAGCAGAGACAGGGGAGGTAACCTGGCCCCTAATGACCTAATAAGGGGAAGATTCCAGATCGACCCATGGCTCAGTTTACACCTCTCGTCAGTACTGTCAAATTTGCTGGGTAATCTCCTTCTAGACTACTACATGCAAACAATACAACCTAAATTACGTACAGATTATAATCAAATCATTTTAGCTAAAATGAAATGGAAAAATCTAAAATGCCTATTTTAGTAATAAATTAATGTCACTGGTATAATTTCATATTCATGACTGCCACAGTGTAAATAAAAGGCGGAGTGCTGCGAAGTATATTTGAGAAGTGTATTTACGGATATTTGCTTGAAAATGGTCTGAAAGGCAAAATCTGTCATGAGTCAGGGAATTTGAGGACCCAAATGCAGAGAGCAGGCAGGAGAGCTTGAGGATTTATTAAGTAACAAAACACAGTTCACACCAAACAAAAGGAGACCTGAATGCAGCAGGAACAAAAACGTACTTTTCTGAAAAGTGGAGAAAACAAGGAAACGGATGTACAAAAAAACAAAAGTAATCCAACAAACAGGACTCCACGGACGAGAAGACAGCATGGAACGAGACTGAAAACTGACACACTGGACAATACTGAGACAAACACAAAATGATCTGATAAAGGACAAGGGGAAGACAAAGACTGAATACACAGGGTAACGAGGAAACACAACCGCTGGGTGAACAACATCAGGCAACAACAGGGGTGGGAAAACACAGGAAGTAAAACTAGACAAGACAGCACAGAAAACCGGACTATCACAATAAAACAGGAAACAGAACGTGTACAAGGGCTACATCGAAAATTACACAATCACAAGGAGGCAAGACATAGAACCAAAAACAGAAGAAACCACAGGACAAAATGCAGAACAAAATACCAAAACCATGACAAAAACACAGTCGGGAGGTCAAGTGCATTCAGTCGGATTAGCTTTAGCTGAACTGACAGGGAGCCCAGAGCTAGCCTGTCTCACTATGCACCTGTCAATCAACTTGACCACGCCCTCAATTATACAGTAATTTAAGCCTGACTATAATTTAACACACACACACACACAGATTTACAAGGTGAAAACAATACCAGTATTGCTGTTGCGGCTTGTAAAATGAACATTGGTTCTCTGCATTACACTCTGCATAACACTGGCCAGTCATTAGACATTTGATGTCATTTGACGGTGAAAAGCATAAGTTTTTTAAGAGAAAGCCACCTTGACCTTAGGGTGCATGTATTGTCTTTTAAGTCTAACAAACGCTGTAGGAGCTCCAATTGGCAACAGTTTTCCCTTACAACTACAAAGGCAACTTCCTTTGGTTTAGATGAAAGATGAAACACACGGCCACATGGACACATAGAAACATCAAAAATACTTGAAAGAACTAGCTAACCGTAAAAGGTTTGAAGGGGATCTCTGGCTAGGCCAAACCTTCATTATTCAATTGCTTTTTGTCCGTTTGCCAGCGTAAAGTGTTTGAAGTGGCCGAGCCTTGAGAGAAGCCGTTTATACTGACAATGGTTTGAGGTACTGCAAGGCAGGCTCTTGGCTGTGGAAGCACAATGAAGTTTTTGAGACATAGCTTCACTGTATACAATGAAAGGGCAAATGCATTCATGCTAAGCAACTCTGGAAAGACATTACTCATTCTGTGCTATGAGAGCTGTGAAAGCATTGCTCAAAGGCAACAGCCAAAGCCAACACTCCCAACAGCTCTAGACAGGTAGTTTCTATGACACGGAAGACAGAATCAACAACGCAGTACTTAGATGACAGCTATTGGCTGAAGTTATGTGTGGGGATGGTAATTTCTCCCTGGAACATGCTGACATGGATTCCTATAAGTGCCTATAGAAAACAAGATCTTAAGCACATAGAAACCGTTACGATGGGTGCGTACTGTAGTTGCATCTCGGTTAGTTTTTTAACATTCCTGCTCCACTAAGGGTTTTGCCTTTTATACACTTGCATTGCAGGTGTCTATTCAGTGTACTTGTATCTACCAGGGAAAAAGGAAAACTAAATCCCATTTCACCATCCATGTTGGGTTTTTTCTGTTTGGAGCAACAGACTTGAATAAAAATGATGAAATTAAGCTCTCTATTGAACATGTTTAATGTGTTCTGCAGAGGCCCTCATTACACTGTTTGTGAATATCTTAACATAAAATTCTAAGCATATATGCTCAGATGGATGTTGGAATTTGTGACTTTGGGCCATCACTCGCACACTGTAGTGAATATCTTGTGGCCACACAGTTTTAACAGCTTGCTATTGGAAGTGTTGCCTTTCTAATTGGATTATCAGTTTGGAAAGATATCCCTTTGTAGTTTGAGACATATAAAAACATACAAAGGAACAAAGATGGCATACTCTACGGTCAATTTTGGGCTCAAGGAATGGCAATATTGGCTCAATCCACCACTCAAATCCAGGGTGAGATATCTTGTCAAATATTGTATGGATTTCCGTGACATTTGGCACAGACATTCTTGGTCCCCAGAGGCTAAGGTCTATCAACTTTGTCTGTTCCCTGACTGTCCCTTTAGCACTACCATGATCATGTCTCCCAGACAATATGTCTTCCTAAATCTGGTAATTCCATGATTTTTAATGTTGTGCAACCAGCAGGTTGACAGTTTTGATACGGAGGAAAAGTGTTTTAATAGATTGTCTTACTACTGTACTTACTAACAACATTCCCGTTAGCCTCAGCTGCACTTGGATTAGCAAATGCTAGCATGGGAAACATGTTAACAATGTCATTAACTGTTTTTCCATTCGCATATTTTTACGCACATTTTTGAAATATTGCGTTAAACGGCAATATTCAATAAAACGTTCTCAATTGTGCAAAAATGTTTTCTGTGATGGATCTACGCTCTGTGTCCCAAACGCGTTGATGGAAACGTGCCTTATTTGCATTTCTTTTTTTCAATATTTCAAAGGTTTGCATAAAGGAGACAGCTCATTTTTAGGTTCATGTTTGTATTTCAGGTTTCTACATACAATGTTCAAAAACATTATCAACATTATTCATCTGAACATATCAGTTTCAGCACCTGTCTCAAAGCCCCCTTCCCCTATAAGCCCAGTCTCCTATTATGTACATTTAATTTGTATTGCCCAAAACAAGTCATTTCTACGAACAAAACAATGTTGAAGTTTATTTTTACAGTTCCTGTGGACATATTTCCGGAGAGGTACTAACTGCATTGATAACAAATCAAATGTTCTCAACTTCTGCGTAAAATCGACATAATTAACCGTGTATGTCTGAAAGTGAAGACAAATGCCTGTTGCAATGATGTACAACCCACTTACCTTAACACCTGGAAGAGTGTGCACTGAAATGTACGTGTGGAGACGTGTGAACACGCACAGAATCATTTTAGAAAGTGTCATAGCATGTGTAAGGAGCTCTGAAGATTCACTGGGGAGTGGGAGTGCATTCCCTCTCGGGTGTGATTTACAACCTCAGAGTTCTGCTCCTGTCTTTATTAAGCTAATTACACACACACACACACACACACACACACACACAGAGCCTCTGGCAGGTAGATCAGGTGCCCAAAAAAAATCCTGACTCAGCATGAAAACCCTTAGTGCTTCCTCACCAGTCTGGGCTCACCACCAATGACTAGCAGCCGAGCTCAGCTCTTTAAATCAGTCAACGCTTTCCTGTTGAAGTGTGTCAGACAATCTCAGATTATTATGTCTGTGATGACTCTGACTATGCTGAGAAACCTCTTTGTGTTTACCCCTCCTTGGGCTTTCACGCCTACCTGGTTTTGATGCAAACCAAAATTCCAGGTGTCCCAAACAAACAGCCGGAATTTGGTCCAACGAAAAGAGGTAGTCTCGGTCCCGCTAGTGTGAAAGCAATTTTTGGATGGCTCGGACTTTCGGACCGAATACAGGAAGCTCTGGCAGGCTATCGTGTGTGGTTGAGGAGGAGAGTAACAGTGGCGTGGTGCTCAGAGGAGACAGCTATCAGCAATCAGAGCAGAGAATAAAGTAGTGTGGTAGTAAATGTATAGGTTTTAGTTGGTCTCTGAATTAGACCTGGGCAATATATCAATATTATATCAATATCGTGATATGAGACTAGATATCAGCTTGGATTTTTGACATAGTAATATGACATAAGTGTTGTCTTTTCCTGGTTTTTAAGGCTGCATTACAGTAAAGTGATGAAATGTTCTGATCTTACCAGACTGTTGTAACTGTTCTATTATTTGCCTTTACCCACTTAGTCATTATATCCACATTACTGATGATTATTTATCAAAAATCTCATTATGTAAATACTTAGTGAAAGCACCGATAGTCAACAATACAATATCGTTATCGAGGTATTTGGTAAAAAATATAGTAATATTTGATTTTCTCCATATCGCCCAGCCCTACTCTGAATAAATGCTGCAGCTCCTCCAAACCCAAGTAAAGTTCCTATTTCTTCCTTCTTACCAACACAACAAATCAAAAAGAGCAGTGGTAGCAAGGGGAGAGCAGCGGTCCGTTGGAAAAAAGCTGCAGACAAATCGTAATACAGTGAACCCTCGTTTATCACGGGGGTTACGTTCCAAGAAGAACCCGTGATAGGCGAAATCCGTGAAGTAGTAACCTTTATTTTTTTACAATTATTATACGATGAAATACTCCGTAATACACTGAAACCAAAGAACAAAACCTTTTTACAGGCCCAAGCATTTGTTTAACAAATAAAAGTACTGTATAAACGTTTTTTTTTTTACAAATAATTACTGTACTGTAAAATAATAATTTTAATCATCGATACGAACTAAAGGCGTCAAATTACGGAGATCGCTGCATCCCAACTCCGCTCTGTAGAGGTTTTTTCTTCTAAAGCAGTTGTGTTTTTTCGAGAGAAGAACATAGTTATCGGTAGTTGTTGTCGCTCTTTTTTCTTCTGGGCAAAAATATTCTTATAAACCGACCTGCCACCATTGATTATGTTTGCAGAATGCAGAACACAATGCAAACCAATCAATTACAAGTACAGGAAGACGCGGCTCACAAATGTGTGCTTGTATAACTCCAGTGTCAAACCAACCATGAACCCTGGTCTGGATTTTGGTTCGGACTTTTAATGTCTGAAAAGGCACTTATAGTCCCAGTCATCGTTGGCTTGAGTTGGTCTCATTTATACGACTGGCGTTCTGTATTCATTTGCCATCCTGCTTTGTTTGTGTCTGTGTTTTGTCTCTCCTTTCACCCAACAATTGATGAACATACTTTGGTATAACAGTGGCAGAAAAAACAAACTCAAAGGGAACCCACTGCTCCGAGGAGACACGTGCACTGCGTCACAAGCCCAGCATACAAGCCTAAGAGGGCTGTATGTAGCACTGTGCTGTTTCACAGAAAAGACCTTAGCAAGCTTCTTCACACCGTCGCCATTGTAATTACAGCTTGGCAACGCCTGACTGTCCAGTATAGAATTAGTCACATGATGTATGAGGGACACAGGATGCCTCGAGGACACACAATGACTTTGTCTTCTAATTCCAGAATTAAGATGACTTGTGAAGGAGCCTGTTATTAGAAATGTTGGCTTGTGATCATAGAATAGATACATGTAGATGAATGTGAGTGAGTATTTGAGAAAACCGCAGAAATGGTGTGTGTGTGTGTGTGTGTGTGTGTGTTACATCTATGAAATGCTAATGTAAAAGACAGAACACTTCCATTCTCAAAGAACGGACTCAATATACGCTTCTCTGAGAACCTCCTAAGTATTTAGTGTTTAAATCAGAAAATATACCAACAGGTTGAATTAGCTTTGAATAGAACGTGAAGTCTGTTTGCAAGAAGGCCTAGGCGGAGTCTAGGTACAAATGCTGCAGATTAACTATGTCTAATGTGTGTATTTGTTTGGTTGTAGACGTGCATGGGACTGAGAATCCAGTCACCAAAAGACCTCCTTTGGCCGATGCTTGGCTTTGGCAGGAGTCCGCCAGGAAACAATATCAGAATGAGCTGAAAGCCAAGATGAAGACAAAACAACCAGAGGACCCCCGAACCCAGAAAGTGCCACAGGTCAGATCTAAACCGGCAGCTGTTTTTCTCACTACTTATTACTTACCCTAATTCAAAACAAAGGGTTAGAAGTAACACCACTTCTTTGAGGAAAAGTTTTACCATCATGTTTTAATGTATTTCAAGGGTAAAAAAACAGCAGTGTGACTGGATCCTAAATGAAGCGTCTGAAGTGGTCTGCTATTATTTAAAAAAATACTGTATATTTTTAACTCCAGTGTTGTCAAACAATTAAAATATTTAATTGCGATTGATCGCATTAATGTCATAGTTAACTCGTAACTGATCGCAATTAATGGCAAATTTTTATCTATTCTAAATGTCCCTGATTTCTTTTTGTCCCATTATTTTGTCTCATTTTTATGCTCCTATCAACATGAAAAATGGATCAGCTTGCCCCCCAGCACAGAATGTAAATAATACTTTGACAAGGGTGGTGGTGGTGGGGGGAGGGGGGAATTAGCATCAGCTGTGTGCTTGGCCATCAAGTGGTATTTCTGCGGCCGGGAGCTCTGGTCATAGGGTCTTAGGTGCCTCAAGGGGCGGTAACCCACAAATCCCCTGGTGGACACCGGTGGTCAGGGAAGCCGTCCAATATCCCAGAAAGACTCCGGAGGCAGTTGCAAGGTACCGACGGGCCTGAAGGGCTGCAGCTTCTGCCATGACAGAGGCAAAGCAGCGGGTGTGGGAGAAGTTCAGAGAAGACATGGAGAAGGACTTTCGGTCGGCACCAAGGTGCTTCTGGAAAACCGCTCGCCACCTCAGGAGGGGGAAGCGAGGAATCATCCGAGCTGTGTACAGTAAGGATGGGACGTTGTTGACCTCAACTGAGGAGGCAATAGAGTGGTGGAAGGAGCACTTTGAGGAACTCCTAAATCCAGCTGATCACGTTCTCTGTGGTGGAGGCAGAGCTGGAGGATGATGGGGTATGGTCGTCAATTTCCCTGGTGGAAGTTGTTGAAGTAGTCAAACAACTCAGGGATTGATGAGATCTGTCCAGAAATGCTAAAAGCTCTGGGTGTGAAAGGGCTGTCTTGGTTGACACGCCTCTTTAACATTGTGTGGAGGTCTGGGACAGTGCCTAAAGAGTGGCAGACTTGGGTGGTGGTTCCCCTCTTCAAAAAGGGGGACCAGAGGGTGTGTGTCAATTACAGGGGTATCACACTTCTCAGCCTCCCTGGTAAAGTCTACTCCAGTGCTGGAAAGGAGGGCTCGGCCAATAGTTGAACCTCGGATTGAAAAGGAACAATGCGGATTCCGTCCTGGTCGTGGAACAACGGATGAGGTCTTCACTCTCGCAAGGATCTTGGAGGGAGCCTGGTAGTATGCCCAACCAGTCTACATGTGTTTTGTGGCTCTTGAGAAGGCATATGACCGGGTCCCCCGGGAGGCACTGTGGGAGGTGCTGCGGGAGTATGGGGTGAGGGGGTCCCTTCTCAGGGCCATTTAATCTCTGTATGACCAAAGCGAGAGCTGTGTCCAGGTTCTTGGCAGTAAGTCGGACTCATTCCAGGTGAGGGTTGGCCTCCACCAGGGCTGCACTTTGTCACCAATCCTGTTTGCAATATTTACCCTGACTGCGTAGTCGGGGTGGAGAGGGGTTGCAGTTCAGTGGGCTCTGGATCTCATCGCTGCTTTTTGCAGATGATGTGGTCCTGATGGCATCATTGGTCTGTGACCTTCAGCACTCACTGGATCGGTTTGCAGCCGAGTGTGAAGCGGCTGGGATGAGGATCAGCACCTCTAAATCTGAGGCCATGTTTCTCAGCAGGAAACCAATGGAGTGCTTTCTCCAGGTAGGGAATGAGTCCTTACCCCAAGTGAAGGAGTTTAAATACCTTGGGGTCTTGTTCAAGAGTAAGGGGACCATGGAGCGTGAGATTGGTCGGGGAAAACCCAGGACCAGGTGGAGAGATTATATCTCCAGCCTGGCTTGGGAACACCTCGGGATCCCCCAGTTACTAATTACTCTATGTACTCCACTACACTCATCTGACAGCTTTAGTTACTAGTTACTTTAGTTACTAGTTACTTTCCACATTAAGATTTCTGGACACAAAACACATGTACTGTAGCTTATAATATCAGATTTTTTATTATAAAGCAACCTAGCAATAAACACACAGCTGGTTAGATCCTGTACTCTTTCTACAATGGAAGGAGAGTTCTATATTGAGTACTTTTACTTTATGGTGAACATATGTTGATTTCCATCAAAGAGGACACTCAGCCTGGCCTTGAAACACAAATTCAGACAGGCTTCTCAGAGGTTAAACATGCTTTATTATGCCTCAATGGTACAAAATATTATTATGTAATAAAATAAAATATGTAACAACCTGTAACATAAAAATAGCTCTTTTCAAATAGATAAATATGAAATAATGTTCTAAATATGACCTATTCTGTGATCCAGCTTCAACCAAATATCTCTTAAAAACTTTTCAATGTAATATGATAAGGTTTTTTGGTGTCCATGTGAGCTTTGAGCTCTCCAGCACCTTTATTAGATACTGAAACAGATGTGCTAGCTTTGCACACTGTGCACTCCGCCACCCTCTTGTCCCGACCAGTAAAACTGGAGCTGAAGCTGCACTTACATTTTGTCTGATTTGCTCCCTGTATGTGCTACCTGTCTGCTGCTCCCTGTATGTACTCCTAGTCTGATCTGGACCCTGTATGAGCTCCGTGTCTGATCTGCTCCCTGTATGTACACCTGTCTGATCTGCTCCTTGTATGTGCTCCCTGTCTGATCTGCTCCTTGTATGTGCTCCCTGTCTGATCTGTGCCCTGTATGTGCTACCTGTCTGATCTGCTCCCTGTATGTGCTCCCTGTCTGATCTGCTCCCTGTATGTACTCCTGTCTGATCTGCTCCCTGTATGTACTCCTGTCTGATCTGCTCCCTGTACCGTAATATTGGGTGCAAAGCACCAGTATATTTAAGGTCACGGTTATTGTCCCATGAAAAACAAAATTTTTCATGAATTTATAAACTCCTGACGCCCCGGACAGTGCGTGAAAAGAGGACATGTACAGGCAAAAGAGGAAGTTTCGTCACCCATCACTGTTGTGTTGTAACCTATGCCTTATTTTAACAGGCACAGATACTGAAGAAAAATCCAACTAACAGGATCTTAGTGCAGTAAATTTGTATAAATATAGGCCCTATTTGCTCTCCAACAATGTTTTCTTTTTTTGAGTTCTGAGTTTTGAGTTCAGTCTTGACATGTCTGCTTGTCAAAAGCAGGCTGTGACAAACAGGTCAACAATGTGCTGTGTGAGCAACATTGTCTGGTACAGTAGTGCCCTCCTCTGGGTGCTTTTTCACTCAAACATTACACACATGCACAGACACACTTATTATCACTAAAATCACGTGGTCTTACATTCATTTTGTGGGACTTGCCCTAACCTTAATCATGTCTAATTACAACCCTTATTATGACTTCACCCTCACTTTTTTAAACCAAAAACCAAGTTTCAAGTATTTCTTCCCTGATATGGAGCACATTTCTGTTCCCATATAGAAGACAAGTCCCTATTAAGTGATTTTGTGAACA
The DNA here is from genome assembly GCA_013375575.1 of Percina caprodes. NCBI lineage: Eukaryota > Metazoa > Chordata > Actinopteri > Perciformes > Percidae > Percina > Percina caprodes. Next base: position 1,086,724 of record JABXJD010000102.1, read on the forward strand.
TTTTGTCCCCACAATGTGACTAACACATGCACACATCAATGTGCTTTCATTAAACTGTTCTGTGAAAATGTATTTGTTAATACATTAAATTGTTGTCCAAGATATCTATTACAGGCCTCATGTTTGAAACTGACTTTAGACTAATATGGTGATGTCTTTCCACTTTTAGAATACTTTTAGTACTATCTCTGTGCATGTATTGATGAATTTCTAAGCACTAGTACAGTGCCTGTTGAAGATGTGCTTGTCTGGAACGGGAAGGACCCCAAACCACTTAATATGCAACTCCACTGTATCGCCTACATCTTACTTACAGAGTAGAGGAAGACCTTGTACTACTGTATTTATCTGTCAGAGATAGAGATTCACAATGTAATCACAAAATATCACAGTGAAGTGCGCTACCCATCCGGCTCGTTATGAGAGCTAATCAGCACATATTGGTGTTCATCAACCACCAGAACCAGACTGTGTGTGTGTGTGTGTGTGTGTGTGTGTGTGTGTGTGTGTGTGTGTGTGTGTGTGTGTGTGTGTGCGTTCTGCATGTGGCGTCTACGTGTGATGTGCAGGTTACCTTCCCCCCCAAACACGGACACGCATACATATACGTACAAATACATCTGGCTTTATTAGATAGATTGCCTGCCTATAAGTGACATCACATGAGGTGTATGTCACATTTTAGCTGCCAAATCTCCGCTGCCGTCTGTCTCTGGTCCTCAGGGTGACAGGGGGAGTGGCCAGTGGCTAGAGCGGCTAAAGCCATTGTGTGCTTCTTTTACCAATATACTAACGGTATCGTTAGCATTTCTAATCCAAACAAACTCGGCACTGCACCCACTCGTTCCCGTAGCAAGACACCTGTCTAGTGTTAAATCCAACGGTTCTAGAGCTATGCACATAACACACACACAGACACACACACTCACACAGACACATAGACAGATGTTCCTGCATTTCTGCAAACACAACAGCAAAAGAGAAAACACAACATTACACAAAACACAACAACATTTCAACAACAATGTGTTTGTGTTTTGTGAAATGCCGTTGTGTTGTGTCGTAAAGTGAATAGAAGCGTCAATAACTGCATTAGGAAAGAGACTTTGCTTCAATAATGGCTTATTATGAGCAAATTGATGATGAAAGGTGATATTGTTCTTTTCTCTACAGTGGAATGTGCGTGTTGGCGGTTTAATGCAGCCCCCCCCCCCAATGTTCTTTAACATTTGCTCACCATTTTACAGTTAAACAAAACAGTTAAAAAAACTTCCTGGAAAACCCATAACAGGGTGCCATACAAACACAGATCACAGATATTCTTCATATTCTTCTGTTTTATGCAAATGAGCTTGGGGCCTACTATGCATTTGGAGGCCCAAATACTGTATGTCTCCACATGGCAGACAATTGTGTGCATTTGCTCATTTTCTCCCTCACTTAACTCACTCGCTTGCAGCAAAACAAAATTAAACACAAAAATCATAAGCGAAAGGGGTGCAAAACAATTGTCGAGATCATTAGAAGCAATGAAAGAGAGAATGCAGGAGAAGGAGTTGTGCAGCTGGGCAGGGGGAGGGAATTCAGACAGCTGGTGTCAAGCATGGATGCACTTCATTGTTTGTTCTTGTGAGGTCAAATAATGTACGCAAAATACATGTGTCGCCGTCAGCTGGGGTTGCGTCCCATTTGTTATCTTTATTCCTTGAACATAAACACATTTGTTTTTGTAATGTAAAAGTCTTCTTTGCATCCCATTCATATTGTTGTTTATACTTGTCTTGATTTTCTTCTTCTTCTTCCTAATCTTTGGCCACATTAAACCTTTTTTTTTAAACCGCACTTGATACAATAATAATACAAATGTGTGTGGTAATCCAGCTAAACTTAGACATTTTCTTTTCTCTAATAACACACCCGAATCCCTAATCAAAATCCTTTGTCAAGTTGCATTGTGGATAATGTAGGCGACAGGTTTTGACAAGGAAGAACGCGTGGAATGGAAAAGCAGATATTTCTGATTGTGATGCATCGATTTTGCTTTTTCAAACTGTCCATCATGAGTCTGAAAAGTTATATGAGAGCAATTCAATTGGTGGAGTACTCTTTTAACATCTATAAACAAGTTACATTTTAGTGAAAGTTGAGGGGAAGTCTACAGCTGAAGAACTGTGGTATTTTTGTTGAGCACAGTCTAGAAGTATAGCTCAGAGTGATTTGTTTTTTCTGCTCCGAATAGCGCATTTGCTGTTTGAAAGATGGGTTTGGACCACTTGTTCTCTTCCATGAGTAGCGGGGGCAAGACGTATTCACTGCTAGTTCTGAATGATACCCCACCTTGAGTTTAATGTGATTGAACTTTGACACACAAGTCCCGACACTCTCCGGTGTCCAGTGGTCTCTCATCATATCCTATGTTTGAGGAACTGTAATACTTAATACCTAAAACTAAATTGGATGAAATGTTGTTGCTAGCCCTCCGGCCATGCTAGCGGCCACACCTCATGCTTACAATCTAACCGTTGCTGTTTCTTGTCACACTTGCATTTTACCACACCACAAGAGTTAATTTTGCCTGACAAAATCTGTCCGAGTCTGACCACACCATAGCATGACTAGGCTGTAAAGGGGCAGTCAGATGGGATTTCCCCGGATAAACGTTACTTGCGTGGTGTGACAAATCACAGGCGTTGAAACTCAAACTCTGGGAGCTAGTTCAGAAGCTAACGTGATGCTTCAGCACGCTTTACAAACAACTCCAAATAGTTACACCTGACGGCCACTCAGCAAGGAAACACTGCTTGGAGACAAATTTGTACTAAAAGGATTGTAACTTTAAATGAAACCCAATTCATTTGGCTTATTCAGAGTCTGAACGAGGACTGTTGAGTTTGTTCCCTATTTCTCCCAGTGTGTAATGGGATCTCCTGAAGGACAGGATAGAAAGAAGGAGTAATTACAGCAGCCACTAACTCTTCAAACATATACATGGCATGGGAGAATTATGTGATATAAAATGGCCTGAACCTATCCTTAAATATGAGAGAGAGAGAGAGAGAGAGAGAGAGAGAGAGAGCTTTTCATCCATATGTTCAGATGTCTGATAAGGTTCATGGCAGACTGCGCCTCCTCCTGCCCTTCTCTCTCATCTTCAGCCAACTAATCATAAGACTGGACCCTTTGATTCCACTGGCTGCCTGATACAATGTGTGTGTGTGTGTGTGTGTGTGTGTGTGTGTGTGTGTGTGTGTGTGTGTGTGTGTGTGTGCGCGTGTGTGTGTGTGTTTGTGTGTGTACACATGGATACAATAGCCTTCGTGGTAAGTGTGTGTCTGTGCACAGCCATACAACAGGAAAAGCCTGCACTGTATTCACGTGGGTGTATGAACGTGTGTGTGTGTGTGTGTGTGTGTGTGTGTGTGTGTGTGTGTGTGTGTGTGTGTGTGTGTGTGTGTGTGTGTGTGGCCACCTGCTAAGTCGAGCGGTCTAGCCACTCATGTTCCACTCCAGCAGACTCCCATCAATAATATTGGCTGAACTTTCTGCTTGCCTAACTACAGCTCATAAAAATGTTAGCTATAAATGTGTGTATTTGTGACATTTTTACAAGACACACAGAAGTATTTTATTTCTCCTTTTTTTTTTCTTGGAAGGAGCCCATTCCTTAGCCTCAAACCTAAGTCCAACTTATACACTTACTGCGTTTCTTGTATGGAGATTAGATTAAATTGACATGGTTTAGTTTAGTTCATTAGTTCACAATGTCGTGGACAGACCTCCTTAATCCACTGTACAGTAAAAGGAGCAGCTTTAGCCTCTACGGCTAATTTCCAGCTGACTATAGGCATCCTAAAATACAATGGTTAATATATTAAAAATGAGTTACATTACATCTATAATGACAGCAGGCCAAAGCAAAAATGGTTAAAACATACAAACAAGCAAGCACAGATGATGGGAAAGGCATTAAAGCAATCCATGCAGTAAAAGTAATACAAAGGAGACAAGAGAAAGGAATTCAATTTTATTTATAGTATCAAATCATAACAAGAGTTATCTCAAGACACTTTACAGATAGAGTAGGTCTAGACCACACTCTATAATTTACAAGGACCCAACAATTTTAGTAATTCCTCCATAAGCAAGCAGTGGCGAGGAAAAATTCCCTTTTAGGAAGAAACCTGGGACAGACCCAGACTCTTAGGGGGTAGGGAGTGTCTGATGGTTCCCGGTTGGGGTTGTGATGAATAGTGGCAATAACAGTCACAATAAAGATAATGGAACAGTGACTAGAAATAGTAGTCATAGTAGTTCATGTGAATGACTACGTCACATCAAACGCACATCTCATCTGACAGGTGAATGCGTGCAGTCATTGGACAGCCATGTTTTAAGGTGTGTTGTAAAGGTGGAATATGTGTGTATATCTTTGATAGTAGTGGGTAGTGAATTCCAGTTTTGTATAGCCGTTAGAAAGTGGTAATTGACCAAATGTGCTTTTCCTGAATGGAATTAGAAGGTCACCTTGTGTGGTGCTTCTAGTGATCTGACTGCTGTTGTTACAGCAGAGTTCAAAGGAGTAGGATCAGTGTAATGCCAAATTTTGTAGACCAGACAGAGGTTTTTGTATTTGATTACATCTTCCCAGCTCAGCAGTTTATGGTTATTTAGGATAATGCAGTGATGTGAACTGTTAGGCTTGGAAGTAGTTTTTCTTTATTATTTTTGTCTACTTCGACACATGCTAAATAATTACTGTTGTTAGTATTGGTAATAATGATGTTTTCCTTGCTCGTCTTTTTCAGAGCGCCTGCCACCAAGAACTGGACAAGGTCTTAGAGGAGGTCTCCAAAATAACCTCTGAGGATAACAGAGGCCCGCTGGAGAATCTGTACGAGCTCAAGTTTCCTAACTGTGACAGACATGGACTGTACAACCTCAAACAGGTGAGCCGTGGACACAGCCCTGGGCTCACATCCCGCCATTTCACCTGAACACACACACACACACACACACACACACACACACACACACACACAGGTTGTTGAGTAAGAACATTGTGGCTGGTTGAATTCATGGTGACACACCTACGCAAATTAATCTTCACATTTGAACAAACTCTAACTAGAAAACACAAAACCCACATTAGAATCTCACACTCTGTATTAGACAGAACATGGCAGCTTCACCATTGACATGGTTAAAGTGTATGAGTAATACAAATTGGATAGAGCATTCGAGGCGGAGGCCGGATGATCTGCACTGCTCCGTACTATGGGGCCCATAAAGCAGGCGCAGTAGAAGCCGGTCGAGATGTCTCCTTCTGGTTTAGCCAGAATTAGTTTGACTTTTTCTAATGTTTTGAGACATGTGGATCAAATCCTGATAGTGATATGAGTCATTTTGCGGGGGTTTAATGCTGAAAAAATGTATCTACTGATTTACAGACATCTCTTTTGCCTTGTAAGTCTATGGGAAAAATCTTTTTGGGCCAGAAGGCATTATGGGAGTTGCAATTCCTCTGTTTGGCCATTTCAGCACTTTTGGGGGCCTGGGACATTGTTTTAGAAAACTATTCTTAAAATCTACATCTTTAAAAATCTTTTATTTATTTATTTTTTAAACCAGTGCAGTTACAGTACAGGCTCACCCACCAAACAAATAATGGAAATAATTTAACAAATAAAAAGCACCCCAAATACAATTCATTGCTCATAGGAAAAGGACAAAATGAGAGATTTGCAAGAATGTCTTAACATCAAACCCTATATTGAGAACATTGCAAGACTTAGGTTATTGAGGGAATAAATCCAGGATGTATCGCGTTGAAAAAGCCAGATTGCATAATCCTCACATCATTTAAACCCTCTACCTTCTCAGTGCCAGCATTATTTCCAATGACCAGCTACAGGATGGTCCACAGGATGTCATCAACATCCTACACCTACAGTAGTATATAAACCCACTATACATACCTTGCCTATAGCCTTTCATCTGATGAAGATTTATAGGCAAAGCGGGCAATTTACCCTAGGCTCCAGAACTCCAGGGGTCCCAAAAGATGATAAAGGCCGGAAGATTGTGCTTTATTACCACATGTGAAGGCCCTGTCTTGAAGAGGGCCCCTATGTTTACATCTAACAGGGGACTTCTAATTGGTGCCATGTCCATTTGGGTCTCTCTTCTCCTTTACTGAAGCTGCTGATCCAATCCGGCCTACGTGTAAGATTGAATGTGCATTGTTTTATAACCAACTGAGAATGACAGTATTAATCTGTGTTGTCTTGTGTAAAAGTGCCAAGGTGTACAATTTGTACTGTCCCTAATGTATTTCGTTTTCCAAATTAGTTTTGATATCCTACTCTAATGGTGATAGATATTTGATTGCAGTGTGAAACTGACCTTGGGATAATGGAATACTTTAAAAAAAAAATCTGGATGTTTGGTGGAGGTAGGTATAAATAAGAATTCATATATTGCCACTTTCTTTGTATATACTTCCTTTGCTCTGACTAAAAATACATGTTGTTGATTAGGGTTGTAACGGTTCATGAATTTGGAATGGGGGTCATGGTGCGGTGCACACAGAATATATGAAAAAGGACCTTGATGCATGTAATATGGAACCAAAGTTGACAGGCGCGTGTTCCACCTGGAAATCTTTACCTATAGTTAGCAACATGTGGTGAAGGGATGTAGTCTTACATTGCCAGACCCTCCTCCACAGCCCTGCATGGGAGGGTCTGGCTAGTCCACCCAGTGCTCTGGTTTTTTGGCATTTCTTTAAACCAATCACAATCATCTCTGGCACCAGACAAAGCAACGGTGCCTCTGCTAAATAGCCTCAGGAAGCAACTTGTTTAGCTGGAACATGTGTACGTTCAAAAGTTGTTTTAGTCATCCATCCCTTCTCGTCTGCTTGTCCGGTGTCGGGTTGTGGGGTGGGGGTGGGGGAGCTCCAGCAGGGGACCCCAAACTTCCCTTTCCCGAGCCACATTAACCAGCTCTGACTGGGGGATCCCGAGGTGTTTTCAGGCCAGGTTGGATATATAATCTCTCCACCTAGTCCTGGGTCTTCCCCAGGCCTCCTCCCAGCTGGACGTGCTTGGAACGCCTCCCTAGGGAGGCCCCCAGGAGGCATCCTTACCAGATGCCCGAACCAACTCAAATGACTCCTTTTGACGCGAAGGAGCAGCAGCTCTACTCCGAGCTCCTCTCGGATGACTGAGCTTCTCACCCGATCTCTAAGGGAGACGCCAGCCCCCCTCCTGAGGAAACCCATTTTGGCTGCTTGTACCCTGGATCTCGTTATTTCGGTCACGACCCAGCCTTCATGACCATAGGTGAGGGTAGGAACAAAAACTGACCGGTAGGTCTAGAGCTTTGCCTTCTGGCTCAGCTTTCGTCACAACGGTGCGAGAAATGGAATGTAATACCGATAGCCGATTCTCCGACCAATCTCCAGCTCCATGGTCCCCTCACTTGCGAACAAGACCCCAAGGTATTTAAACTCCTTCACTTGGGTAAGGACTCATTCCCTTCATTAGTTGTGTGAGAGAAAACTCAGATTGGACAGATAGTCTAGCTAGCTGTCTGGATTTAGCCTGCAAAAATCTGAGGAGCAGTTGATGTGACTGAAAACACATTGAATATGATAACGCTCCGATGTGCCAATCACCATATTTTCAATTTCATAGCATAAGAGATGCCTTTCAGTTTCATAGCCTATTGTGACCTGCCTTTTGGGAAAAATGTTTGTTCTCTGTTTGTACAGTGTAATACAGAAGTCTGTATAATGTTTCTTATTTTTATAAAAAATAGTTTACCAAAGGAAGGGTATGCACCGAACTATGACTCCTGTGTGCTGTTACACCCCATTTTCTGATTCAAGCATAATTCAAACACACATACATTCAGTTTACATGCTAATTAAGATCCCAAAGATACCAAATCACACACACACACACACACACATCCACAACAACAACAACAACAACAACTCTTGTATCAGCCTGGCAAAAATATATAATCTCCATCTCCCTTCACCTGCCACTGCTCTCCACACAACTACCCCATGTCCCCCCCTTTCTTTTTCAACTCACACACACCCCCCTCTTAACACTGCTCACACACACACACACACACACACACACACACACACACACACACACACACACACACATACAGTTCCTGATGACAACATGTGGAGATGTTGTCATCATGAATGCGGCAACAGCTTCTGAGCTCAAGGTTACAAGGCAATAAAAGTGTTTGGCGTACTTCATGGGAAGACTTTTGTTAGCCTAAGGAATGAACTGTGCTTCCGACCGGGGAGGGGGGGGGGCCTGAATTTGAATTCTGCTCATCCATAGAAATCAGTGGGACAAACAAGGTCACATATCCAGTGTTTTCTTACGAGCATAGTAGAGCAGAAAAGAAGATTTGAATAGGCGCCACAGTTTCCTAAAGCAGGGCTCTTAACCACTCAGCCAATTTTCATCACTGGTCACAAACAACAGCATTGTTTCGGACCGGAGTCCTCGGTTCCCAGGGAGGAACACTGTACCTCCTCAACACTCAGCTCCCTTTTGTAGTTGTCCCTCATGTCGCGGGGTAATTACTGTAACTGTCACTTTTTTTGTTCTTTCTCATCCAAGGAAGAAAATGGAAAGTCTTTTCTTATCCCCCAGCTTTTCATTCTTCGCGTGCGCGGCGTAAACTGTGTCCACTTCAATTACGACCTCATTTCTGAGTAGAGGGGGGAGGCGCTGCAGGGGGGGCTGGTGTGCGTGTGTGTGTGTCAGTGATGGCATGTGTTGCTGGGGATGGGTTGTGATTTGGGGGCATGACCTGAGGATGGGCTGTTATTGGGCAAGTGGTGTCCCACCCAAAACCACAGCCCTCACTCTCATCCAATAGCCCCCCACCACCAGAAAATCTACAAGCACACACACACACACACACACACACACACACACACATCTCAAGCCACCGTACGCCATGCTTCATTAACGCACCCCCTGCTTCTCACTGTGAATCTTTACCCCTCCCGGTTTTTTTCCAGTATTTTCCAACTTGTTTGTGTTTTTCTTCCTTCTTTCGCAGTGCCACATGTCCACCCACGGCCAGCGGGGCGAGTGCTGGTGCGTTAACCCCTTAACCGGGATCCAGATTCCAGCAACGCCTAAAGTCAGAGGGGATCCCAACTGTAACCAGTTCCAGGAGCAACTGAGAGCGATGCCCACTGCAACAGCTGCATACTAGCACGGTCCAGCACATCCTATGACAGGGTTGGGTTTGCTTAAAAATTCAAAATGGAGGATTTGTGTAATAGGGTTATTTTATCAACATGTAAAGAAGTTGCTATATTTGAAGGCTTTGTCTCTACTTCTTTTTTGAATTTACACTAGGTTTAGGTTAAAGCATCGCTGATGTGTTATAGGATGAAGTTGGCATTGTTCTAGTTTTCCTGTTGTCAACAAATCCCGTGTCTGGCTCTCAGTGCTTTCTGACTTTTCTAGCTTGTCGTTGCAACTCAAGCCCATGTACTCCTACTAAAGATGTATGGAATATATGTTTTGTGTTTTACCTGTCCTAAAGCAGCTGGTCACTGTAGTTTTTTTACCAACTTTACTTAAACTGAAGAAAAAGGTAAATTCTTTGGGACCATTTCTAACTGCGGATTAATACACATTTGTTGTACACGTTCGTTTTTATGGATGTATGACAGCAGGACGGTTTATTTGGACTTGTGTCCACTTGTTGCCAGTTGGGTCTTTTTTTAGTGTTGCTTTCAGTTGCTTTTTAATGGGATTTTTTGACAATATAAAAAGAATTGTGCCAGTCTTATTCTTTGAAGCTGCATTGATTGATTGTTGAGACCACTTAGGGGCAGCAGAACAAGCTGTAGACATATATTATCTTATAGCGAATGTGTCAGCAGACAGAGTAAGATTAGCATTCCTTTGGAGTTGTTTTTTTTACCCCCTTGACAAAAGTAAGTCTAATCTTCATTCTTATTTTAACTCTTTAGATCTTAACCAACTCCTAAGTTAAGCTGCTAAATGCTCCTCTATAAATGCAAACGTCCCGCTGCCGTTTGATCCTGTGCAGCTAGGGTACAGTGGGTTCAGTTGTTACATTGGTACAGTTGGTTCAGTGGGTACAGTTGGTACAGTGGGTAGAGTGGGTTCAGTAGGTAAAGTTGGTACAGTAGGTACAGTGGGTTCAGTGGGTACAGTAGGTTCAGTGGGTACAGTGGGTACAGTGGGTTCAGTGGGTACAGTGTGTTCAGTGGGTACAGTGGGTACAGTGGGTTCAGTGGGTACAGTGTGTTCAGTGGGTAGAGTGGGTACAGTGTGTTCAGTGGGTACAGTGTGTTCAGTGGGTACAGTGGGTACAGTGGGTTCAGTGGGTACAGTGGGTACAGTGGGTACAGTGGGTTCAGTGGGTATAGTGGGTTCAGTGGGTACAGTAGGTTCAGTGGGTTCAGTGGGTACAGTGTGTTCAGTGGGTAGAGTGGGTACAGTGGGTTCAGTAGGTATAGTGGGTTCAGTGGGTACAGTAGGTTCAGTGGGTTCAGTGGGTACAGTGTGTTCAGTGGGTAGAGTGGGTACAGTGGGTTCAGTGGGTTAATGAGAGCGGAGAGACGAAAGAATGCAGGAAAGTTTCAGGTGAGAAAACCTGCTCTTTGGAGTGGAGAGGAACGGCAGAGTTAACAACTGTCTTTAGGTTTGTCTCAGACGACCACTTTCACATTGTTATTTCATCTATTTTT